>CM069240.1:8634345-8726454 GCA_035582765.1 Acer negundo | reverse complement strand
CTTGAATATCTCATGACCTACGTTGAGCATGGGAATCTTTCTTATGTGATTCTTCCTTAAATTGTTGGAAGTTCCAGCAAAGGTAGGGCATCCACTAATGATATGAATCATCTGGATCTGCTGCATCAAATCCTTCCCTCCATCCCTCATTCTATCTACAGCCTCCTACATCCCGCTTTGTACCAGTTTCCCTTCCTTGATGCTATCTCATACCTGCTGTAGAAATTCCTTCAGCAGGCCTCCCCTTACCAATCCTTCGATCTGATTACGAAGGCTGTAGCATTCTGAACTGTTGTGTCCGACATTCTCGTGGAAATCGCAATACTTGTACTAGTTCCTCCTATCAGTTGGGACTTTCATGGGACCCAGCTTCCTGAGTAGGCTTTTGTCCCGGATGGCGAGGTAGATGGTTTCTCTTGAAGCATTGAGGGGGGTGTAGTGATTAAATACTTCTTTCAGAGGGGCCGCCCTGGGAGGCAATCTCCTGAGAGGGGATCTTCTGGCCGGGTACCTTTCCTGGTACGAGGGAACAGGAAGCAGCCTAAAGGTTAACCTATTTGGGGGCTGATTTTTGAAACTCTTGACTGGTACAGGCTTTGGAGCCTCCTTCTTGGGACGTAGGGCCAGCCGGTCTTTATCATGTTCAACCTTGATCTGGAGTTGCTCTTTTATGTCTACTTGTTCTAAAGTTTGTTTGTAGGCTTCGTGGTAAGTTTCTGGTGGATGCTTAGCAAAAGAGCGGAATAGTCTACCCACCTACAAGTTTCTTCGAAAATTAGCCAAGGTTTCTTTTTTGACGAATACTCATATCTGGATCACTTCCTTATGCAATTTCTCCACATAAGACCTCAATGTTTCACCCCGCTCCTGGATTACATACTGAAGCAAAATAGGGTCCTTGGGACGAGGCTTGATTCCCTAAAACTGTGCATAGAAAGTTGTGGTGAGTTTAGAAAAAGAATCAACAGTATCTGGTGGCAATTTCGACTTGTCCAGAAGCCATGTTTTCAATAGACACTATCGAAAACTCAACGTTGAGATTTAATATCCAATTACCTCAAAACATCCATATGATGATATTATACTCTCATTTAATTAAATGGAGCCACGATATCCATATCTATAAATGAAGTCCTCTATCGATTAACAAATGAATATCACCAAACTATCGAGGATAGACTATGCGATATAATCCTACACATTGATAACTCAAATGATATCACTTGCAACCATAAGTCCATCATTTATCTCAGGATTAAGATAGACTCTCCGATTGTCCTGATAATGAAAAGACTTTTATCTACTGACGGTTATAGATAAAGTATTTCATTGTGATCCAGTTCAATGCACCCAGTGCACTAGATCCTTTTGCTCGAAGACACTCCGATGATTTTAGACTCATCATATCTCATTTGATCCCACTCAAACGCTAGCAAAAGAATTCTACAACTTTAACAAGATAAAGGTGCCCAACCTTTAACTTAAGTTGTGAACAATATTCAAGACTAACTAAAGAATTGTGTCTACCACATACATATCCAGATGTACGAACAATTCTTCTTTTCCCATAGTCTTTAGACCTTATGATTATTTACTTTGACAATTATAATACAAACTATAAATGCTATACGATTTGTTAAACCAGAAATCTCTTTATTAATATGAAAAAGATTGTTAATTACAACATTACACTCTTGCTATCGAGCATAATCCTAACAATCTCCCACTTGCGCTATAGCAAATGTGTCATATCTCTCAAGCCCATATTCTCTAGATGTCCATCGAAACTCTTCTGAGGTAGAGCCTTTGTGAAGGGATCCGCTAGATTTTCTGCTGACGCGATTTTGGTAATCGTCACGTCACCTCTTTCAACAATCTCCCTTAAAAGATGATACTTTCTTTCAATGTGTTTACCTCTCTTGTGACTTCTTGGTTCTTTCGAATTAGCCACTGCTCCACTGTTGTCACAAGAGATAGTGATCTGCTTATTCGCACTAGGAACCACTTCCAGGTCAATCAAGAATTGGCGGAGCCAAACAGCCTCATTGGCATCCTCTCCTGCAGCTGTAGGGAAAAATAAACAAATAAAAGTGTTACACGCAGCGGAAGCGATACTAAAGACGATTTAGTGACTTTTAAAATTTTTCCTTTATGAACCTTAAACCCTTTTAATCAATAAACATGCATATATATCAACAAAAGTAAATTACCTCTTGTCGCGTGATCCGATTGACTTACGTCGATGGTAATCCGCAAGACCTTCAATCCGAGCACGAACGTGGATCACCTAGGAGCGTGGTCTCCCTTTCCTTTGAATTGCAAACCTGTGAATGTACCAAACAAATACTTTCTTTTCTTTGTTAGTCACAAAACAATCAAAAGAATGTCAAAATTATTCCGGTCACTTTTGAGTTCACAATCTTATGATCGAAACTCGCGTGAACCTAGATCGATATCGTATACACAAGCTTATTGATGTTTAAGCAATTGTATACTATCAAAGAATAATTTTTCATTCCTTTTTTTGTCTCTCTAGAATAAAAACTCTCTTAGAATTAAGAAGAAGAAGAAAGAAAATTAAAACTCAAGCACCAATTGTTGATCTGGCCGAACCCTATAAGAACATATATATAGGTTGGCCGAATTTTCTTCTTTTTCCTTTAGGGTTGCCGAATTCTATGTAGTATCTAATTAAGGTTGGCCGAATTTCATCATGTCACTTATATAGGGTGACTAAAATGCAACCCTAATTCTTTTTAATTTTATAGACTTCAAACCCTAATCCAACTCTTTTATTTTTATTCTTTTATTTGACTAAATAAAAAAAAGACTCCTTATTTGATTAAATAAATAATACTAATTTATTTATTTACTTATCAAACAAGTCTTTTACTTTTAGGAAAGATTTGTTTTTTTTAATTAAACAATTAATCAATAAATCAATTAATTCTTATTTAATTAAAACAAATGAAACAAAATAATATTTTTAGGTCAAAACCTTAACCTAGCCGCCCCACTTATATATAAGACGGGCCTAATATTATTTTCCTATTTCATTTAATCCATTGGACTTTAAATAAAAAAAGCCCGCATGTGAACCAGACCCATTCTTACTAAAAGAAACAAGCCCACATGTCTTTCATTAATATATTAATATAATTGAGCAGCCCATTACTTAAATAATGTGCAAATTATATTCTTAATATATTAAATGCAATTCTAGATGGACCCTTAAATTGGTCCGGTAAAATATATCAAGTGATCCATGCAAGTCCGTGTGGATTGGGGATCTTGGCGGGCCATCTAAATTTAAGCTTCAATAGACATAACCTAATCACAATCAACAAATGATTCACTTAGGTCCGATCCATTAATTTTAACTCATTCCACTAAAGAGCTAAAACTGAACTCTTAAATAAAGATAGAAAAGGAAGATGTTCCTCATTCATACCCTAGACAATCATATTGGAGATAGTGTATCCTCGTGATTAATATCAGTAATCGCCAAGAGTTCATAGACCGCCTATAACTCTCCAAGTTACCATATTTACTCATATGACCACGTTTTGAACTTGGATATTTTGACTTGTCCATAAGCCAGGTTTTCAATAGATCGAAAACTCAACGTTGAGATTTAATATCCAATAACCTCAAAACATCCATATGATGATATTATACTCTCATTTAATTAAATGGAGCCACGATGTCCATATCTATAAATGAAGTCCTCTATCGATTAACAAATGAATATCACCAAACTATCGAGGATAGACTATGCGATATAATCGTACTCATTGATAACTCAAATGATATCACTTGCAACCATAAGTCCATCATTTATCTCAGGATTAAGATAGACTCTCCGATTGTCCTGATAATGAAAAGACTATTATCTATTGACTGTTCTAGATAAAGCTTTTCATTGTGATCCAGTTCAATGCACCCAGTGCACTAGATCCTTTTTGCTCGAAGACACTCCGATGATTTTAGACTCATCATATCTCATTTGATCCCACTCAAGTGCTAGCAAAAGAATTCTACAACTTTAACAAGATAAAGGTGCCCAACTTTTAACTTAAGTTGTGAACAATATTCAAGACTAACTAAAGAATTGTGTCTACCACATACATATCCAGATGTACGAACAATTCTTCTTCTCCCATAGTCTTTAGACCTTATGATTATTTACTTTGACAATTATAATACAAACTATAAATGCTATACGATTTGTTAAACCAGAAATCACTTTATTAATATGAAAAAGATTGTTAATTACAACATTACACTCTTGCTATTGAGCATAATCCTAACAATCTCCCACTTGCGCTATAGCAAATGTCACATATCTCTCAAGCCCATATTCTCTAGATGCCCATCGAAACTCTTCTGAGGTAGAGCCTTTGTGAAGGGATCCGCTAGATTTTCTGCTGACGCGATTTTGGTAATCGTCACGTCACCTCTTTGAACAATCTCCCTTAAAAGATGATACTTTCTTTCAATGTGTTTACCTCTCTTGTGACTTCTTGGTTCTTTCTAATTAGCCACTGCTCCACTGTTGTCACAGTGGATAGTGATCTGCTTATTCGCACTAGGAACCACTTCTAAGTCAATCAAGAATTGGCTGAGCCAAACAGCCTCTTTGGCAGCTTCGCATGCAGCAACATACTCAGCTTCCATGGTGGAATCAGCAATACAAGATTGCTTGATACTCCTCCAT
Source organism: Acer negundo (assembly GCA_035582765.1). Taxonomy (NCBI): domain Eukaryota; kingdom Viridiplantae; phylum Streptophyta; class Magnoliopsida; order Sapindales; family Sapindaceae; genus Acer; species Acer negundo. The sequence goes on along the minus strand of CM069240.1, from coordinate 8,721,737 downwards.
ATAACTGCTCCTCCTCCAATAGTAAACACAGCCCCTGATGTGGATTTTCTGGAGTCAGAATCTGATTGGAAATCAGAATCTGTATACCCAACGGGAACCAAATCCCCTCCAGAGTATATAAGCATATTATCTCTCGTTCTCTTAAGATACTTGAAAATATGCTTGACTGCCGTCCAGTGATCAGGTCCAGGTTTCGATTGAAACCTGCTAACTATGCCAACAGCAAAACAAATATCTGGTCTAGTACAGAGCATTGCATACATGAGACTTCCAACTGCCGAGGCATATGGAACTCTACTCATGAATTGCTCTTCATGCTCATTCTTAGGAACTTGTTCCTTATAAAACTTGATTCCATGTCTGAAAGGTAACATACCTTTCTTGGAATCCTGCATGGAAAACCTAGACAAGATTTTGTCTATGTATGAAGCTTGGGATAACGCAATCGTTCTATTCTTTCTATCCCTTATTACTTGGATACCTAGAATAAAACTTGCTTCTCCTAAGTCCTTCATATCAAATTGTTTTGCTAACCATTCTTTTACTGATGTTAATACACCTACATCGTTTCCAATGAGTAGTATATCATCAACATAAAGAATCAGGAAAACCAATTTGTCGCCTTTAATCCTTTTGTATACACAAGGTTCGTCAGGATTCTGAATAAATCCAAAACCTTTGACAGCTTGATCAAACCTTATGTTCTAGGATCTGGATGCTTGCTTTAATCCATATATGGATTTCTGCAACTTGCATACCTTATCCACTTGGCCCTTTTCAATGAATCCCTCTGGTTGCATCATGTAGATGCTTTCGTCAAGACTTCCATTTAGGAAAGCTGTCTTGACGTCCATTTGCCAAATCTCTAAATCTAAAGATGCTGCAATGGATAAGAGTATCCTAATGGATTTAAGCATGGCCACAGGAGAGAAGGTTTCCTCGTAATCGATACCTTCTTTCTGTGTATACCCTTTAGCTACCAATCTAGCTTTAAAGGTTTCCACCTTTCCATCCATACCTCTTTTCCTCTTGTATACCCACTTACACCCAATGGGTTTTATCCCTTTAGGCAAGTCTACAAGGGACCGGACTTTGTTGTCGAACATAGATTCAATCTCGGATTGTATTGCCTTTTGCCAATGGCGACTATCAACATCCTCCATAGCTTCCTTGTACGTATAGGGATCATCGTCGTCCGGGAGATTCTCCACTGATTCTCCCAGACCGATGTATCTTTCGGGTTGTGTTCTAACCCTCCCACTACGACGAGGAATGGTAGGTTGTTGATCTTGTGTTGGATCGGAACTTACAATTGGGTTAGGTTGTGCAACCTCTCGTGGAATTGTATCTCCTGACATCTCATTCAGGACAATTCTACTTCTAGGCACAAAATCATTCATATAGTCCTTTTCCAGAAATTTAGCATTTGTCGAAACAAATACTTTAAGATCTGAAGGACTATAGAAATAATATCCTTTAGTTTCTTTTGGATACCCTACAAATATACATGTTTCTGAACGGGACTCCATCTTTTCTGTCTTTCCTTTTAACACATGCGCAGGACAACCAAATATCCTTAAGTGTTGTAAACTAGGCTTGCGCCCAGTCCACAACTCATGCGGTGTTTTAGGAACAGACTTAGATGGTACATCGTTTAGAATGTATATAGCAGTTTGTAAAGCATATCCCCAAAAAGAAATAGGAAGCGTTGAATAACTCAACATAGACCTAACCATATCCAAAAGAGTTCTATTTCTCCTTTCTGCTACCCCATTCTGTTGAGGTGTACCTGGTGCAGAAAACTGAGAAACTATCCCATTATCAATAAGATATTGCTGAAACTCACCAGATAGATATTCTCCACCACGATCAGATCTCAAGATTTTTATGTGTTTCTCAAGCTGATTTTCCACTTCAGCTTTGAATGCTTTGAACATGTCAAAAGCATCCGACTTATGTCTCATGAGATACACATAACCAAATCTTGAGTAATCATCCGTGAAGGTGATGAAGTACTCATATCCACCTCTAGCTTGAATGCTCATAGGTCCACATACATCAGTGTGTATCAATCCTAAACATTCAGTGGCTCTTGCACCTTTGGCAGAGAACGTCCTTTTGGTCATTTTACCTTCCAAACAAGATTCACAAGTTGGTAGATCATCAACCTTTAAGTCACTTAAAGGTCCGTCACTTACCAATCTTTTAATCCTATTAAGGTTAATATGACCTAAGCGTAAATGCCAAAGGTAGGTTTCATCTGTTGATAATTTTACTCTTTTATGATTAGGTTCCGTTATTTCTGTGTCTAACGAGTGAGAGATATTTCTATGCAAAAAGTATAGACCGTTTTCCAATGTACCTTGGCAAATAATTTTGTCATTCTTACTAATAATAAAAACTTTATTAAAAGTAACCGAATATCCAAATTTATTCAAACAAGAAACTGAAATTAAATTCCTCTTGAATTGAGGTACATAATAAACGTCTATTAAATCTAAATGCCTTCTAGAATCCAAATAAACTCTAATATCTCCCACTGCACTTGCAGACACTAACGTTCCGTTGCCTAAGCGCAAATTGATTTCATTCTTACTCAGCTTTCTCCTTTCTTGAAACCCCTGTAAGGAATAACAAACATGATTAGTGGCTCCTGAGTCTATGATCCAAGAATCTGTAGAATCAGCCAAAAAACATGTTTCTAGATAATTCAAATTACCTTCTTCCTTCTTGTTCTGGGACTTTGGGCAATTTCTCTTCCAATGTCCCTTTTCACCACAAAGGAAGCATTTCCCTTTGATCTTGGTTACTTTCTTGGTCTCCTTCTTGATAGGCCCAAGTTGCTTTTTCTTCTGTTGTTTCTTGACCTTTTGACGGGCCTTAACAGTAGCAACTTTACCAACCATATGAATCTCTTGACCTTTGCCTTTCACAAGGATCTTTTCAGCACTTTGAACATCTTGCATCAGGCCTTGTAAGGTGTATTCCTTTTTGTTCAAAGTGTAGTCCAATTTGAACTGATCAAAGGAATCTGACAATGAATTGACAACCATATCAATCTTTGTCTCACCATCTATCTCAGCGCCATGCAGTTCAGCAATGTTGAGATGTGCTATGACTTTCATCATGTGATCTTTCACAGCCTGTCCAGGTTTCATCCTAAGATTCATAAAAGCAGTCACTGCCTCTCTCTTAGTCGTCCTAGACTTCATAGCAAACATCTCCTCTAGAGACATCATTATATCAGCAGCGGACTCCATTCCTTCATGCTGCTGTTGCAACACGTCGGAGATAGTGGCCATAATGTAACATTTTGCCATATCATCTGAAGTCTTCCACTGCTCATACTCATCTCTACACATTATGCTAGATTCATTATTAGGAGCAGGTGGTTTAGGAGTAGTTAGAACAAACTTATGTTTTTCACTTTGCAGCAACAACCCAATTTTCCTTTTCCATGTGACATAATTATCTCCAGTTAAAGTGTTATCTTTCAGGATGTTCATAAGTGATGGGGTCATGATTTCTGAATAAAACAAAACATATATAAGTAAATAATCATGATAAAGCACTTTTAAATATTTATCTTGAATTAAATAAATAACTCAATCATAAAATTCAACGGTGATCTAACACCCATAAATGTTACGCCTCCTTTGGGAGTTCGCACCATTTACTAGTTAGACTAGGTCCCACCTAATTGTTAACATAACAACCAGCGTTTTCAATTTTAGCCTTGCAATTTTACTGACAAGAACTCTTGGGAGGATATCAATAAAATTACATTGAGTGTGTTACCAAGATATCGACCCTCAATTTTCTCTCACGAAAATCCCTCCTTGGGGAGTAGATCTCGTTTGAGTCCATTGTCTAGTCTATCCTTGTAAGGAAGTATGTTGCTAAATTCCATTCATGGACGCCCCTTGGGGGGATTACCAATAAATAATAAAGCTCAACTAACCTTGGAGGCCATAGGTGTTACCAAAACACCTTCTCCCACTCAATTATTTAAGGCGTGTGATTAAATCCCATAGAATGATTTACCGAGTTATCTAGATGCCAATTTAGATACCTAAATCATTCAATGCATGTTCATACCAAAAGAGATATATGCGTGGCACTCCTATTCTATATGTCATGTTATCATACAATAACAAATATTGTAATATTTAAGCATAAATTAAATAGCAACAATTTTGGCCCATCCTAGAAAAACAAGTAAATTACAATTTGTCAGGAATACAAGATCTTCAGGTGGCCCATCAACCATACGCTCATCCTTCGGCCTTCTCCCATGGGCGTGCGCAGCCCACAACCCCACAAAGGGGCTGCCTTGCGCAGCCCATAAGGCCACACAAGGCTGCCATGCGCAGCCCACCAAAGTTTGGGCTTGTCATGCGCAGCCCAATCCACTCCTAGGGTGCGCACGGTGCTCGTACTTGGTTCCGGTTGCTTCGTTTTGCTTCGTATCTTCGAATCTCCAAGACCTAAATATATTACGGCAGTATATATATAATAAATACTGCAGTATTATTTATTTTTTTTTTATTCACTGCAGTATTTTTACAAACCAAAAACTGCACATACTAAAAATAAAAAAAAACTGCAGTAACCCTAAAAAAATACTGCACATATATATAAAAAAAAATAAAACCTAGCAATCTACCAAGAAGGAATTATGGCGATAATAGACCACCCTTCTTGTTACAACTCCGAAACAAAAATTACATTGAAAATCTAGGGCCAAAATCGAGCAATAACAAACCACATAAAATATATATAAATCCATACATCACATGTAATTATATATTTGAATACCTAGAGTGCCATCTCTTTCTAAATATGCATAATCACAATAAAAAGAAATAGATCCACGTATATATACATTAATTAATTAAAAGGGTTCAACCTAGGCTCTGATACCAATTGTAGGGAAAAATAAACAAATAAAAGTGTTACACGCAGCGGAAGCGATACTAAAGACGATTTAGTGACTTTTAAAATTTTTCCTTTATGAACCTTAAACCCTTTTAATCAATAAACATGCATATATATCAACAAAAGTAAATTACCTCTTGTCGCGTGATCCGATTGACTTATGTCGATGGTAATCCGCAAGACCTTCAATCCGAGCACGAACGTGGATCACCTAGGAGCGTGGTCTCCCTTTCCTTTGAATTGCAAACCTGTGAATGGACCAAACAAATACTTTCTTTTCTTTGTTAGTCACAAAACAATCAAAAGAATGTCAAAATTATTCCGGTCACTTTTGAGTTCACAATCTTATGATCGAAACTCGCGTGAACCTAGATCGATATCGTATACACAAGCTTATTGATGTTTAAGCAATTGTATACTATCAAAGAATAATTTTTCATTCCTTTTTTTTGTCTCTCTAGAATAAAAACTCTCTTAGAATTAAGAAGAAGAAGAAAGAAAATAAAAACTCAAGCACCAATTCATTGATATGGCCGCACCCTATAAGAACATATATATAGGTTGGCCGAATTTTTCTTCTTTTTCCTTTAGGGTTGCCGAATTCTATGTAGTATCTAATTCGGGTTGGCCGAATTTCATCACGTCACTTATATAGGGTGACTGAAATTCAACCCTAATTCTTTTTAACTTTATAGACTTCAAACCCTAATCCAACTCTTTTATTTTTATTCTTTTATTTGACTAAATAAAAAAAAGACTCCTTATTTGATTAAATAAATAATACTAATTTATTTATTTACTTATCAAACAAGTCTTTTACTTTTAGGAAAGATTTGTTTCTTTAATTAAACAATTAATCAATAAATCAATTAATTCTTATTTAATTAAAACAAATGAAACAAAATAATATTTTTAGGTCAAAACCTTAACCTAGCCGCCCCACTTATATATAAGATGGGCCTAATATTATTTTCCTATTTCATTTAATCCATTGGACTTTAAATAAAAAAGCCCACATGTGAACCAGACCCATTCTTACTAAAAGAAACAAGCCCACATGTCTTTCATTAATATATTAATATAATTGAGCAGCTCATTACTTAAATAATGTGCAAATTATATTCTTAATATATTAAATGCAATTCTAGATGGACCATTAAATTGGTCCGGTAGAATATATCAAGTGATCCATGCAAGTCCATGTGGATTGGGGATCTTGGCGGGCCATCTAAATTTAAGCTTCAATAGACATAACCTAATCACAATCAACAAATGATTCACTTAGGTCCGATCCATTAATTTTAACTCATTCCACTAAAGAGCTAAAACTGAACTCTTAAATAAAGATAGAAAAGGAAGATGTTCCTCATTCATACCCTAGACAATCATATTGGAGATAGTGTATCCCCGTGATTAATATCAGTAATCGCCAAGAGTTCATAGACCGCCTATAACTCTCCAAGTTACCATATTTACTCATATGACCACGTTTTGAACTTGGATATTTTGACTTGTCCAGAAGCCATGTTTTCAATAGACACTATTGAAAACTCAACGTTGAGATTTAATATCCAATTACCTCAAAACATCCATATGATGATATTATACTCTCATTTAATTAAATGGAGCCACGATGTCCATATCTATAAATGAAGTCCTCTATCGATTAACAAATGAATATCACCAAACTATCGAGGATAGACTATGCGATATAATCGTACTCATTGATAACTCAAATGATATCACTTGCAACCATAAGTCCATCATTTATCTCAGGATTAAGATAGACCCTCCGATTGTCCTGATAATGAAAAGACTATTATCTATTGACGGTTCTAGATAAAGCTTTTCATTGTGATCCAGTTCAATGCACCCAGTGCACTAGATCCTTTTGCTCGAAGACACTCCGATGATTTTAGACTCATCATATCTCATTTGATCCCACTCAAATGCTAGCAAAAGAATTCTACAACTTTAACAAGATAAAGGTGCCCAACCTTTAACTTAAGTTGTGAACAATATTCAAGACTAACTAAAGAATTATGTCTACCACATACATATCCAGATGTACGAACAATTCTTCTTTTCCCATAGTCTTTAGACCTTATGATTATTTACTTTGACAATTATAATACAAACTATAAATGCTATACGATTTGTTAAACCAGAAATCACTTTATTAATATGAAAAAGATTGTTAATTACAACATTACACTCTTGCTATTGAGCATAATCCTAACAGCAGCAACATACTCAGCTTCCTTAGTGGAATCAGCAATACAAGATTGCTTGATACTCCTCCATATAACTGCTCCTCCTCCAATAGTAAACACAGCCCCTGATGTGGATTTTCTGGAGTCAAAATCTGATTGGAAATCAGAATCTATATACCCAACGGGGACCAAATCCCCTCTAGAGTATACAAGCATATTATCTTTCGTTCTCTTGAGATACTTGAAAATATGCTTGACTGCCGTCCAGTGATCAGGACCAGGTTTCGATTGAAACCTACTAACTATGCCAACAACAAAACAAATATCTGGTCTACTACAGAGCATTGCATATATGAGACTTCCAACTGCCGAGGCATATGGAACTCTACTCATGAATTGTTCTTCATGCTCATTCTTAGGAACTTGTTCCTTAGAAAACTTAATTCCATGTCTGAAAGGTAACATACCTTTCTTGGAATCATGCATGGAAAACCTAGACAACATCTTGTCTATGTATGAAGCTTGGGATAATGCAATCGTTCTATTCTTTCTATCCCTTATTACTTGGATACCTAGAATAAAACTTGCTTCTCCTAAGTCCTTCATATCAAATTGTTTTGCTAACCATTCTTTTACTGATGTCAATACACCTACATCGTTTCCAATGAGTAGTATATCATCAACATAAAGAATCAGGAAAACCAACTTGTCGCCTTTAATCCTTTTGTATACACAAGGTTCGTCAGGATTCTGAATAAATCCAAAACCTTTAACAGCTTGATCAAACCCTATGTTCCAGGATCTGGAAGCTTGCTTTAATCCATATATGGATTTCTGCAACTTGCATACCTTATCCACTTGGCCCTTTTCAATGAATCCCTCTTGTTGCATCATGTAGATGCTTTCGTTAAGACTTCCATTTAGGAAAGCTGTCTTGACGTCCATTTGCCAAATCTCTAGATTTAAAGATGCTGCAATGGATAAGAGTATCCTAATGGATTTAAGCATGGCCACAGGAGAGAAGGTTTCCTCGTAATCGATACCTTCTTTTTGTGTATACCCTTTAGCTACCAATCTAGCTTTAAAGGTTCCACCTTTCCATCCATACCTCTTTTCCTCTTGTATACCCACTTGCACCCAATGGGTTTTATCCCTTTAGGCAAGTCTACAAGGGACCAGACTTTGTTATCGAACATAGATTCAATCTCGAATTGCATTGCCTTTTGCCAATGGCGACTATCAACATCCTCCATAGCTTCCTTGTACGTATAGGGATCATCGTCGTCCGGGAGATTCTCCACTGATTCTCTCAGACCGATGTATCTTTCGGGTTGTGTTCTAACCTTCCCACTACGACGAGGAATGGTAGGTTGTTGATCTTGTGTTGGATCGGAACTTACAATTGGGTTAGGTTGTGTAACCTCTCGTGGAATTGTATCTCCTGACATCTCATTCAGGACAATTCTACTTCTAGGCACAAAATCATTCATATAGTCCTTTTCCAGAAATTTTGCATTTGTCGAAACAAATACTTTAAGGTCTGAAGGACTATAGAAATAATATCCTTTAGTTTATTTTGGATACCCTACAAATATACATGTTTCTGAACGGGACTCCATCTTTTCTGTCTTTCCTTTTAACACATGCGCAGGACAACCAAATATCCTTAAGTGTTGTAAACTAGGCTGCGCCCAGTCCACAACTCATGCGGTGTTTTAGGAACAGACTTAGATGGTACATCGTTTAGAATGTATATAGCAATTTGTAAAGCATATCCCTAAAAAGAAATAGGAAGTGTTGAATAACTCAACATAGACCTAACCATTGCCAAAAGAATTCTATTTCTCCTTTCTGCTACCCTATTCTGTTGAGGTGTACCTGGTGCAGAAAACTGAGAAACTATCCCATTATCAATAAGATATTGCTGAAACTCACCAGATAGATATTCTTCACCACGATCAGATCTCAAGATTTTTATGTGTTTCTCAAGCTGATTTTCCACTTCAGCTTTGAATGCTTTGAACATGTCACGGTTAGTCAAGGACGAGGGGAACATCCTTCACATGGCTTACCGTGTTGCATTCTGGACTTCCATCTGGTAGACAAAGCTTTCTAGGTGACTGATAAGATCCTCTATTTCGAAATACTTTTCGGAGGGCATCTTGAATTTGGTGGGTAGCCCCGCCTCCCTGATTCTTTTAGAGAATGGCGCATTTATCTCACCTAGGGGGTTCTTCCGGATTCCATAATGCTTTCCCTTCTTTAACTCCTCTAACTCCTCTAACTCCTTAGCCATTTTGGTCATCTGATCTTCCAGGCACTGAAATTTAATGTTTCTGGATCGGGCTATCGAGCCTTCTTCATCCGAGGTCTTTGAATCAATAACCACTTCCTTCCGCTTGGCTTTCTAGTGCCTACTTCTAGGGTTTTTTCGGGATCTGGCGCTTCCTTCTGAGTCTGGCTTTAGATCTTTCTTCTCTCCCCTTGGACTTGCCGAGGGTTAGACTCTTCTCGGTGGAATCTCAATTACGGATTTCACCATTCGGGGTCTGAAATTAGCCTAGCGGACCGAGGTTGGTGGAGATGGACCTAGTCGGTCAAATACTGGTACCCGGATACTTGGGACAATGTCTCTTGCGATCCCGACTACTTCAAAGGGGATTCCTTGAGCTATCATTCTTAGTAGGATGGCTGCTACGTAGGCAGCAACTTGTTGCTCTAGAATATCCCGATTGATCTCCTTCCAAATTAGATCTCAAGGCAAGGGGCATGCGGCTGTGACTAGAGGAGGTATTGGTGCCGGATTGTCATTCCTGGATCCTCTACCCTATCTTTGAGCTCTTTCAGTGGAAGCGAGTGACAAGGGTCCTAATGGAGCCGGATGGGCCTAAGAGGATCGAAGTCTCATCTTTCTGCTTTACCAGGTAGAACTAAGATAGCTTTTCCATAAATGTTAGGAAAGTATTCCCCACAGACGGGGCCAAAAGTGTTAATGGAAAATTATCACTGGGTGAATCTCTAAATAACAACTTTAAGGACCAAGATGGAGGTTGATCCCGGTCGGAGAGGTATCACGTAGTTCGATACCAACAAGATTCCTGTTAAACAAAGGTTAAAAAACTCACACCAAAAAAGATTAATAGACGTGATTTTTTTGATAATACAACTAATAAAATTATGTCTATGGAGATATGTGACGATATTCAAGGTTTTGTTGGATGGTGGAGTTGACGTGCTCATGTCTGTTGATAATTAGAATTGAAAACGAGTGTAGGGTTTGGGGAGGCCAATTTTTGATGCTCCTTTCTTGGGGAATGCAGTGTCGTATATATAGGTCACGTTGCTTGCCACATGATGATCCAATAGTAATCACGGTACAAATAGCCAATTGCAAGGTCCACCGCATCCTGATTGATACCGGGAGCAATGTGGACATTATGTTCAAATGAGCCTTCAAGAAGTTCAACGTGAAGAACTCAAGCTGAAACTAATAGTTTTTGGTGTGTATAAAACTATCTAGAGGGGGGTGAATAGATTTTAAACGATTATTACCAATTTCGCGATTAGTCAATATTACGAAAAAAAAAACCCCAAACTGGTTAAAGCAATATATCAAGTGTAAAGTGCGAAATTTAAATAATATTTGATTTTTACGGGGAAACCTTCAACAAGGAAAAACAATGGGCTGTTATAACCGGCCACTACTACCCGTAGGCCTATAAAAGTGGACCTAGTCCAATTTGCTTGCACCACTCACCGGTAGTCACAAGACTTACTTCTCAATGATGAGAATAAACAACCTAATGTGAATGATATGATATTCAAAGAGCAAGTAATGTTAGGTTACACTAAATGCTTATCTAGGATGAAAGATGACAATAATCACAATCATAGATATCAATATTTGCTATATGACATGGCATAAAGCATAGCTATCAAAGATTAAACAATCCTAGTAATAGCTATCAAAATACAACTCTTAAATAATCAACACAATTATCTCAATCTTGTTAATAGAATATGTTCTATAAGCATACAAGTGATAAATGAGATTGCTTGTTAAGAAAGACACAAAATATGTAAAATATATTAGTGACCAACTTACTAAGCTAAGTGTGTTGAATAAAAACCAAGCATAGATGATACCTAGATGATCAAAGAAGATGCTAGATGATGTTTGATGCACATGGATAAGTGTTTGAGTAATCAAAGATGAGTTCTTGGACGATTTTCTCTCATAGAAAATATCTATAGTTAAAAATATGATTTTGAACTCTCTTAAACAACCTAAATTGAAAGTGGTGTATTTATAGGTGTCTAAACAAACTACAATGTTTTGCACGCGCTATCCGTACGAAGGACTGCCGCGGTGAGCGACTGCCACAGTTGGTCAAGACGGCACTTTAATCGCAACAGCGAAAGAAGTTACTATCGCGTGAATGCCGTGGTTGGTCAAGATGACACTTGAACCGCGGCACAACAAAAGAATTGTTGTCACTTGGCTTACCACGATTGGTCAAAACGACACTTCAACCACCGCAGCGAGAGGCAAGGCCTTCTCACATAATTTCTCACACATAGGCCATGCAATAAGTGCAAGTGTGTAAGTGAAGTGAATGCATCTTAAAGCCTAACATGTTATGGCATCTAACAAGCAGGGTGCAATCAATTAAACATACAAGAAGAGATATTCAAGAACATGAATGCACACAAATAAAACACATAACATACATGAATTAGAGGCATGCATGAGTTGTGAGTGTGTGCATCTAGATCTCTTCAAAGCAAGTAAGCACTTAGAATTTTATCTTTGGTGCTTCTTCTCTTGAGGTCTTGAGAGGGTCTTGGTTGTGCAAAGCACTAACCATCAAAAGCCTAAACTACCCTTACATCAAAATCCACATGTTGTTTGTCATCGAAATAAGCTAATCAAACTTGAGGAACATACACATGCTACAACAATTGTACCATGCCCTTGTATGGATTCACACGGGACTTGCTAATACCGATTGGATCAAAAATCCTAACGGTAATAATCGGAGAGGCTCTTCTTTAGCAGAACGTAATGACAGAATTTGTTGTGGTCGACGCCCCATCCTCCTACAATGTGATCCTGGGAAAGACTTTCCTATCAGGAATTAGGGGAGTGTTGTCTATCTTTCACAATGTCCTGAAATTCCCGGTTGGGACCAAAGTAGGAGAGGTCTGAGGGGATCAGCAAGCAGCCCGCAGCTATTACGCAATATCCACAAATAGTACTGCGCTAGCCAAGCAATGCGAGCATATGTTCTATGAATCAAGCCGAGAGGAACCTGAGCAGGATCACTATGTCCTAGAAGAAAGAGAGGTACCAGACATAATTGTAAAAGAGCTTGAAGAGGAAGAATGGGGATGGACTAGTGGACACCCCGCAGATTAGTTGGAGGAGATACCTGTTAGGGTGGACGACCCAACCAAGGTAGTGAAGAATGGAGGCACGCTGGATTGCAATGTCAGGAAGAACTTGGTAGAGCTCCTCAAAGAATACAATGACATCTTTGACTGGAGCCATGACGAAATGCTAGGTATCCCTCTCAATTTAGATGCCCACAAATTGGCAATGGACGCAACCTTCAAGCCAGTCAAACAGAAACGGAGGCACTTCAACGCCGAGCGAAATACCACGGTACAGGAAGAGGTAGATAAGCTCTTAAAGGCCAGATTCGTTAGGGAATCCCACTACCCCGAATGGATAGCTAATGTGGTCATTGTTACAAATGTAGGGAAAAATTGTTAGGATTATGCTCAATAGCAAGAGTGTAATAATGTAATTGACAATCTTTTCATATTAATAAAGTGATTTCTGATTTAACAAATCTTATAGCATTTATAGTTTAATTATTATAATTGTCAAAAGTAAATATTCATAAGGTCAAAAGACTATGAGATATAAAGAATTGTTCGTGCATCTGGATATGTATGAGGTAGACACAATTCTTCAGTTAGTCTTGATATTGTTCACAACTTAAGATAAAGGTTAGGCACCTTTACCTTGTTAAAGTTGTAGATTCTTTTGCTAGCATTTGAGTGGGATCAAATGAGATATGATGAGTCTAAAATCATCAAAGTGTCTTTGAGTAAAAGAATTTAGTGCACTAGGTGCATTGAATAGGATTACAATGAAATACTTTATCTAGAACCGTCAATAGATTAAAGTTTTCATTATGAAGACAATCGGAGAATCTATCTTAATCCTGAGATAAATGATGGACTTATGGTTACAAGTGTTATCATTTGAGTTATCAATGAGTACGATTATATAGCATAGTCTATCATCGATAGTTTGATGGTATTCATTTGTTAATCGATAGAGGACTTCATTTATAGATATGGACATCGTGGCTCCATTTATTAAAATGAGAGTATAATATTATCATATGGATATTTTGAGGTATTGGATATTAAATCTTAACGTTAAGTCTTCGATAGTAACTATTGAAACATGGCTTCTGGACAAGTCAAAATATCCAAGTTCAAAATGTGGTCATATGAGTAAATATGGTAACTAAGAGAGCTATAGGTTGTGTATGAGCTCTTGGCAATTACTGATATTATTCACGAGAATACACTATCTCTTACAAGATTGTCTAGGGTTTGAATGAGAAACATTTACTTGTTCTATCTTTATTTAAGAGTACATTTGTAGCTCTTTAGTGGAATGAGCTAAAATTAATAGATCAGGCCTAAGTGAATCATTTGTTGATTGTGATTGGGTTATGTTTATTAAAGCATTTAGATAGCTCACCAAGATCCCTAATCCACACGAACTTGCATGGATCACTTGATATATTCTATCAGACTAATTTATGGGTCCATTTAGAATTGTATTTAATACATTAAGAATATAATTTACAAATTATTTATTTAATGGGTTGTTAAATTATATTAATGTATTAATGAAAGACTTGTGGGCTTGTTTCTTTTAGTAAGAATGAGTTTAGTTCACATGTGGGCTTTTTATTAAAGTCTAATGGATTTAATAAAATTGAAAAACAATATATGGCCCATGTTATATGTTTGAGCAGCAAGGTTAATTTTATTAGCCTAAAATATTGTTTTATTTTATTATTTAATTAAATATGAATTAATTAAATTAATTAATTATTTAATTAAGAATCAAAATCTTTTTATGATTAGGAAATATGTTTCTTAGTATTATACTATTGTTGGTAGTATAATAAGTAGAAAAATAAAAAGAATTTATTTATCTATTCAAATTAGGAAGTCTTTGATATAGTCACAAATAAACTAAAGAGTTAGATTAGTGTTTGGAATTCTAAGGAAATCTACCTAGGGTTAGGATTTATACCTTGGGAGAAGATTTAGGCTAATATATAATGTATATGGAAAATGCAGAATTTGGGAAGAAGAAGTCCACTATATATAACTATATATATATATTATTTTTGCAAGAAGAATTTGTGGAGTACTAATGAATTATTAGGCAAGAAGAATTGGTCTGAGATATATAATTAATTATGAAAGCTAGAATTTGTGAACCCTAATTCTTTTAGAGAGAATATTATTCTTGTTTAAGAAAAATAAATCTAATTTAGAGAGAATATTATTCTTGTTTAAGAAAAATAAATCTAACTCAAAAGACTAGTGTGTGATTTTCAGCCAAGAGGAAAAAGAGAGGAGAACATTTTATTTCGACAGTGCATTAGTAGCTTTTAGATCAAAAGGCTTTGTGCACAACTTTGAATAAGGTTCACACGAGTTCGATCAAAAGATTGATAATTCAAAAGTGACCGGAACGTTCTTTCTTATCTCTTGGAAGTTTTGTAACTGACGAAAAAGAAAATTTTTTTTGTTATCCATCCTCAGGTACACAATTCAAAGAAAGGGAGACCACGCTCCTAGGTGATTTACGTTAATGATTACATTGAAAGTTCTTGCGAAATACCATCGACGCAACGTCAATATGATAATGTGACAAAGGTACGATACTTTTTTTGTATGTTAATTAATCAAGGGTTAAGGTTCATCTTTAAAAAAGAAAATTTTTTGAAATATACTAAACCTATTTTTCGCATTCCACTGCACGTATAAACCGTTTTTTTCCTTACAACGAAAAATACACTCGACAGAAGCGTAAAATTGATTTGGTATATTTCAAAAAATTTCCTTTTAAAAGAAGAACATTAACCCTTGATTAATTAATAAATAACAAAAGGGTATCATACCTTTTTCCATGTGATGATTGAAATTGCGTCGATGGTAATCCGCAAGACCTTCCAATCTAATTACAAATGTGAATCACTTAGGAGTGTGGGCTCCCTTTTCTTTGAATTGTGTACCTAAGGATGGATAACAAAAAAAAAAAAAAAACTTTTTCTTTTGTTAGTCACAATAAACTTCCTAAAGAAAAACAAAGAACGTTTGGTCAATTGTGAATTCTCAATCTATTGATCGAAACTTGCATGAACCTTATTCGAAGTTGTGCACAAAACCTTTTGATGTAAAAGCTAATAGTGCACTATCGAAAATAAAACGTTGTTTTCTCTCTTTTTCCTCTTGGCTGAATTCTACACACTATGCTTAGAGTTGGATTATTTTTTCAAGCAAAAGAAATAACTCACACTCTTTGAATTAGGGTTGGCCGAATTCTATATGTTGTAATAAATAGTGGCCAAAAATACTTTTTGCATAAAATTAGGGTTGGCCGAATTCCCTTGATAGGGTTTTAGGTGGTGGCTGAATCCTCACAAAAAAAAAGATTTGTCTGTTGGCCGAAATCCACTCACAAGGAGGATTTGTGTTTTCACCAAAGACTCCTATCATTCTTATGAATTCCAAACCCAATCCAACTCTTTAGTGTATTTGTGACTATATCAAAGACTTCCTAATTTAACTAGATAAATAAATTCCTTTTATTTATCTACTTACTAAATAAAGTCTTTAATACTTATTAAACTACCAACAATAGTATAATACTAAGACACATATTTCCTAGTTAGAAAAAGATTTTGATTTTTAATTAAATAATTAATTAATTAACTTCAATTTAATTAAATAATAAAAATAAAACAATATTTTAGGCCAATATTTTCAACCTTGCCGCCCATGTCCAATACATGAGCCATATATTGTTTTTCCTATTTTATTAAATCCATTAGACTTTAATAAAAAGCCCACATGTGAACTAGACCCATTCTTACTAAAAGAAACAACTCCAGATGCCTTAAATTAATACATTAATATAATTTAATAGCTCATTAAATAAATCATGTGCAAACTATATTCTTAATGTATTAATTACAATTCTAGATGGACCATAAATTAGTCTGGTAGAATATATCAAGTGATCCATATAAGTCTAGGTGGATTGGAGATATTGGCGTGCTATCTAAATTTAAGCTTCAATAGACATAACTCAATCACAATCAACAAATTATTCACTTAGGTTCGATATATTAATTTTAGCTCATTCCGCTAAAGAACTAAAATTGAACTATTAAATAAAGATAGAATAAGTAAATGTTTCTCATTCATACCCTAGACAATCTTATTGGAGATAGTGTATCCTCGTGAATAATATCAGTAATCGCCAAGAGCTCATAGACCGGTTATAGCTCTCCTAGTTACCATATTTACTCATATGACCACTTATTGAACTTGGATAGTCTGACTTGTCTAGAAGCCATGTTTCAATAGACCCTATCGAAAACTCAATGTTAAGATTTAATATCCAATACCTCAAAATATCCATATGATAATATTATACTCTCATTTTAATAAATGAAGGAATGATGTCCATATCTATAAATGAAGTCTTCTATCGATTAGCAAATGAATACCACCAAAATATCGAGGATAGACTCTGCTATATAATCGTACTTATTGATAGATCAAATGATAACACTTGTTAGGATTATGCTCAATAGCAAGAGTGTATTAATGATATTGACAATATTTTCATATTAATAATTGTAGAAAAGCCAGAAGAGGAATAGCGGGGATGGACCAGTGGACACCCCGCGGATCAATTGGAGAGATACCTATTTGGGTAGATGACCCAACCAAGGTGGTGAAGATTGGAGGTGCGCTGGATTGCATTTTCAGGAAGAACTTTAGGTTCATGGTGCACGAGAGAGGGATTGAGGCCAATCCCGAAAAGATCAAAGCCGTCCTGGATCTTGAATCCCCCACTACCCTCAAGTAGACACATGGATTGATTGCCAAGGTAGCGGCGCTGAACCGCTTCATATCTCAATCTACAGATAAGTGTCTTTCTTTCTTCAAAATAATTAAGTAAGGTAAGAAGATGAAGTGGGATCAAGAAAGCAAACAAGCTTTCTAGTCTTTGAAGAAGTATCTAGCTAGCCCGCCTCAATTACTAAAACCCATTTCAAGAGAAGAGCTACCACTCTACTTGGCAGTATCAGAAACCGCTACTAGTGGGGCCTTGGTGAAAGAAAGCAGTGACGAGGTCCAGAGACTAGTCTACTATGTGAGCCGTGATCGCGCTCCAAATGTTCACATTTAGCGCTCTCTTTTCCTATATTTTGTGCTTGTTTCTCGGGTAAAACTAGATATTTAATGATTTAAATAAATGTATCAGGTAAATAGAGGAATTCAGGGGCAGTTTGGTAATTGTGTAGAAATCAGGGCAAAGTGCAAAATTTAGGAAAGTATTGAAGATTCTGTGAATAGTGGAGACATAAGGGGTGCAAACTGATATTTGCTAGCCAATGAACGAAGGGCACCACATCACCTAAGCTGGACGACACCATTTTGGGTGCTTCAGCTAACACAAGCGTGACGTCAGAATGACGTCACTCTTTCTTCAACCTCAAGCCAACCCGTGTGCAAACCCGTTGACTCGAACTCGACCTGTTTCAACCCGGCAATTGACCCTAGCAATTTCGACCGTTTTCTGACAACTTTTCCGACACTGGTCCACCCAAATCGGAATCCCACCCACACTGGTCATAATGTACCCACTTTCTGGCCTCTTGTACACAGTTTCCCTATCCTCTAAGTCCTTCAAGCTTCCATGGCCGCCAAACTTGCTAGCTCACTTCCAACGGGTTCCTTCACCCTCAAAGATGTCTAAAACCACTGGAAGTTCACGGTTTCATGCCAAGAGAAAGTTGACGGTTTTTCTTGAAATATTATCCTCTATGTTTAGAAACTTCTCTCCCTTGGTATTTTTGTTATTTTGTTTTGTTTTGTTACAGGTGTTGTATATATGTGTCGTTGTAGTATAGTGGTAAGTATTCCTGCCTTTTACGTGGGTATGTGTTTAGATGTATATAAGTGTTAGTATGTTTGTGTCCGGATTTTCGAGCTGATGAACTCATTGTCCTTGTGCTTCAATTTTTCAACATTAAGGACAATGTCGAGTTTAGGTTTGGGGGTATGGACACATATATGTTTCGTTTTGTTGTGAATATTATGTTTTCGTGTTTGTGAATAAAATTTTCATAATAAAATTTTTGAAAATTTTGCAATTTGAGCGAACTTTGAACAAAATTGTTTGAATGAGATGTTTTGTGTTGTACCGTTGAGGAGTTTTTTGCATGTGTTAATTGATGAGTCTTAGTTAACTCTCGTCAGTCTAGGATTGCATCGTATAATGTGAATTTAGTCCCTTTCTCTTATTGTCTAAGTGGACGAGACTCCATACTCGATTGTTACGATTAATAGTGGAGACTACCTGTGAGTTTTGTGCTTTAGCATTCATTTCTGAGGGTATATGTTTCTATTCTTAAACACTCTTCGAATATGTTTTTCATTGTGATCTCATTGCATCACTTGCATTGTTTGCCATAGAACATTCATAAATGTGGATAACATGTTGAATTTCAATTCCAATTGTAGACAGACTTCTAGAAATGATATTAGGACTTTGTTAGTGTTTCACGACTAAAATTGCCTAAACACATCCGTATCCCTATTGTGTGTACTTCATTGCAAATGTGGCCAAAACACTTAACCTTCACACAACACTCACATCACCTACATATCCTAAACACTTAACCTTACCTTAGTTATTAACCTTGTCAAGGTGTACAAATTAGAAGATTCATTTGATAATCTCTAAAATTTGTAAAAAGCATGTACTGAGGTGTATTTTATATTTGTGCTAAAAGAAAGGCTTTCAAAAATTAAGTGTTAAAAATAAAACACTTAAAGCCTTTGTATTTCAATGCAATGTTACTCAAAATTAGAGTAACCAATTAGCACAAATCTAAATTAAAATTGTAGCCTAGACGCTTGTTTGAAAATGTAAAATTTAAAGTTATATAGAGCTTAAGATTCTAAAGTCTAATTTATAAGCACCTTGGCTTGATTAATAACTTTCCATATACTTTCCATATCCCATCCCTAAGATTCCATACACCACATATCAACCTTGGCCAAATTATAAATTAGGGAGAGTCCGATTGATCTTTTAGGGAGTCTATTTCCGGAATACAAGTTTTTAGATGCTCTACCACGTTCATGGCATTCAATTCCTTCATGAGATCAATTCACTATAATGTGCTTTATTTCGTATACTCACATGCGCTACATATTTGGTTTATTTATTTAATTTCCAAATTGCATGTGCTTGATAAAGAGTGTGCTTAGGACTCTAAGAGAAAAATAAAGTGAAATCAAGTGAGGATTAGAGTCGAGGCGAATTACATCCGAAGCATTTGAGTGTGTTGAATTTTGATGTTATGCCATTTAGAGTGTGGGATTTGCATTGTGCATTTAAGTCACCTTGAATGACTTTAGGTTACCCTCCACTCAGCGGTTCTCACATGTGTTGTTCCTCTTATGCACAACTTTTTGTTATCTCATTTTTGTATGGCTTTCGCAAACTTTGTTTTAAATTGTAGTTTTTAATTTTTAGCTTCACTTTTGTGGGTATCATAGAGGTAAACTCTCAGGAGACTACACTCCTCCTACTAGGGACACCTAGGGATTTAAAAGGCTTGTGGCACGTGCAAAGTGCCATCGTTTCTCCCACGACAGTGGACTAGCTTAGTTTATATTTATTTATGTTTTACTGTTTTATTTATTTGTTTTGCTCGAGGACTAGCAAAAGTTAGGTTTGGGGGTTTGATCGCGCTCCAAATGTTCACATTTAGTGCTCCCTTTTTCTATATTTTATGTTTGTTTCTCAGGTAAAACCAGGTATTTAATGATTTAAATAAGTGTTTCAGGTAAATAGAGGAATTCAGGGGCAGTTTGGTTGTTCAGCAAAAATCAGGAGCTAAAATGCAAAATTCAAGAAAGTATTGAAGATTCTGTGAATAGTGGAAATGTTAGGGGTGCAAACTGATATTTACCAGCCAATCAGTGAAGGGCTCCACGTCACCTAAGCTGGATGACGCTGTTTTGGGCTCTTCAGCTAATGCAAGCATGACATCACTGTTTCTTCAACCTCAAGCCTACCCGTGTTTAGACCCGTTGACGTGAACTCGATCCGGTTCGACCCGTTTCAACCCAACAGTTGACCCGAGTAATTTTGACAGTTTTTTTGGCCACTTTTCTGAAACTGATCCACCAGATCAAAAGCCCACTCCATGCCGATCACAATGGACCCACTTTCTGGCCTTCATGCACACAGTTTCCCTATCCTCCAAGTCCTCCAAGCTTCCATGGCCACCAAGCTTGCTAACTCACTTCCAACGGATTCCTTCACGCCTAAAGACGTCCAAAATAGCTGGAAGTTCATGGTTTCATGCCAAGGGAAAGTTCCCGTGGACCAGGGATGGTGAACTCGTGGCCAAATTACCATTTCCAACCCGCAACTTCGTCCAAAGAGCAAGAACCAGCGAGAGAAGGGGAATGAACCCACGGGGCTGTCGATTTCATGACCAAACCATGCCTAAACCTTCCCTAGTATATATATACATCTTTCCTTACCTAAACACACATCCCTAATATCCAACTTAGACCTAAATTACACCTACAATACCTTAAAATCAATTGGAAACCACCAAGTGCAAGGAGAAGTGAGCTAGCTTAGAGACTTCAACAAGAATAGGTTGTCTCCTTTCTCCCTTGTAATTGCTTTAGTGTTGTTGTATGTGGAATATGTTTATGTATGAATTTGGTATGATTGCAATAAAATCCATTCTTTGGTCGATGTGTTATTTGCTTGAGCTTATTGTATTAATGTTAATTGATTAACAAATTAATCGATGTGTAATGGATATAGACTAATTGAACCCTCAATATCATGCATGAATGAATATTTATGTGTGTGTCTTTATCCTAGGTTAGATTGGGTTAGACTAATCTTGTAAGCTTATTTGATATCAACTAGGAATTGGATTAGTTGCATGAACAAATTAATCGATGTGTAATGGATATAGACTAATTGAACCCTCAATATCATGCATGATTGAATATTTATGTGTGTGTCTTTATCCTAGGTTAGATTGGGTTAGACTAATCTTGTAAGCTTATTTGATATCAACTAGGAATTGGATTAGTTGCAAGAACACCATTTCCTAGCATTTCATTTCCCATACCACTTCACACAATCCTCACTCATGCATGACCATGCATGAGTTTAGTTAGTTTAGTTAGTGTTAAATTAGTTGAGTAAGCTTGTTAGTTTAATTAATTGCAGTTGGTAACTTAGTTAGTTTAGTTAATTGCCTACCTTAGTTGTAATTTAGTGTTAACTTAGTTGTATTTAATTTATGCCCTCTTAGTGTAATTTTAGTTTATTTGTTAGCTTAAGACAATTGCCATTTACTTTCTAGCATGTAATTTTAGTTTATTTGTTAGCTTAAGACAATTGCCATTGACTTTCTAGCATTTATATAGTGTAAGTATATATAGTAAATAGTATATAAGACTAGAACCGATTTAAGTGTACCTCACCTTCTCGTGGGAACGAACCGTACTTGCTGCTATGCGATCGTAATGATCCGTGCACTTGCGGATAACAACCACACTCAAATATTTTAGGGAACCGCCCAGAGCATGTCAAGCCGTGCATTGACCGAGTCGGAGAAAATTACACCCTCCTGGAAAAGCTCGCATATGCACTTGTAAGTACAGCTAGAAAGCTCCAACCTTATTTTCAAGCTCATACAGTTGCGGTAGTGACAGATCAACCACTGAGACAATTCTTCTAGAGGCCAAACGTATCAGGTAGATTGGTCTTATGGGCCCTAGAGCTCACTCGGTATGATATAAAATACAAGGCACGAATAACAATCAAGGCTCAGGCTTTGGAAGAATTCAGCATGACTTCCAACCCAAATACCACCACGGTCCCGAACCCGAGTCCAGAATCACTAGAATGGCCTACTAATTGCAAGGCCTGGATACTTTACATGGATGGAGCATCAAATCAGTCAGGCTGCAGAGCAAGAATCATCCTTACTGATCCAGGTTTGAATTCAAAGTCACCAATAATGAGGCAGAGTACGAAGCCTTGTTAGCAAGGATGAAGGTGGCCAAAGAATTAGGGGTAGAATTCCTCCAGGTTAGGAGTGATTCACAGCTAGTGATTAACCAAGTATTTAGGTTGTACCATGAAATTCCCTTAAGCAATTTAGTGTATAATATACCTAGAGGGGGGTGAATAGGTATATGTCCAATTTCTTCCAAATTTGAATTTTACGGAATACAAGAATGAAATGCACACTTGATGTGTCTAAACAAATGATTTGTTATATTCAACACGTATGGAATATCAATATACAAGTGATACAATCAATACAACATATGGAAGATAATGAAACATAAAAACAAAAATTGACACATTTGTTTTTACGTGGTAAAACCTCCTAAGAGGAAACGTCCACGAGTTGATACCATAACCACCAGCAAAACAATCCACTATATGAAAATGACTTACACACTCATGGCTATCAACAAATGATATCCACCCTAAGCTATCAACTCCTAATCTACCCTTAAGGCCTAGTGAACCACCTAGCCTACTCCCTATCCAAGGTGTGTCCTACACCTCTAGAGTGCAACTCCTTATCTAAGGCTCTCAAGCATCTACAAAGATTTCCTTGCTTAGTTATCTAGATCATAGGGATCCTAGTCAAGCTTCCCTAGCTCAACCATCCGGAGTATCACACTTCTAGCTAAGACTTTTGCATGACTATCCGGACCACATGTCCTAGTCAAGTCTTCTTGCGCTAATCAAAGCTTCACTCACTTTGAAAGAGACTTCAACCTTTCAACAAGGCAATGATCTAAGTGATACAAATGATGCAAGCACAATCAAATAAAGTAAGAATATCAATCAAGCTTTATGAACATGTTCAATGATAATCTAGAATATGCTTTCAACAAACAATCACAAATGTATCTAGAAATCAAGACATGTGAATCGATAAGAACAAGATAAGAATATTCAATATATCACACAAAAATCTTAGTTCTTAGATGATGAAATTTAACCTCGAAAATAACGTGAGGCACATCATATACAACATTTCTAGAATCTGTTTAGCTAAATATGTTCAATTAAAATCACAAGGCTAAAACTCAACAATCAATAGATCAACCACCCCTAGAATATGATCTAACAACATTCTAAACACATGTCGTCTATCAATTAGGAAGATTAAAAGAGATGATCAAAAGATGAAGTGAGAAGAAGAAGTTTCACATACAAAAGTTGAGTCACGGACTGAAATCATCTCACTGCAAAAAATCATGAACTCAAATGATTCTAAAAATGCTTGTGGTTTGTATCTCTCTTCAAGACCAACAATTTTGGTTTTTAGATCACTCAATTTCAAGTTTGTATGAGAGAGTTATGATAATAAGAAATCAACAATCATGAAGAAATTCTGCACTCTTTCTTTTTCAATTTTTCTTCTTTCATGAAATGTGAGGGAATGGAGAACTTTTAAAAAAATTCAAGAGAGCGAAAAACGGACCAACCAGTTGCTGCCACATCACCATCCACGTGTGGCACATATAGGTAGAGAGGTGTGCTGGCCGTATGGCACACGTGACCTCCAAGCTTGGCCGTTGGCCACGATTGCTCTTTTAGCGCTTTGCTCTCGTTCTTCAGCCGTATTGGGGCATCCGAACTCAGAATTCAAATCCGTTTTTGGATTACGAACCGTTACTCCCTCACGCATAATAAAGACTACAAAACTTTGCAAAAAAATTTAGAATTCATCTCAGAAAATGATGACGTAGACAACTCAACGAATGAGAATGCAAAGTAGCATAGTTAAATCGTTTTGACTCGAAACTTAATGAATAAGTAATCGAAATGATCGGGACTCAATAAGGAATCAAATAAGATCATTTTCAAGTCCAAAACACAAGAAACACAAACATATAAACACAATGTCACACAAGTATGCCATATCTAAACGATAGTCATAAAACATGCAAATCTACAATGTTTGTCAATACGAGACCATTGCATGTGCATGCTTAAATGAGTATGAATGTATTATACCAAATGTTTGCACAATGATACAGGGACACACATGAATGAATTGTGTGTGCGTGCGCTTACGCCTTGCAAGAGGAAGAAGAAACTTGATACCTTAGCATCCAAGTATACGATGTTCCCCTTGAAGATGATATTTGCACAAGATGTTGCTTCTTCACCTTTGAAGCTTCTTTTTACCAAGAATCACTTAAGCAACAACTATTACAAATATAGAGAGTTTTACAATGGAATCAAGCCAACACAAATCTAAGATCTTACATACCAGGAAAAGGCATGGCAACATGGCAGCATACCTCAAAAAGGTCCAGGAAGCAATGACAAGATTCAAAGGTATAAAGATGGAATAGATTCCTCGAGAGAAGAACCACCGAGCAGATGTCTTGGCCAAGATTGCTTCGACCAAATGGCAAGCATTGCCAAGAGGGGTACCACTCCAATTGATACCCTGATCCAGTATAGCTAGCGAGGCAAAAATAAACCCGGTTAACTAGCTTCCTTGCTGGATGGACCCTATAGCAGACTACCTCAAAATCCAGACTAGGCCTGCAAGCTCAAAAGGATTGCCACCCAGTACTGCCTGGTGGATGGATACCTCTACCGTAAAGGGAAATCACTCCCACAACTACGGTATCTACATCCGAATGATGCACAATAGGCACTCAATGAGGTATACTCATGACATTGTAGCAACCATGTGTTAGGTGAGACCCAGGTGTACCAAGTTCTTAGAATGGGTTACTTTTAGCCTACTCTACATCAGGATGCAAAGAAGCGTGCACTATGATACAAACCTTGTCAAAAGATAGCGAACCTCTATCACCTACCTCCGGAAAAACTCTCTTCAATCAGCACACCTTACCCATTTACTATTTGACTGCTCTTGGTTAAGCCAAGTATGCTATAGTGGCAATAGACTACTTTACCCGGTGGGTAGAAATAGAGTCTCTTACCTAGATAACTGAGGCAAACACCACAAGTTTTGTCAAGGAAAGCATTATCTATCAATTTGGTATCCCGATGGCCATAATAACTGATCTAGGTAAACAATTTGACAATGCCAAGTTCAGAGAATTTTATGAAGAAAGGGATATCAACCTCCGTTTTGCATCAATAGCCCACCCTTAGACCAATAGACTGGTGGAAGCTACTAACAAGACCAATAAGAAGCTCCTGAAGAAGAAGCTTCAACAGAAGAAAGGAAAGTGGGATGAAGAGCTCCCAAATGTGATGTGGGCTTGTCGGACTACCAAGAAGACTGCAACTGGGGAAACCCCCTACTCACTGGCTTTTGGAACAAAGGCAGTCTTGCCCATCGAACATAGGTTGGCATCTTTCAGGGTTCAACATTTTGAACCATAAGACAATGAAACAAAATTGAGAGCCACTATCGACCTCCTTGAGGAGAAGTAAGATAAGGCTGTAAAGCAAGTAGCAGCCTATCAGAGCAAGATTGCCCGATGCTTTAATAAAAGAGTGAAGACCCGAAACTTTAAGTAAGGGGACTTGGTCCTCAGAAAAGTAACCTAGAATACCTGAAAAAAGTTCTGATGGGGTACTAGCCTCTAACTAAAAAGGTTCCTACCTAATAAAGATGGTAGGCTGTGGTGGAGCCTACAAGCTGGAAGATATGGATGATTACCCGATAGACCACATCTGGAATGCTGATCACCTCAAAAGGTTCTATCCTTGAAGTTTGAAGAAACATATTATTTTGGCTGGTATGACTATAAATATGTACCCTGAATTTGCTTTGTATCGCTCGAAAATTCAATAAAGAAGTTTCCTGCATGATTCTCATCTGCTCGCCTTTCAAATTTCACCATAACTGAATCACCTTAAAACCAAGAGAGCTATATAGCACTCCCAATTCCCTAGGCTAGGTTTACCCCTCTAGAAGGATCACCATAACAGATCACCTCGAGACAAGGAAAAGCCGCATTGCACTCATGCTGCCTTGGTTAGGGTATATCCTCATTTAAGAAGGATCTGGTGCATAAGTGCCTAAGCGACATAGTCGCCCACCAGACTAAGGATCCGAACTCGTGGCCCTGGTTACCCGCCGTATCCTCAAGACTAGGAGTGCCTATGCGAAACTCTTGAATCCTCGGATGGGGAATCCCCCTTTCTAGGAAAACCTAGTACTAAAGTGGCCTTAGTTGCTTACTAGGACGGATCTCCTAAGCATTAGTTAAAATGTATAATTTTAACTATTATATGCGTGCGTGTCTTTTAATTATGACATAGAGGGTGTGTGAATGGGTTGTTAATCCGTTATTACCAAATTTTTCGGATTAGTCAATATTAAAACTATAATCCAAATTCACAAAACAATAATCAAGTGTAAAGGTGTGGAAATATAAACGACACTTGATTTTTATGTGGAAGCCCTCAACGGGGAAAAACCACGGGCTGGTAAGTGTGCCACACTTGAACCTCAAATCCACTATATGAAATAGCATATACAACCTAATCCCGGTTTGACGGCCTAATCCCGACCAATATCCCGCTACCACTACCCACGGGCCTTTTATAGTGGACCTAGTCCAATTTGCTTGAGTGACCACCTAATCCCGGTGTAGCAACCTAATCCCGGTCAATCACACAAGATTTACATTCTCTAAAGAGATCAAACCCTATTGTGAATATGCAATGATATCCAAATATGCAAGATAGAGCTATGGTACTCTAGATGCTTCTAGGATTATATGATGACGATAAAATCAATCCTTGATATGAAAATAGCTATATGTCATCGCATACAACTTTAGCTAAGTAAAGGATAACCAATCCTAGATACAAAGCTATCAAAAATAATCTTAATCAATAAATGAGATCAATTATCTAGATGTTAGATAAACATGAAAAATCCTAGCTATCATAAAATAACCCAATCAACACATAATCTCAATCATGTATGTAGAAATTAATCTAAACACATACAAGTAATAGATGAGATAAAATTGATAAGTAAAAACGCTAATTATGTAAGATAATAGTGTTCAACATATCATGCCATGTGTGTTGAAGAAGACCCATGCATTAACACATGCTAGATGATCCTAGATGATGCTTATATGATGATTTATGCATGTGGAAATGGGTTTGGAGAGTTAAAGAAGCAATCTTGGTGCTTTCTCTCATTACGAAACTCTTAATCTCTCTCTAGGGTTTTGTATATTTTGTTCCTTGAATACAAATGAGAGAAAAAAGATGTATTTATAGTGCTAAGATGATAGCTCTATAACTTACATGACTAGCACTTCAAAAATGAGACAAATCAAACTCTAAATGAGTGAGATATGGCCAAATTACGAAACAGGGTCAGGAGTCAGGTTTACCACGGTCAACCAAGATGACACTGAGACCACGGAAAATTGCTATCAATAGTGGCACTTGAACCGTGGCAAAGTGTCACATCACAGAACTTGATTTTCAAGTGACTTAAAACATGACCAAACAACATCAAAACCTTTCGTATGATATATCGTTGGAATGGTATGGAAGTCTACTTTCTACTCCAATTTATGGAATGACATTTTGATGTCTGTAGAAAAACTTATGGTCAATAGAGTGACCAATATTCATATTCGGATAACAGTAGTGATGCCCTGTTTTAGTGGTCACTTTGGAGATTTCAAAACCAATCCAAACGGTCATGAAATATTATGAATAATATACCGTTGGAAAGGTATGGGTGAATAGTTTGCTCAGAATTTACAAAACTCAATTTCAATCTTTTTATAAAAAGTTATGGTCACAAGAACATACAAAGGTCAGTTTTGATAAACATTTAAATCATTAAAATCTAATCTTTTGAAACTAGGCACTTTACTCCAAATAACCAAATCTAACACTTATCCAAGAGAAGAATGAGACCTTCTCAAGGTGGTCAAACATCGCGCTAAGACATGCACACCATCGTGCAAGCGCGGATGTTTTCGATCATCTTCAGGAAACGAATTACTCCACACTTAAAACTAACAAACATGAATTGCAAGTGTGGAAAGTGAATGCATCATAATGCTTAACATGTCATGGCATTGTCATTGAACAAGATGCACTCAATTCAAAACATGCATGAATAGAATTCATGGCTTTGCATCCTAACGTATAAACATGTCATGGCATTTCAATAAATAAGATGCAATCGATTAAAATATGCATGAAGAGATGTTCAAGAACATGCAAGCACTCATATAAAACACACAACATACAAGAATCAGATATATGCATCAGTTGTTTGTGTGTGTGCAACTAGATCTCTTCAAAGCAAGAAATCACTAGAATATACCTTTGGTGCTTCTTCTCTAGAGGTCTTGAGCGGGCCTTGGTTGTGCAAAACACCAACCATCAAATACCTGTGCTACCCTTACATCAAGCCCCAGTATGTGGTTTGTCCACGAAATAAGTCAATCAATAAATGGGAATCCTTACAATTAGGTTACCTTATCGCGATACATGATACCTTGCTTCGACATATAATAAAACTTGGTGCAAAAGTGGCCTTAATTGCCTCCCAGGACAGATCACATAAGGATCAGGATTCCTTATCAAGGTACTTGGTACCTTGATTCACCTAAATAAGAATCTAA
This sequence comes from Acer negundo, assembly GCA_035582765.1. Lineage (NCBI taxonomy): Eukaryota > Viridiplantae > Streptophyta > Magnoliopsida > Sapindales > Sapindaceae > Acer > Acer negundo. Next base: position 8,692,560 of record CM069240.1, on the reverse strand, counting down.
GGCCTACCAGGATTGGTTTGAAGCTAGAATCCCCTATACAAGAAAGTGCCTAGTGCATTGATTTACAACATCATGATCTGAGTGTCCAAACAGCCTCGGCCTCCTATAATGATCAATTTTTCCTTATCAGAATTTGCCAGTACTTGGTGAAAATTACTTGTAAAATTTTTTACCAAGACTTACACGGGAACAACCATCCAGAATTTCTTCAAAGATGTTAGAAGTCTAGTTTCATCCAAGGCAAAACAAACGAGTATCAAGGTACCAGATACTGACAACATCCCAAGTAAGTTTTTGTTAACCGCCAAAATTGGCCAAGAACCAAAGAATAATTTTCCATCTTGGATCAAGGAGGAAAGACTTCAGTGAGCAGCATCCGGCTACCTCTTGGAGAGAATCCAAACCAGTATATCGAGATACATACCTAGTTAAGCCAAAGCAAGATCAGAAGCACGATGACTCCAAAGTATCAAAAGGAACAGAAATCGAGATCCTACAAACCACTCTATATTATCCTAGTACCCCGATTCAACGCAGACTATGTATCAAGCTTCTACATAGACCGGGTACCCCAATACTATGTCACCTTGGTACCCCATCACAGCATCAGCCAGTATCCCGAAATCGAGACGACTAAGGGATCATTGGAAACCATGATCCTGTAAGAAGAAGAGTACTTATGTACCCTGACACCGCCTAGAATTGGTTTGCTGAAATATCGGATGATGATACTACCAAGGTGAGACCAGCGCATCTAGAAGACCATAATTTAAAGCTACAAAGAAGAATACTAAAACGCCAGTTTTTTACAATTAAAAAGGTAGACTCATTCCCGCCACTTGATTCTAGGGATTAGATTTCACACGACATTCTTGCTTATCACCAAGGAAAGTCCCATAATTACTGAACCCTAAACCGAAGTTGTTGGGGTGCATGGCAAGAAATGAGACCTATATATACAACATTATACTCCACAATGAAAGGACAGTTTCTTTGATTCTTAACCTTAAACCTGCAGTTTTTTCTACTTATCGGCTTGCACAAGATCTCCATCGCCGACTGTGTCAGACTTCGCTTACAGTGATCGGTGGAGAGTTATATTTTATGTTATTTCAAGACAACGTCAAGAAAAGCAATGTAATCTCCTTTTATGATGTAATACAATCATTTATACATCATCTTAACCATTATTACACTAAATTATTTTTACTAGAAATCAAAGGTATCGAACTACGTGATACCCCTCCGACCGTGGTTAATTTCGATCATGGTCCTTTAAAGTCATTAATTGTAATTCCGCCCTACTGGTAAATTTTGGTTAACACTTTTTGGCGCCGTCTGTGGGAATCTACTCCCATCTCACTAGCAAAAGTAGCCTAGCACTACCCCACTAGCGGAAAGATAAGAGTCAGATCCTCCCAGGGAAAACCCGACCCCGAGACACCGCACCCCCTTGCTTCTACCCAAAGAATTAAAAAAACAGGGGAGAGGAGCAAGAAACAACAACCCAGCACTGATTCCCCCACTAGATTCGGGCTACGTGCCTCCAGATCCGGCTATCCAGGAAGTCAATCGGGATATCTGATGACTCGCTTTTTGTGTAGTTATCAGATTGTGAATTATAAAAAGATGTTTATAAATAAATTCTTACGCAATATGCTTTAAGTTTTGAAAACTAGTAAAGCGGTAAGCTAAAGATTCGCTCCACAGGGATTAGGTTAGATTAATCAATTTGTGATCTAATCTAAGGTAGTCTAACTAGTGTGCAAGAAAGTAAATCATGGTAGTTTAATAGTGTGTGGTTTGAGAAACCACCAAACTTACATGTAAATTAAAATTAACAAAATGTAAAGAGAAAATGAATAGAGATAGGAATCCAATATCAAGAACCTAGATAAGAGAATGATTTAAACAATTAATAGGAATTGTTGGGAAATGATAGAGTAGCTAATGGACTATTGAGGAATTCATTTATGGCTTCTTTAACGTACAATCTACAATATGAAGGACCAATCTCATTCGAAAGTGTTGTTTAGGCCATCACTACAAAACCTAAACAACTTCCTACCAAAATGCCTAACCAATTAAGGAAAGGGGGTCAAGGTGGGATCGGTTGGTGGCGATCAAAGGCCTAAGAAATTTGAGGTGATATCCCCACCAACAACATAACCTATTCACTATGTGCTACAATTAATCAAGTGTGTCAATAACTTAACCAATTTTATCACAAATAACCCTGCAACATATTATAATAAATTAGTGTGTCAATACTCAATCAATCACATAAGTGCAACATCGAATTAAAAAGTAAATAGAACTATAATTTTGCAAGCATAATATTCAAGCTTTAACAAATACTCAATGTCCAAAAGTATCTCAAATCATCCCCCTAAAATGGGGGTTTAATTACACATAATCACAAACAAGAAAAGGAAGTAAAATGTAGAGAAATCACCCTATGGTCTCTCTTGTAGGCTTGATCCTCCTGTGACCTTCTTTGTAGTGGCTAGTGCAAAGATTAGGTGTTGAGGAGGTGTCTAGATAGGTGGCGTCATATGGAGAGTGACAAAGGAAATGGGCGGAGAAGATGGAAAGAGAGGAGTGTTTGTGGAGAAGTAATCTAGTTGTTTATTGGAGAGGAGAATAAGGAAATGCGTGGAGAAGATAGAAAGAGAGGAGTGTTTGTGGTGAAGTAATCTAGTTGTTTATTGGAGAGGAGAATGGTAGGATTAGGAATGGTGGAAGAAATGAGGTTTCTTGATTGATCAAGAGTTGTAAATTCTCTATAAAAATGGTGTATTTATATGTTTTGAAGGCTAGGGTTAGAAATAGGCATGAAAGGACAACATTACCCCTCTAAATTGGCTTGAAAAATGTCCATTTTGCTATGTTGGAGAGTGCAATTCCGGGTGGTTAGTGGGTAGTTCGCGGTTTCAGCACAATGGTTACTAAAATGGACATAACTTTCTCTAGAAGAATCAGAATCGCAATCCGTAAAAACCGTTGGAAAGTAGACTTCCGGGGCTTTCTGAATATATGTAATTCAAAATGTGATTCTATTTGAGGAGGGATATATGACCCTTTGAATTTGGATAATCTGCACACACTTTTTACAATTTCAGCCCTTTTTGCCACCAAATTTCACATCTTGCCCGAAATAAGCTGAATGCATGTAATTGAATAGAAACGGGCTACTAGACACCAAAATACACTAGAAAACAAGCTAAAGGATACAGAATTGAGGGCCAAAATCATAACGATTTTGGTTCGATCAAATACCGCCAAGCCTAACCAAAAATTTGCTCATCCTGGAATAAACTCAAGACAAATCAAACAAAAACATAAGACACGACAAAATGACTCTCTAAAAATTTCCTAGACACCCAAAAAAAAAAAAAAACAATTCAATTGGCCGCATGTCCAACCGATGTTGAGATACAAATATGTGTGATAGAGAGAAGTAGACATATGTAAAATGTTCTAAAGCAACTTGAATGCACTAAAGTGAAACTCACACAATCATGAATCCTACACCTAAATGCGCTCTCATATTGGGAACTACTGACTCTCACACCTTGAGCGTAATTTGCTTCAACTCTTAGCCTCGCGTGGAAACTCTCTTTTCTTTTCGCTCGGAGTCCTAAGTTCACACTCATGCAAGATATGCAAAGATAGTGTTTATGCACATGAATCTAATGCATTGCATACAATTTAACATTGAAAGACCACTAATTTCTTATGAACAAGCCTTGGAAGGAATCAAATGCCATAGACGTGGAAAGATCATGCTTTCAACAAACATTCCCAATCTAGATTTCTTTGAAGATCAAATAGGTCTTTCCCTTTGGTTGTAATTGGGGCCACGGGGTGAGATGTGGTGATACAAAGAAATAAGAAAAATTTTGGATTCAAAAGTTACCAACCTTGCTAAAACTCAATACAATACACACCCATAATATAGCTCTACTTGCTTGCCATTTTTAAACACTAGCATCTAGGCAAAAATTTTCAATACACTTGTGCTATCCCATTTGCACTCCAATTTCTTTGATTACATTTACATTTAATTCTTCAAGACTCTTTTTGCTTTCCTTTCTTTCTTTGCTTTCATTCTTTTGTTTTCTTTTTTTCATCTTTTTCTTCTGACATTTTAAAACTCATAAGTGCTCATTTTTAGCAATTTTACATTTTTGAGCCTTTGCTAGCACATTACTTTTGCCTAACTACAGGCTATTTTGACATATTAGAGCTTTCCCTTTCAAGACCACACTACACATCCTAACATGATTGATAACAAGGGTAAGGCATGTATTTAGGTTTGTGGTTATATGGTTATGTTGTGGTTCCAAATGAAAGGTAAGTGTTTGGCCTCAAAGTTGGCTATGGAGCACACATTAGGGACATGTATAAATGTTTAGGCTAAATATGTTAGTTAATGCACACACATTGCCTAAAATCATCCCAACCAATCCATCTATCAAGAGAATGCAAGTGTCCATCAAGCAATCCACAAAATATAATGTAGTGTACAATGGCACATTATGCACATGACGAGAAAAGTGTTTAAGATTAGAAAAATGATAACACTTAAGTGTGTTCTTTAAGGCTTGTGTTTGTGAACTCTATAGGTAATCTCTACTATTAGAACAAGGCACAAGAGCATCGAGTCCCCTCAACTTAAGCACAAAGAGGATTGGACTAGCCCACGAAAGTGCAAGTGAGACCCTAGAGTGACAACAAGCTACATCACAAGGTCATCAAGCACACTCTCAAGACATCAAACCCAAGCTATTTAAAGCTCGAAGTCTCCAAACTCAAAAAGACGACTCACAAAGGCGGCTACACCCCCAAACCACAACTCAACATTGTCCCCAATGTTGGAAATAGGAGAGTTAGGCCTAACGGCATGCACCTAACATGGCCCAAAACACAAAAAACACAATGTTAAAGTCCATCTCAACATAGAGGATAAAATTCAAAATAATGGTGACTTTTGAAATCGACCTATGTTCCCTCTTCAGTCCATATTTTCATAAATAATTAATAAAACTTTCTAAAATTTTGGCACAAGATAATAGACATAAAAATGCACACTTTCATTTAGAAAATGTTTCAAAATTAAATCGAAAAAATGTGTAAACAGACGTCGAAAATGGTTCACGTACAGATTTTCAAAATAGGACATCGCCCATGACCTTTGGTCAAAGAAACATTCTTAACTTTTGAACCCCCACCAAGAATTTTATGTTCTTTATATCGTTGGAACCGTAAATAATGAAACGAGGGCAAAATAATTTATTTCTTCACCAAGTAGTACAGTTTAAATGAAACATTTGGCCTCAAAATTTTCAAAACTGGGTGTTTTCACAAAGGTTAAAGAAAAACTTGAAAAAGTAAAATGAAAAATGACTCAAATAATGAATCCACACCCCCAAACTGCTCGTCATCATAACAAAAGGTATATCAATGTAAGATTATCAATTGTTCTCATCACAATCCAAGTGGACAAAATAATGTGATCATCAAAGCCTAAATCCACTATCACAATCAACTCACACCCTTATTCTAAACAAAAAAACTAAAAAGCAATAAATGAAAAAAATTAAAATAAGCAAATAAATTGTACCTAGGTGGGGTGACTCCCATCAAGCGCTCGGTTTTACCTCTTGGCCAGTCGTGCTACTTGGATCGATTAACCGAATTCCAAGGTTTCGAATATGCGCCTATAAACGATTAGGTCTTGGAAGTATTTTTCGTCCGACAGCATGTTCCTAATCACATAAAGCAAAGGCAAGTATATGTGAACTTGGAAAAGTGGTTTAATAAGTTTAGGAAACAACCTATACCAAAATTTTTGAGTAGGTGGCTTTGAGAAAGATTAGGAGGGACATAAGGCTTCGATTTCTTCATTTCAACATTCATCTCCTTTTCTCCTACTTCTTCACCTATAAAACTAGAAGACTCATTAGCAAAATTATGAAAATAATTGTGCTTTACATTCTCAACATTCCAAGTGATGATGGTAGCATCTTCTAGCATTGGTAGACTTGGTAACTCTTGTATCTCTTTCCCTTGCATGGCTTCCATGACAACTCTAAGGTACACTTCGATTCTTCTCAACGAAGCTTCTATTCCCGAAAACCTAAGTGCACTTGCCTCCAAACATCCGTTCAAAGTATGCTTGTACAACATTTGTGATGCTCGGAGGCCTCTAACTTTTCTTCCTCGGGATTCCCATCCTTTGGCCTCGTATTGGAAGAATTTGAGTCATGAGCTCTTTCTTCCCTCGAGTGACTTGAGGCAAATAACTCCATGTCCTGGTTGAATATGACCAATTGCAAGTCAAATTTATCCACTTTTCCAGAAAACAAAACAAAACAAAAAAACGACGAAAGCACACAAGATACAAAAGAAAAAAAAAAACTAGAAAATCTAAAAATAACAAAAATGACACACTACCTAAAAAATCTAACTAAAAAGAAAAGTTACACAAATCAACTACTCTAAACACCAATCCCCGGCAGCGGCGCCATTTTGATTACTCGTTTTTTATGTCGTTACCAAATTGCAAATTATCAAAAGATGTTTATAAATAAATTCTTACACAATATGATTTAAGTTTTGAAAACTAGTAAAGCGGTAAGCTAAAGATTCATTCTACAGGGATTAGGTTAGATTGATCAATTTGCGATCTAATCTAAGTTAGTTTAACTAGTGTGCAAGAAAGTAAATCATTGTAGTTTGATAGTGTGTGGTTTGAGAAACCACAAAACTTACATGTAAATTAAAATTAACAAAATGTAAAGAGAAAATGAATAGAGATAGGAATCTAATATCGATAACCTAGATAAGAGAATGATTTAAACAATTAATAGGAATTGTAGGGAAATGATAGAGTAGCTAATGGACTATTGAGAAATTCATTTATAGCTTCTTTAACGTATAATCTACACAATCAAGGACCAATCTCATTTGAAAGTGTTGTTTAGGCCGTCACTACGAAACCTAAAAAACTTCCCACCATAATGCCTAACCGATTAAGGAAAGGGAGTCAAGGTGGGATCGGCCGGTGACGATCAAATGCCTAGGAAATTTGGGGCGATATCCCCACCAACAACCTAACCTATTCACTATGTGCTACAATTAGTCAAGTGTGTCAATAACTTATTATAATAATCCTACAACATATTATAATCAATAAGTGTGTCAATACTCAATCAATCACATAAGTGCAAGATCTAATTAAAAAGTAAATAGAACTATAATTGTATAAACATAATATTCAAACTTTAATAAATACTCAATGTCCAAAAGTATCTCAAATCATCCCCTTAAAATAGGGATTTAATTATACATAATCACAAACAAGAAAAGGAAGTAAAATGTAGAGAAATCACCCTTGGGTCTCTTTTATAGGCTTGATCCTCCCTTGAGCTTCCTTGTTGTGGCTAGCGCAAAGATTGGGTGTTGAGGAGGTGTCTAGATAGGTGGGGTCATATGGAGAGTGACAAAGGAAATGGGTGGAGAAGATGGAAAGGGAGGAGTGTTTATGGTGAAGTAATCTAGATGTTTATTGGAGATAAGAATGGTGGGATTAGGAATGGTGGAAGAAATGAGGCTTCTTGATTGATCAAGAGTTGTAAATTCTCTATAAAAATGGTGTATTTTTATGTTGTGAAGGCTAGGGTTAGAAATAGGCATGAGAGGAAAACATTATCCCTCTAAATTGGCTTGAAAAACGTCTATTTTGCTGTGTTGGAGAATGCAATTCACGGGTGGTTCGTGGGTAGTTTGTGGTTTTAGCACAACGGTTACTAAAATGGGCATAACTTTCTCTAGAAGAATCAGAATCACAATCCGTAAAAACCGTTGGAAAGTAGACTTCCGGGGCATTTCGAATATATGTAAACCGATATGAACCTTTGAAGTTGGATGATCTGCACACTTTTTACAATTTCATCCCCTTTTACCACCAAATCTCACGTCTTGCCCGAAATGCACTGAATGCCTGTAATTGACTAGAAACGAGTCATTAAACACTAAAATACACTCGACAACAAGTTAAAGGATACGAAATTGAGGACCAAAATCATAACAATTTTAGTTTGAGTAATATCCTAGAACAGCAGGCTGCCATCTATGTATAGAGTGTCTGCCTCCGGATGATCACTCGGGGGATACCCTTCGAAGTTGTCAGGGTCACAAGAGAAGTTGGACTGGGTACCTAGTTATCGGTCTTTAACTGACTCGGACCACCACTTCTAGTTCCAAACCGTCATGCAAATCTTAGACCCCAACAAGTGAAGTCAACAGTCGACATCCCTCTCGGGAGGAATCTACCAATAACTAGACCAGCAGAAGAGTGGAGGACTCTACAGCTAGATGCAGGTGGTAGTACCACACCTAGAAGAAACCCGCGAGGTTTCAGCTCTAGGAGAGAAGAGTGCAAAGAGGCAACTGCAAGGTCCAAAACTTAAGATAATTAAGCTATAATAACCCGATCTAGACATGAGGGATCCAGACATCTTGAAGATCGAATGGTTTAGATGGCAAAGGAACTTGAGGAGCTAAGGAAGGGAAAACATCGGGTACCCAAAAGAACTCCCTAGGGGAGATGATTGCACCTTTCTCTAGAAGGATCCAGGAAGCAGAAATACCTTTCAAGTTCAAGATACCTATTGAGAAGTACTCTGGTTTGGAAGATCTCGTGAGCCACATGGAGAGTTTTGTCCTTCAGATGGAGGTCCAAAATGATACTCTGTCAGCAATGTGCAGGATGTTCCCTTCCACTCTAACGGACTATGCCAAGACTTGGTTTAGAAAGTTACCCCCAAACAGTGTGGATTCTTTTACAAAACTCATTACAAGATTTTATGCTCAGTTTCAAGGGATCAAGCCTCATCATAAGGATCCCATCCTACTTCCTTACGTGATCCAGGAGCGGGGTGAGACGCTGAGGTCCTATGTAGAGAAATTCCACAAAAATGTGGTCCAGATAGGAGTGTTTACTGAGAAGGAGACCTTGGCAAATTTCAGAAGAAACTTATAGGCTGGCGGACTATTCTGATTGTTCGCCAAACACCTACCTAAAACTTATCAAGAGACCTATGACAGGGCATTAGAGCAGGTGGACATAAATGAACAGCTCCTAGTCAAGGTTAAGCATGATGAAGCCCGATCAACCAATCGTCAGAAAAAAGAAGATCTAAAACCCGTAATTGCAAAGAAATTCCTCAATCATCCCCCAAACCGGTCTACCTACTAGCCACCACCTTCTTCACAGCATCAAGATAGGTATCCCGTAAAAAGAAACCCTCCTAGAGCAACACTGCCACCGAGAGAGGTAACGTGGGTAAAGAGAGAAGAAGATCGGCACAACCATTACACCCCTCTCAATGTATCTCGAGAGACCATATATCTCGCAACAAAACAAGGGTTTGCTTAGGAAACCTGGTCCTATCAAGATCCTAACTGACTAGAGGAATCGTTACAATTATTGTGACTTCTATGAGGATATGGGACATAACACATCAGAATGTTATAGCCTCTGAAACTAGATCAAAGGATTGGTAAGGGGGGACTTTTAATTGAATTCTTGCAATAGGTATGAGATAAAATCAAGGTAGGGAAGGAGGTACAAATTGAGATACTAGTAGTACAGAAAAGACTGAAGGATAGCGGGAAAGATCTAATGCAGCAAATTCAGACCATCCACACCATTAATAGAGGCCCTGTATTAGCAGGAACTTCTTACAACTCTAGGAAGAACCATGCTAGGAAGATCTTAAGGATTACCATTGATTAAGATGTATTCCGAATCTCCAGGGGATCCCTAGAATATTCTCGCTCTTCCTAGATCATTTTCACGGAGGAAGATGTCTTCAACATAGTTCAACCTCATGACGATCCCATGGTGATCACAATACAGATAGTTAACTGCAAGGTCCACCGCGTCTATATTGATACCAGAAGCAATATAGATATCCAATTCAAAGGGCCTCATGATAAGCTCAACCTAAAGAATCCATGTTACAACAGCTATACCACACCTCTCTATGGATTTACAATGGACTCATTGATGTCAATTGGATCTCATAGGTTACCATTAATAATCGAAAAAGCTTCTCTTCAGCAGAACATATTGAAATAATTCATTGTAGTAGATATACCCTATCCGCCTACAATGTTATCCTAAGAAGGTCGTTCCTGTCATAAATTAGGGGAGTATTGTTTATCTATCATAATGTCTTGAAATTCCCAATCAAGACCAAGGTAGGAGAAGTCCGAGGAGATCGGCAAGCAGCCTGTAGTTGCTATGCAGTGTCTACCAATCCTACCACGCTAGCCATGCAATGCGCACATGTAACCTATGAACCAACCTAGGTAATATCGGGACAAGATCAATGCGTCATGGAAGAATGAGAGGTACCTGATATACTCATAGAAGAAACGAAAGAAGAATATCAGAGATGGACCAATAGGCACGCTATAGATCAGTTGGAAGAGATACCAGTACGAGAAGACGATTCTTCCAAGGTAGTGGAGATAAGTGGAGCATTGGATCAAAGGACTTACGACAGACTTTTCAAGTAATAAGGAAGAACCAAATAAGATTGAACCCCGTCAAGTGCGCCTACGGAGTAACAACAGGGAAGTTCTTAGGGTTCATGGTTCACCAAAGCGGGATCAAAGCCAACCCGGAGAAGATCAAGGCCATCTTGGATCTTGAATCCCCCACTACCCTTAAACAGGCATAGGGACTAACTGGTAGGATCACAGCATTGAACTGCTTCATATCCTGATCTATAGATAAGTGCCTTCATTTCTTTAAAGTTATCAAGCAAGGTAAGAAGATGAAGTGGGATCAAGAAAGCAAAAGAGCCTTCTATTCCTTAAAGGAATACCTAGCTAGCCTACCCTTACTAGTAAAACATGTCTCAAGAGAAGAACTACAGCTCTACCTGACAGTATCAGAGAATGCTACGAGTGAGGCCTTGGTTAAAGAATGTAATGACGGGGTCCAGAGACCAGTCTATTACGTGAGTCGTGCTCTAACCAAATCCGAGAAGAATTACACTCTCCTAGAGAAACTCGCTTACGCATTAGTGACTACAGCTAGAAAGCTCCGGTCATACTTTCAAGCTCATACCATTGCGGTAATCACTGACCAGTCACTAAGACAATTCCTTTAGAGGCATGAGCTCATATCATTGCAGATTGTTCCTATGGGCTTTGGATCTCACCTGGTATGACATCAAGTACAAGCCAAGGACTACAATTAAGGCTTAGGCGTTAGCAGACTTTATAACAGAATTCGGCATGGCTCTGAATCCGGATACTTCGACAACCCCGGACTTAGTCCCGGAGAACCCAGAATGACCTGATGATTGCAAGATCTGGACACTATACACGGATATGGCATCAAACCAATCAGGTTGTGGCGCGGGGATTATCCTAACCGAACCAGAGGGGGTCAAATGCAACTATTTTTTCAGATTTGAATTCAGAGCCACTAATAATGAAGCAGAGCATGAAGCCTTGATAGTGGGACTGAAAGTAGCAGAAGAAGTAGAAGCAGATTTTCTCCAAGTTAAGAGTGATTAGCAATTGGTAATCAACCAAGTATCGGGATTGTATCAAGCAAATGGTGATAGCATGGTAGCATATATGGCTAGGGTCTAGGAAGCAATGACAAAGTTCAAGAGTATGAAGATGGAGCAGATTCCCTAAAAATAAAACCACCAATGTCTTAGCCCAAATTGTTGTAGGTGGAGGGCAAGCACTGCCAAAAGGGGTACCAATTCAATTAATACCCCATTCAAGCATAGCTATAGGAGCAGAAGTAAACCCAGTCATCCAACTCCCTTGTTGGATGAATCTTTTTAGCAGAATATCTCCAAAATGACGCCCTTCCTATTGATCTGGATCAAGCACACAAGCTCAAGAAGACCACCACCCAGTACTGCTTAGTAAATGGTTTTCTCCACCGCAAAGGAAAGTCACTTCCATTGTTAAGGTTGCTACATCAAAATGATGCACAATGGGCACTCAATGAGGTACATTGAGGGGAATGTGGCAACCATGTATCAGGTGAGACCAGCTTACTAGGTGCTCAGAATGGGTTATTTATGGCCTACTCTCTATCAGGACGTGAAGCAGTTTACACGATCTTGTGATCCTTGTCAGAGGACAACAAACCTCAACCACCTTCCTCCAAAGAGACTATCTTCAATTAGTAAACCGTAACCTTTCTCCATTTAGGGACTTGACCTCATCGGGCCACTCCTGATTACTCTTAATTAAGCCAAGCATGTCGTAGTAGTAATAGACTACTTTACATGGTGGGTAGAGGCAGAATCCTTTACCCGGATAACTAAGGCAAACACCATATTGTTTCATCAAGGAAAACATTGTCTACCGGTTCGGTACCACAATGGCCATAATAACTGATCTGGGCAAACAATTAGACAAAGCCAAATTTCAACAGTATAGTGAGGAACAGAATATCAACCTCCGTTTTGCATCAGTAGCCCATCCTCAGACCAATGGTTTGGTGGAGGCTACTAATAAGACCATCAAGAAGCTCTTGTAGAAAAAGCTCTAACAGAAAAAAGGGAAGTGGGTTGAGGAACTTCCAAACATATTATGGGCATATTGGACTACCAAAAGGACTGCAATTGGGGAGACCCCGTACTCACTGGCCTTTGGGATAGAAGTAGTCCTACCCATCGAGCACAGACTGACATCTTTCAAGCCCTACCATTTTGAACAAAAAGACAATGAGGCAAAATTAAGAGCTAACCTGGACCTTCTCGAGGAGAAGCAAGATAAGGTTGCACAAAGGGTAGCGACCTACCAGAGCAAGATAGTTCGGTACTTTAACAAGAAAGTAAGGACTCAAAATTTCAAAGAAGGGGACTGGGTTCTCAAGAAAGTAACCCAGAATACGTAGAAAAGAATGGACGGGGTCTGAGCTCCCAACTGGAAAGGTCCTTACCTGATCAAAATGATAGTCCGTGGTGGAGCTTACAAGTTAGAAGATATGGATGGTTACCCGGTTGACCACACTTGGAATACTGATCATCTTAAGAGGTTTTACCCTTAATAGTTAGTGTTAACCGCCAAAAATGGTCCAAAGAAGAATTTTCCCTCCCAATTATAAGTAGAAGGAAGACATGAGAAGTATCCTACTACCATGAGAAGAAGATATACCAAGATTCAACCTACCTCGAAGTTGTCTGGATCTCCTACAGTACCAAGATATAGAGTTCAAGATCTGAAAGGATCCTACTACAACAAGGTCACAGGATACCTCACCACAACGTCTAAGTACCTCGTTATCATATCTTGGCACCCTGCTACTACATCTAGGTATCCTGCTACTACTTCATCTAGGTACCTCACTACTATATCTAGGTACCTCACTACTACATCCAAGTACTTTAACATTCCATCATCCGAGTACCTCGCTGCTACGAGATAGACACCCCCCATGAAAGAGTCCTTCTCAAACGACCCCTCCATTAAGAGAAGTAGCTCGAATATTAGGGGAAGATGACGGGTACAACCACTACACTCCTCTTAACGCCTCCCGGGAGACCATATATCTCGCAATCTGTGACAAAGGTCTACTCAGGAAGCCGGACCCTATGAAAGCTCCAGTAGACACAGAAAGAACCGTAACAAATACTGTGATTTTCATGAGGACGTAGAACACAATACTTTAGAATGCTATAGCTTGTGTAACCAAATTGAGGGTTTGGTAAGAGGAGGACTTTTGGTCAAATTCTTACAACAAGTGCGAGATAGTATCGTGATGTGGAAGGAGGTACAAGGAAGGATGCATAAAGCAGAGGAAAGATGGAAGGATAAAGGGAAGGACCTGATGCAATAAATCTAGGTCATCTATACCATCAGTGGGGGCCCTACTCTAGCAAGAATTTCCAACAACTCTAGGAAAAACCATGCTAGGTAGATTCCTAGACTTTCTGCCAGTAGTAACGTGCTTAAAGTTACTAGGGGATCCCAAAACCTTCCACATGCAAGCCAGATTATTTTAACGGAGGAAGACTTATACAACACAGTTCAACCACATATTGACCCAATAGTGATTATGGTTTAGATAGCTAATTGTTAGGTCCACCGCGTCATGATTGATACCGGGAGCAGTGAAGACATTCTATTCAAAGGGGCTCATGATAAACTCAACCTGAAGAACCCTTGTTACAACAGTTGTACCATGCCTCTATATGGATTTACAGGGGACTCATTGATGCCGATTGGATCTCATAGGTTGCTAGTGATAATTGGAAAGGTGCCATTTCAATTGAACATAGTGACAGAATTCATTATGGTCGACACCCCGTCCGCCTACAACACGATTCTGGGGAGACCTTTCATATCCGACATAAGGGGGTATTGTCTATTGATCACAATGTATTGAAATTTCCAGCCGGGACCCAGGTAGGAGATATCCACGGGGATCAACAGGTTGTATGCAATTGTTACGAGGTATCCATGAATCTAACTGCGTTAGCTAAACAGTATGTACACATCGCTAGAGAGCTACCTCGAGGCATGCTAGAGCGGGATCCTTACGTCCCGGAAGACGGCAAGGTACCAAACATAGTTATAAAAGAATCATAGGAAGAGGAACGTGGCTGGACCAGTGGGTACCCCGCTAAACAGATGGAGGAGATTCCTATAAAGGAGAATGATCCAACTAAGATAGTGAAAATTGGTGGCGCACTAGATTGTGAAGTCAGGAAGGATTTGATAAAACTCCTTAGAGAATACAACGATATTTTTGGTTGGAGTCACGACGAGATGCCAGGTATCCCTTTTAGTTTGGCCGCCCATAGGCTAGCGGTGGATACGACTTTTAAGCCAGTGAAACAGAAATATAGGCACTTCAACACTGAACGGAATACCACGGTACAAGAGCAAGTAGACAAACTCCAAAAAACTAGATTCATCAGAAAGTCTTGTTACCCCAAATGGATCGCTAATGTGGTCATGGTTACTAAGTCTAATGGGAAGTGGCGCATGTGCGTGGATTATAGCGACCTTAATCGGGCTCGCCCCAAGGATAGCTTCCCCTGTTAGGATTATGCTCAATAGCAAGAGTGTAATGTTGTAATTGACAATCTTTTTCATATTAATAAAGTGATTTCTGGTTTAACAAATCGTTTAGCATTTATAGTTTAATATTATAATTGTCAAAGTAAATAATCATAAGGTCTAAAGACTATGGGAAAAGAAGAATTGTTCGTACATCTGGATATGTATGTGGTAGACACAATTCTTTAGTTAGTCTTGAATAATGTTCACAACTTAAGTTAAAGGTTGGGCACCTTTATCTTGTTAAAGTTGTAGAATTCTTTTGCTAGCATTTGAGTGGGTTCAAATGAGATATGATGAGTCTAAAATCATCGGAGTGTCTTCGAGCAAAAGGATCTAGTGCACTGGGTGCATTGAACTGGATCACAATGAAAAGCTTTATCTAGAACCGTCAATAGATAATAGTCTTTTCATTATCAGGACAATCGGAGAGTCTATCTTAATCCTGAGATAAATGATGGACTTATGGTTGCAAGTGATATCATTTGAGTTATCAATGAGTACGATTATATCGCATAGTCTATCCTCGATAGTTTGGTGATATTCATTTGTTAATCGATAGAGGACTTCATTTATAGATATGGACATCGTGGCTCCATTTAATTAAATGAGAGTATAATATCATCATATGGATGTTTTGAGGTAATTGGATATTAAATCTCAACGTTGAGTTTTCGATAGTGTCTATTGAAAACATGGCTTCTGGACAAGTCAAAATATCCAAGTTCAAAACGTGGTTATATGAGTAAATATGGTAACTTGGAGAGTTATAGGCGGTCTATGAACTCTTGGCGATTACTGATATTAATCACGAGGATACACTATCTCCAATATGATTGTCTAGGGTATGAATGAGGAGCATCTTCCTTTTCTATCTTTATTTAAGAGTTCAGTTTTAGCTCTTTAGTGGAATGAGTTAAAATTAATGGATCGGACCTAAGTGAATCATTTGTTGATTGTGATTAGGTTATGTCTATTGAAGCTTAAATTTAGATGGCCCGCCAAGATCCCCAATCCACACGGACTTGCATGGATCACTTGATATATTCTACCGGACCAATTTAAGGGTCCATCTAGAATTGCATTTAATATATTAAGAATATAATTTGCACATTATTTTAGTAATGGGCTGCTCAATTATATTAATATATTAATGAAAGACATGTGGGCTTGTTTCTTTTAGTAAGAATGGGTCTGGTTCACATGTGGGCTTTTTATTTAAAGTCCAATGGATTAAATGAAATAAGAAAATAATATTTTGGCCCATTTACTCTAAGTGGGGCGGCAAGGGTTAGTTTAATCTAATATATTATTTTGTTCATTGTTTTAATTAAATAAGAATTAATTAATTTATTAATTAATTGTTTAATTAAAGAAACAAATCTTTTCTAATCAGGAAATATATTTCCTAAAAGTAAAAGTAAAAGACTTGTTTGACAAGGAAATAAATAATTAGTTTTATTAATTTAATCAAATAAGAAGTCTTTTTTTTTTTATTTAGTCAAAATAAAAGAATAAAAGATCTATGAGTTGGATTAAGGTTTGATGTCTTAAAAACTAGATGGAAATTAGGGTGCAACATAAGCCTATGGTGGGCATGTGATTTCGGCAACCCTAGTTATTTCTAGGTTAGGATTTCAGCAACCCTAATAATAAAAGAAAAGAAGAAGCAAACTTAGGCCACCTATATATTGACAAGTATAGAATTCGGCCACAATGACAAGATATGGGTTCATGATACAAATTTCTTCTTCTTCTCAATTCATAGAAAGCTTTTTATTCTACTAAAACAAAAAGGAGTGTTAGATTATTCTTTGATAGTATACTATTTGCTTATTCATCAATAGGCTTGTGTATACGATATCGATCTAGGTTCACGCGAGTTTCGATCATTAGATTGAGAACTCAAAAGTGACCGGAATAATCTTAGTCATTCTTTTGATTGTTTTTGTGACTAACAAAGAAAAGAAAAGTTTTTTTTTGTCCATTCACAGGTTTGCAATTCAAAGAAAAAGGAGATCACGCTCTTAGGTGATCCACGTTCGTGCTAGGATTGAAGATATTGTGGATTACCATCGACGTAAGTCAATTGGATCACGCGACAAAAGGTATTCTACTTTTTGTTATTGTATATGTATGTTTAATTAATTAAAGGGTTTAAGGTTCATAAAGGAAAATTTTTTAAAAGTCACTAAATCTAATTTTTGGTATCGCTTCCGCTGCGTGTACTTCTTTGGTATTTTTTCCTAACATCCCCCTACCCAAAATAGATTAGTCAATTGACTCTACCACAGGAAACAAGCTCCTAAGCTTCATGGACGATTTCTCTGGGTATAATAAGATCATGATGCACCCCGCCGACCAAGACAATACTAGCTTCATCACTAAGCAAGGTCTCTACTGTTATATGGTATTGCCATTCGGTCTTAAGAATGTAGGTGCCACATACCAACATTTGGTGAACAAGCTGTTCAAACAATTAATTGGAAGATCCATGGAAGTGTATATAGATGACATGATCACAAAATCTCCTGCGACAGATCAGCATTCGGAAGACTTGCACCAGACCTTCCAGATAATAAGAGAGAATCAGATGAGGCTGAATCCTTCTAAGTGTGCTTTCGGAGTAGAAGCAGGAAAATTCCTGGGTTTCATGGTACATGAGAGGGGGATTGAGGCCAATCTAGAGAAGATTAAAGCCATCATAGACCTTGAGTTCCCCACCACCCTCAAGCAAGCCTAGAGGCTAACTAGTAGGGTAGTAGCATTGAACCACTTCATATCCCGGTCAACTGATAAATGCCTTCCCTTCTTCAAAATTATAAAGCAAGGTAAGAAGATGAATTGGAATCAAGAAAGCGAGGAAGCCTTCCATTCTTTGAAAAGGCTAACTAGTACGGTAGTAGCATTGAACCGCTTCAAATCTCGGTCTACTGATAAATGTCTTCCCCTTTTCAAAATTATAAAGCAGGGTAAGAAGATGAATTGGAATCAAGAAATTGAGGAAGCCTTCCAGTCTTTGAAAAAATATCTAGCTAGCTCGCCACTACTAGTAAAATCTACATCGGGAGAAGAATTGCAGCTTTACTTAGCAGTCTCGGAGACCGCTACTAGCGGAGCCTTAGTAAAGGAATGTCATGACAGGGTTCAGAGACTAGTTTACTACGTAAGTTGTGCCCTGACCAAGTCTGAAAAGAATTACATCCTCTTAAAGAAGCTTGTTTATGCTCTTATAACCATAGCTAGAAAGCTTCGACCGTATTTCCAGGCTCATACCATCGCAGTGGTCACAAACCACCCGCTGAGGCAGTTCCTCCAGAGACTAGACGTATTAGGAAGGTTAGTCTTGTGGGCTCTAGAGCTCACCTAGTATGATATTAAATACAAACCTAAAACGACTATCAAGGCTCAGGCCTTGGCTGACTTCGTGGCAGAATTTAGCATGATCTCCAACTAAGAAGCTATCTCAAATATAGTCCCAACTTTAGAATCCCGCGAGTGGCCAGTTGATAACAAGATCTGAACACTTTACACTAATGGAGCTTCGAATCAATCGAGCTGCGAAACAGGGGTCATCTTGATTGAACCGAAAGGAGTCGAAATCGGCCATTGTTTTAGGTTTGAGTTCAAAGCCACTAATAACGAGGCATAGTACGAAGCCTGGTTAGCCAGGACGAAGGTGGCCTGGGAGTTAGGAGCGGATTACCTCCTAGTCCGGAGCGACTCACAACTCGTAATCTATAAAATGTCCATTTTATATCAAGCGAAGGGTGACAACATGATAGCGTAACTGGGAAAGGTGCGGAAAGCAACGACGAAGTTCAAGGATACGAAGATGGAACAGATTCCAAGAGAAAATAATCACTAAGCGGATGTCCTGGCTAAAATTGCCGAGACCGAAGGACAAGCATTACCAAGAGGGATACTGCTCCATCTGATACCTCGTCCCAGCATAGCTAGCGAGGTAGAGGTGAACCCAGTAGACTGGCTACCATGTTCAATTGATCCTATAGTGGGCTACCTCTGAAACAAAGCCCTCCCAACAGATATGGATCAAGCACGCAAACACAAAAGGACCTCCACTAGGTACTGCCTAGTAGATGGGTACCTATACCGCAAAGGAAAATCTCTTCTATTACTGAGATGCTTACATCTTGATGATGCACAGTGGGCCCTTAACAAGGTACACTCAAGAGACTACGGGAACCATGTGTTAGGAGAAACCTTGGCCTACAAAGTACTGAGAATAGGTTACTACTGGCACACTCTACACCAGGATGCAAAACAGTATACACCATCCTGTGAAGCTTGCCAGAAGATGGCAAACCTTCACCATCTACCTCCTGAAAGACTCTCTTCGATCAGTACACCTTATCCATTTGCTGTCTGGGGATTGGACCTCATCGGGCCACTTCCGACTGCTCCCAATTAGGCTAAGCACGCTATAGTTACAATAGACTACTTCAGTCGATGGGTAGAAACAAAGTCTCTCACCCGGATAACTAAGGCGAACACGACGAGTTATGTCAAAGAAAACATTTTATGTCGGTTTGGTACCCCGATGGCCATAATAACCGTCCTTGGAAAACAATTTGACAATGCCAAGTTCAATGAGTTTTTTGAAAGGCGAGGTATCAACCTTCATTTTGCATCAGTAGCCTATCCGCAGACAAATGGATTGGTGGAAGCTATTAACAAAACCATCAAAAAACTCCTGAAAATGAAGCTTCAACTGAAGAAGGGCAAGTGGGTTGTACTATGGGCATATCGGACTACTAGAAGGTCGGTAACTAGGGAAACCCCCTACTCACTAGCCTTTGCAACGGAAGCAATCTCACCTATTGAGCATAGGCTGATTTTTTTCAAGGTCCAACATTTCAAACCTAAAGGCAATGAAACGAGATTGAGAGTTAACTTAGACCTCCTAAAGGAGACAAGATAGAGCAACAAAACAGGTTGCAACTTATCAAAACAAGATTGCTTGCTATTTTAATAGAAGGGTGAAGATCCGGAACTTAAAGAATAGGACTTGGTCCTTAGAAAAGTGACTCAGAGTACCCAGAAAAGGTCTGACAGGGTACTAGCTCCCAACTCTCTACTTGATAAAAATGGTAGTCCGAGGAGGAGCCTACAAGCTGGAGGATATGGATGGCTACCCAGTCGATCATACTTGGAATGCTGATCACCTCAAAAGGTTTTAGCCTTAAGCTTTGAAGAAATAGTTTATCTCGGCTCGTATATCTTTAAGAATGTACACCGATTTTGCTTTGTATTGATTTGAAATTCAATAAAGAGGTTTGCATTTCTTCTACTTGGTTCTCCTACCTTCACCTTGAAAATTTCGCCGTAAGATTCGCCTTAAGACCAGGAAAAGTCACATGACATTCCTGCTGCCTTGGCTGGGTTATACCTTCCTCTAGGAAGGATTTGGTGCATAAATGCCTAAGTGGCATAATTGCCAACCAAATCAAGAGTCTGGACTTGTGGCCTTAGTCTCCCGCTACATCCTCTAAACTAGGGGAGCCTACATGGCACTTCTGAAACCTCGGACGGGATATACCCTCCTCTGAAGAAAATCTGGTGCTAAAGTGGCCTTAGTTGCCTATCAGGTATAGACCGCATAAGGATCATGATACTTTATTAGGAAACCTTATACCTTGACTCACCATGAAACAAATAAAGGTGTGCCTAATATTAATCTAGAGGGGGCGTGAATAGATTTTATCCGATTTTACCAAATTTTCATTATAGGTCAAATTGACAAAAATACCCCTAACTAGTCACAATAAAATATCAAGTGTATAAAGTGCGGAATTGTAAATGGCACAAGATATTTACATGGAAACCCTCACGGGAAAAACCACGGGCTAATAAGTGCGCCACACTCAAACCTCAAATCCACTAAATGTGATAACGATTACAACCTAATCCCGGTCAATAATCACACATCTACCTAATCCCAATATAAGTGAACCTAGTCCAATTGCTTGTGATTTAAGCTACCTAATTCCGGTAGCAGCACAAGACTTACTTCTCAATGAAGAGATAATAAAACCTAAGTGAATATATGATGATATCCAAAATGCAAATAAAGCTAGGTAACCTTAGATGCTTATCTAGAATGATTAATTAACAATAAATGCAATCCTAGATATCAATAGCTAAATAACATGTTGTTGTCTTTTTGGATATATCATAGGTAAAAGTGCAAACATTCGAGATATACTGATTATTCTGTGATTAAGGGAGAGTTTAGGGGAGCTAAACGAAATTTACCAACGAAAGAAGGGTCAGCCTGCCACGTCACCAATCAGACGATTTCGTTTTGGGGGTCTTTTGTGCGCATCAGCGTGACATCATGCTAAAGTCACCCATCTTCAACCGCCAACCTGCTGCATGCCCTAACCCGCTGACCCATCCATCTGATCCAACCCGGTTTTGACCCGGTGATAGACTAGTCCATTTCTGATCGTTTTCAACCAGTTTTTCGGTGCCTTTCCGCCTAGATCGACGGCCACAATTCCTCTGGTCACAATTGATTCACTTTCAGGCCTCCATGCACGTGATTTCCATCTCCTCCAAGTCCTCCAAACTCCATAGCCAAACCAACCTTCAAGCTCACTTCTAGCGATCTTTTACCAGCTCAAACGCGTCCAAACTCATTGAGTCTTTGTAGTTTCATACCGTTGGAACAATCCTGCGAAACAGAACATACAAACTCGCAGCCAATTTCCATTTCCAACCCGCGACCTTAGCTAGAGAGACATAACTCTTGAGCTAGGTGATCCAAGCCCGCGAGCTCGATCGACTTGGAGGATATTTACATCCGAACCTTGTCCCAACAATTCCCTCTATATATTCATCTTTTATTACCTTAGAAACAATCCCTAAAATCCATACATAACCTATAATACTCCTAAATATCCCAAATTATACTAAATAGCTTATAATAGCTTAGATAACCAAAACTCACACTACATAGTTCATGTGAAATTCCTAGCTTGGAAAAAGTAGGCTTGGTGCTCAATTGAAGAACAAGAAGCTTACCAACTTGTGGTTACTTCTTACTCTCTTACTTCTCTTTCATTTATTTGTTGTTCATGAATATGTATGAGTAAAATACCCTTAATGTTGTGGGATGGATTTTATATTACTTATCTTGTAATTAATTGATCTTAACTTTACTATATCCATCTTGAGTTATTAAATGATGATTTGATTGAATGGTTACATGTTATTGACTGATCATTAGTAACATGTAACCTTGTTTTAAAACATTGATTAGCTCTAATGGAGAGGATTTGGTTAGTAATTGCATGTCCATGCTTATTGACTAATTCTCATGTTCTAGGTGGTAAATCCCTCTATTATTGTCATTCTATAACCATTAGTTGATAGTAATTTGAGTGGTAGTGATTGAATTAAATATGTCATAGAACAAGTGTGCTTAATTGTGATCAATTAATATTATCCCTCATCATTAACATCTTCACTCTTGCATAACCTTTGCAAGAGTTTTAGTTAGTAAAGTTAGCTAATGATAATTTAGTTAGTTGTAGTTGACTTAGTGTAACTTAATTGTAGTTAATTAGTTGTTAATTTACTTGCTTACTTAGTTGCCAATCTAGTTAGTTTTCGTTAATTATATTTGTCTTGTGATCATGCCTATTTAGTTTGTAGTTGTAGTATAGTGATTGTGTATCCTAGACCATAGGATTCACATAATTTTAATTCTCCGCATTAGTGTAATTCAACCATGCTCTACTTTTCTTGCAACCAATCTCCCTCTACTTTTATTGCATGTAATTAGTGTAAATAGTGTAAATAATATAAGACTTAGAACTGACTTAAGTGTATTATACTTCCTCGTGGGAACGAACCGTACTTACTGCTACGCGATTGTAATGAACCGTGCACTTGCGGATAAACAACCACGCTCACATATTTTAGGGAACCGTCCCAAGTGTGTCATATATGACTATGCAAATGTCTTGTATTCTACTATCTCTCTTTACTACAAGTGACCTGGTTGGGGGATACTCATTTGCCTGTCTCATGACAAAAAGGGGGAGTAGTGTGTGATAAGGGAGTTGTAGTAGTTAATTGGCATGTTGGGGAGATTGCTTATTGAAGGGGAGTAACACATTTAGGGGGAGCATTGCATTGCACCTCATTGCATGATGTTGCTTGTTTTCTTTAATGCAAATGCTTGTATTTTTTTTTTTTGGATCTCACTTGATCACCTCACATACACTTGTCTTAGAAAGTGTAACTTCTTTATTTTGAAGGATTGATTGTTCTACTAAAGTTTGAAGACTTGAAGATCTAGCTTTTAGGCATCTCTTCGTAATGTAGAATATATTTTTTTTTATTGACCTCTAGTTTTGTTAGTTTTGTGAGGATCATTTGTGAGTGGTGCTTTTGTCATGAAATAGCGAAAAAGGGAGATTGTAAATTCCTCATTTTTTATTGCCTCATTTAATTGACAAACCACAATTAAGGTTGATATTGTAAGGGTAGTCTAAGCCCCCTCTGTGTTGATCAAGCTTGAGTACGACAAAGGTATATCTCTTAAGCTTAAACTCTTTGAAGAGATTTAGTTGCACACACACACACATACACACACACACACACACACACACACATCTCATGCATTTTCCATATCTTGTATATCTTTGTGTGTTTCTTGTTGGTGCACCTTAATGATTATATCTCTCTTCATGCATGCTCGCTCTATTGTATCTCATTTGATTATTGCCATGCCATAAGTGGTTTTAGAATGCATGAATTTTTCCTCATAGCTTGTTTGGGCCAAGCTACCAATGTGAGAACCGTTGTTAGTTTTCATAGCAGTAACCACAGCCGTTTGGTGACAAGTGGACACCACTATCTTGCTGATGTCTTTGCCGCTATTGGTTTCCACAGTGGTGGCTTAGCAATTAAGACCGCTGTCAAGGCCGTTGTGGAAGCCACAGCGGTTCACTAGGTATGAAAAAATATCGTAGCTTCAATTTGACCTCATATATATATGTTTTCTCTCCAATTCATTTTTTGAGGGATCAAAATTATATTTTTAATTGAGAACATTTTCCAAGAGAGAAAATCATTCAAGAACTCACATTTGATCATTCAAATTCATTCCCATATGCATCAAACATCATCTAACATCATCTAGCATCATCTAGCTTCATCTAGGATGTGCTCTTGCATGGGTCTTCTTCAACACATATGACTTGGTAACTTAAACATCATCTTAATCCATTTTAGTATTCTTACTTAGCAAGAAATCTCATTCTTTACTTGTATGCATATAAATTAGATTTTATCTACAAGCTTGAGATTTTTGTGTTGATTGATTAAGTTGTTGTATAGTGATAGTTATCGCATCTAGGATTGCTTTTATCTTATATAGCTAAGTTTATATATGACATGTAGCCACATGATATCTAGGATTGTTCTTATTGACATCTTGAATTCTTAGATAAGCATTTAGTGTTGCCTAGCATTATTTGCATTTAGAATATTATCAAAATATTCACATAGGTTGTTGACCTCTTCTTTGAGAAGTGAATCCTTGTGACTAAGTTGCTTAGTGCGCAACCAAGCAGGTCTATAATCGCTATTAAAGGCATGTTGGGTAGAGTGGAAGGGTTAGTGACCAAGCATGGTTTGAGTTGAGGTCAACCTAGGTTGTAAACTTCCATTCAAGTAGTGGATTTGAAGATCATGTGTGGCCAGCACAATAGCTCATGAGTTTATTCAATTGTGGGTTTCTCACGTAAATCAATTGATGTGCAATTTATTGTTTTCTGCATTTAGATTTAGTTGATTGTATTTTGCTTAGATTGGGTGTTTATTGAATATTGACTAATCAAGAAAAATCGATAATTAATTTGATTAAAACCTATTCACCTCTAGGTATATTTCGACACACCTTAATAGTTTCAGCAAGTTTATGTTGAAGTTGTGAAATTTCAGGTGTTGTTGAAGAGAAATGCCAGGAATTGTCCAAAATATGTTGTTGCAGTCTAGTCGATGTGGCTCAACCACAACACATACACTATGACAGTGACAAGGAATTGAAGTTTAGAATTAAAAAATCTGTTGCAGTGGCAAATGGGAGACAAATGGAGCGACAATGAAAGGGTACGTTGAAAAAAGGGTTTATGGTGTGCAACCCGCGACACCAAGCCAATGACGCTACACTAATGAGTTCGCTGGCATGTTGCTATCAAGTTCGCTAGAAAACTGACTGTAACATTGCAAATCACTTAATCAAACAACAGTGTTTTGGCTGTTGTGGCCTTATCGCTGTGTTCAAACCACGACCTAGGGCAAATTAGCGATAAAACTATCGTGAAAAGGAAGATTTAAAACAACTCAAAATAACTCAAAATCTCCAAACTCTCTCAACTCTCTCAAAGTTGTGGGAAGCACAAAATCGCCAAAGTGGTAATCCTAAACTCTAGTTTTGCAATTTCTTGATTGATTAGTGATTTATATAGCATTTAGATATCCTAGGGCTGGTTATTTGTGTTGATTGCATTAAGTAGTACCTAGGATTGGAGATTGTTGTGTTTGAGATATATTTGGAGTGTTTTGTGTGTTTGTGGAGTTTGGGTGGCGGTTTGGCTGTTGGAAAAGTATTGTTGTACTGCCGAATTTCAATTAGATAAGTGTGTGCTTGAAATTGAGTCGAATGGGTAACAATGCCGAAAATGAAGTTGTCGAGCAAGGGTGGAAAAGGTAGCAAAGCCCCCACCTCGAAGAAGCCAAGTTCGGAAACGGCACAGTAAAAGAAAGGCCCAGTTGTACTTTGAAAGGGATTTCGAAGAACGGATGGGTGTATTTAAGAAAAATAAGGTTTTAGTCAATAAGGGGAATAGTTTGAGTGAGTTGGTGGATACCCCGATCATAAGTGTTGTTAATGATAGGGGGTTATAAGTTCTTCATATTTTGATTGGCTTATTTTGTTGACAAACCACATTTTGGGATGTCTATGTAATGGGTAGCTTAAGTTCTCGTTGACAAGCTTCCAAGCATCCCGGTGACTTCAATAGCAAGAGCAAAAGGTAAATCACTTGACTTGGCTCTTGAAGAGATTAGTTGCACACACATATACTTTTTCATGCATGTTTTGTTCATCTTGCATTTGTGTTTCAATTCTTATATGTCTACATTCTTCACACTTCACACTTGCACCTCTTTATTGGATTTTGTTGTGTGATAGTGTCTAGTAATTCGTTTCCTTTTGTGTGATCGAAAACGTCCATGCTTGCAAGATGGTATGCATGTCTTTGCATGATGGTTGACCATTTAAGAAGGTCCTATTCTTCTCTTAGATAAGTGCTAGATTTGGTTTGGTTGTTTGGAGTAAAGTGTCTAGTTTCAAAAGATTGGATTTCAATGATTTAAATGATTTTCAAAACTGACCTTTATATGGTCTTGTGACCATAACTTTTCATAAAAAGCTTCAAATGAGTTTTGAAAATTTATGTACAAACTAGATAGCCATTCCTTTCTAACGGTATATTATTCGTAATATTTCATGATCGTTTGAATTGGTTTTGATATCTCCAAAATGACCACTAAAACAGAGCATATCTTCTGTTTTCCAAATCTGACATTTGGTCACTTTAATGACTATAAATTTTTCTACAGATATCAAAACCTCATTCTATAAAACGGAGTATAAAGTAGACATCCACACATTTCCAACGGTATATCATACAAAAGGTTTCGATGTTGTTTGGTCATTGTTTGGGGCACTCAAATCTTGAGTTGTTGTGTTGATTTGCCAGTGCACGGGTGACTGTGCGGGTTGTATACCAGCCAACAGACCAACGCACTACTCCGCCCCTATCATCTAAGCACTATAAATACATCTCTTTCCATCATTTTTCTTTAAGGAACAAAAACTACAAAACCCTAAAGAGAGATTAAGAGTTCCATAGTAAAAGAAAGCACCAAGATTGCTTCTTTAACTCTCCCAACTCATTTCCATGTGCATAAATCATCATCTAAACATCATCTAAGATGTGCTCATACATAGGTCTTCTTCAACACACATGACTTGGTAAGTTGAACACCATCTTATCCATTTTTGTGTTTTTACTTAGCAAGAAATCTCATTTATGACTTGTTGGTATCTAGATTAAGATTTATTTACAAGTTGAGATATTTGTGTTGATTGATTGAGTTGTTGTTTTATGATGGCTAGGATTTCAAGCTTATATAACATCTAGCTAAGTTATCTCATTTATTGATTGAGATTGTTTGCGATAGCTAGGATTTCAAGTTTAGCATAATAGCTCGTGGTTTTTCCTTGTTCAAGGTTTCCACGTAAAAATCAAGTGTTCTTTAATTTCCGCACTTTATACTTGATTTTATTATATTTTTGAATTGGGTTATTTTTTACTATTGACTAATCCGAAAATTTTGGTAATAATCGGATTAACAACCCATACACCCCCCTCTAGATTGTTTTAGACACGCGCTATATCTGTTTCAGGGGTGGACAACTTACGTCTCTACACCTCTGCCGTATAGTAAGGACTTAGTTAAAGAGTTTTATGTAGAGATGAACCATAAAGAGTATAGTTCAGGCTGCCCAATGTTGGTTAGAGGGGTTCCAGTTGAGCTAAATAATGTTAACATTAACAGGCATTTCAAGACGTTTCTCCTTGATACCCAGAGATTCAAGATAACATGGTGGAAGGGATTACTATGAGTGATCTGTATGTGAGGTAGAGTGTGGACTTCGCCAACACAATACTGATCAACCTTATGGTCTTCTGAATAGCTCGGTCTCATCCGTTAAAGCAATCTAATTTGAAGATCGAGTTGGCTTTTTGGCATATATTCATTACATATTCTCTTAGACCGATATCTCACAGGACTACAGTTCCGTTTGAGGCAGCCCGCATCCTTCACAACATCATGGAAAATCAAGCTATAGATGTCAGCATTTTGGTAAAATCTAAAATTGAGAAGGTTGGCTGGAACGAGTCAGAGTCAGAGTCAGATTTGCTTCATTTTCCTTGCCTTATTGCTAAGATAAGCAGGCAGGCGAGTGTGGATCTATCAGGTGACAAGATGGAGAACCCTCATGTGGACTTGAGTTGGAAGATATAGCATGGTTTGCCTAATAGTAGAGGTATAGAGATACCTAGTAAGGCTGGAGACAAACCTAAAAGAAAAAGGAAGAGAGCTAGCAAACCAAAGATTGGCACTAGTGCAGATTTTAAGAGGATAGAGTAGGAGGATATATCGGTTGGACTGGCTAGTGATGATGAGTCCACAACAGATGAGGATGATATGAGCCTACCTATAGGCCACAGGGTCTTGGATGTAGTAAAACATTAAAGGGAGGCCAATAAAGATCTATATGTTGAGCTGCACAGAGATGTGATGGTGGTGAAGCAGAAGCTAGTTCAAATTGAAAAGAGGAAGAGAGCTAGCAAACCAAAAATTAGCACTAGTGTAGATTTTAAGAGTATAGAGCAGGAGGATGTGCCAGTTGGACTGGCTAGTGATAATGAGTCCATAGCAAATGAGGATGACACAAGCCTACCTATAGGCCGCATGGACTTGGATGCAGTAAAGCATTCAAGGGAGGCCAATGCATATCTATATGTTGAGCTACATAGAGATGTGAGAGTGGTATAGTAGAATCTGGTTTAAAGTGAGAATAGGCAGGATGAGATCTTGAGGAGACAGGCTAATCTAGAAAGACTTGTAAGGGAAATGACTGAGGGATTGGCAAGGGATTTCAGTGACATGAGGAAGGAGTTGAAGCTCACACCTTATACAAGAAGGAATAGGAATACTGTTGATCCAGTTACGTCCTCATTGCCTAGTCTTGTAGTTGACGCAATTGTTGATGAGAAGGCTGCCCAAATAGAGATCGCCTTAGCACGTTCATCATAGGATATAGGAGTCCGTTCCACAAGAGGTCCACCTATCACAGATGAGGCTTTCTAAAGAGCGTAAAGAGGCTGTAGCCAAAAAGGTAGTGTTGAAGGACCCGAAAAGGAAAGGTCAGCTAGTAGAGTCCGAGCGAACAGAGGAGGATTCAGAGTAGTTGTCATCACTTCACACCATTTCACCACCTTATTTGCATGACTGTTATCATTTTTTGTGGATTATTGAACACTTAGTTTTTATTATTCAATCATAGTTTGAACTTTAGTTTTTGTTGGATTACATTTTGAACTTTTATTGCTAGTCATTTCCAATTCATTTTCGGTTTTTAGTATTGTTAATTTATTTTTCTGCAGCCTTTAACTTCTCTTGTTTAGAATAAGTGTGAGTGTTGCTTGTGGTAGTGGATTTAGGCTTGGATGATCACATTATTTTGTTTACTTCTAATGAGCATAGCATTGGTTCAATCTTTTCATTCTTGGTTTTGCAAGTTGAATTTTGACTTTTGAGTCATTTGCAAAGAGTCGGTTCTTGAACGTGATTGCTTGAATGTTAGACACATTTCCTTGGGTTGTTTTTGATTAATTTGCTCGAGGACTAGTTAAAGATATGTTTATGGGTATTTGATCGAGCCAAAAATTACATTATTTTGGCCCTCATTTCCCAACTCTTTTCGCTTGTTCTCGGACAATATCCTGTGATTTAATTGTGTGAATCGAGTGTTTACATGATTATTTAGGCCACAAGGGCATTGATGAGAGATGGAAGAAGTAAAGTGAAAAAAGTGCAAAAAGAAGAAAAAGGTGAATTAAATATAGAGCACTTTCGCGGTCATGTCGCTTAGAAGGAACAACGACCTAGTTTAAAGACTTGTCGCAGTTTAAGTGTCGTTACAAAGACGCCGCGATAGAGAAGAGAGAAGACAAAGAACGCAATCAGGAGTGATGTCGCTATCTAAATGTCATTTGTTTACCAACCGCAACAAAGATAAGAAAAATTAGAAAATCAATCAGGTCCAAATGTCACTATCTATATGTCGCTGGCATGCCAACCGTGACTATGCTCGAAGAATTCAAATCTAAGTGTCGCTGCCTAACAATTGCGAAAAATATCAAAAAGGACCACGACAACCAGATCAAAGACTGTATAACTGTTTGTCACGGTCATGTTCACTAGCGTCAAACCGTGACAATCGGACCACGACATATGCCATATCAGCGAATCTGGCAGTTGCAAGACATCACCTTAGAGCCATATAAATAGATTTCCATTCATTTAGACAAAAAGAAACAGAGAAGAGAGTAAAAAAATAAAAATGAACACAAGAGATTTGAGAGCATTTCTTCATCGATTTTCTTCCAATCTCACTTTCATCCATTTTCTCATCTTGAACTACCTTTTCCATCCAAAACTCAACTATCAAATCTAGGTTACTTTCCCCATAACCATTCCTCTCTACCCATTATCTACACATCCTCCCTCTGTTACTTCCCATTTGATATCCATATCACTACACAACCTCATAATATACCATTCTTTGCATCAAGAGTCAACAAGGAGGAAAGAGGGATCAAGCTTCAAAAAGGTGGCTCATGGGTGATTTCCTTATCTATTACCTTATTTCCTTGTTTGTAATCATGTGTAACTAAACCCTAATATAGGGGATTGATGTGAGAAACTTATGGATCTTGGGTATTTGTTTTAGCTATTAATATATTAATCTCCTTTTATGTTATATTCAATTTTTAATTAGATTCTATTCTTTATGTGATTGATTGTGAATATCACTTGTTGATTACAATATTGGTATGGTTATTTGTTATAATATTAATTGAGAATTGACACACTTAATTGGTTATAGCTCATAGTGAATAGGATAGGTTGTTGGTGGATATATCAACCCCAATTGCTTAGGCCTTTGATTGTAATTAACCGACCCCATCATTATCCCCTCTCTCTAAATATCATATGTGAGGAATTTTGGTGGGAAGTGATTTGGTTTTGTTCATATGGCCAAATCACACTTAAGACTATTACTGATCCGAAATTGTGAGATTAGTTCATTAAAGCAACTTAATAAACATTGTCTAATATTCATTTGCAGCTCCATCTATTCCTTAGTTTCTTATTAATTGACTGAATACACATCTCTTATCTAGATAGTTAAGCATTATATTTTTCTTATCATCTGTTTTGTTGCTCTCTTGTTATCTTATTATCTTGCTATCTCATGTATGTTTGTTGGTTTTCCAAACCAACCACTATCAAACCAATATATGATTTACATTTATGCACATAGATTAGTTAAATAATCCAACTATCAATTATAATCAGTGTTGGCCCTGAGGTGGGTCAACTAGGGGCTCAAAAAGGGCCCAATTTTTATTTTTATTTTCTTTGTTTAGTTCTTACATCTTTGAAATTTGATAAATAAATGGTCCCAAAAAGGTCTAAATTTATTGTTATTTTTCAAACTTCATATAATTATATCAAATTTGGCCCAAATAAGAAAAAAGATGTGGAAATCAACTTCTTATATAAAAATTGAGCTCAATGACTTTCATCAGAATTATTAAAAACAAATGAGTAGCTCTATTTGCACTCGTGAAAATTTGTATGTGTATCCCTTTTTGTATGTACGCCTCATTAAGAGATTTTTTAAAATTATATTTTGTAAGCACGCCCTAAACATTACCAAATATACCCTTTCTTTTATTTATTTTTTTAAATTCTACAAAAATTAAAATAAAATAGAAAAGGAGGAGGTTTCTTCATCCCTTTTCATTTTCTAAGCAAGTTCGTCTCTCCTTATTTACATACGTTATTTTTTTGAGTGGAAACTGTCATGCAGATCTATTTAATTGTAATTTTTTTTTTTTTCAGTTTTGTTTTTTCTATGTATCGCAATATAAACTTCATAAAAATTACTTTGATTAAACTTTTGTAAATTTTCTCAAAAAATAATATATATATATATATATATATTATTAAGTATGGGATTTCACAAGATTCAGATGCGAGATTGAACAAAGGGCTCCATTTTATATATTCGCCCTAGGGCCTCCAAAACCTCAAGACCGGCATTGATTCTAATTCCCTATGGACGAATCCCTTGCTTACCGTTTTACTAATTTTCATATTTTAAGTGTGGTTGCAAGTGGTAAACAACTTTGTTTTTCCTAAACAAAATACATCTTTTTGTCGAGCACAAAACAACCTCTTCAGTGGTTCTCTCATAAGGGATCCCTTATTTTAATTTTGGTAAGGACTTTGATGAAAATACATCCATTTTTATGAATTTTGATCTGAATTTTGTTGTGGGTGATATGTTCAATGAAATCTACCTATAGATAAAATTTGAGATTTTTCCAAGCACTACAACTATTTTTCTTGAATTTTCCGATATGTTTATTTTTTAATGCCTTCATATTTAACAAAATTGAGATAAATATTTGTAGTACTTGAAAAATTATTAAATTTTATTGATAGGTAGATTTCATTGAGTTTATCATCCATATAAAATTCAGATCAAAATTCATTGAAATGGACGTGATTTCATCAAGGTCCTTATCGAAATTAAATTAAAGGATCCATTATGAGAGAACCACTATATATATATAAATATATTTATGCTTTTTAAATATTGTTTTATTTAATAAATATCTTGAGGGTTAAATATTCATTTAAGATTATATTGAAAGGTAAAACAGTCATTTAACATGAGGGTTGACTTTTTTAACAGAAAACGTAACAACAAGGGGGAAATGTCTAATATTTTAGTTCTCGGGTGGGGGAATAGGGATATATAACACTTTTTCATTTTTGATTTGCACAACTATCACACTTTAATAACTCTTGTTTTAATAGCACTGAAAATGAAATTTGGACAAAAATACCCCCCAACTTCTTTTCTTTTCTCCTATGTGTCTTTCATATTCTTTCTTCTTCCTTTTTCTAAAACCTCCATTGATGGAGCTTCAATGGAGGTTCCACCACAGACAGGCGAGTTGACCGGCAAAACCACCGGGAAAATGTTCATCGAGTGCCAATCACTGTAACCAAAGTGTTCGTTTACATTTTCGAGATGTGTAGAGAGAGAAACGAAGCCAAAGCCAAACTGCCACGAATCTTCATCATCTGATCTATGACAATCCATTGCGAATATGATGAAACTGATGGCGCCAATGAACTCAGCGTAGTTCAATCTTCTAGATCCAACTATCTCCGGAGTCAACCGAAGCCGTCGTCGGATCGTCACTGTCACCATTGATGGAGGTCGAACAAAATAAGTCCCGAACAAACTTGAATTATGTCTCGAAACACATTAATAAGTCTCGAAAACTCATGAATAAGACTCGAATTTGTAAAATAAGTCTCGAATTTAACCTAATAAGTCTCGAATTTTTTAGAAAAAAAATACAAAGGAAAAGAGTAAGTGGAGGTATTTTGGTCTCACCACCTATTTTAATGCTATTAAAACAAGACTTATTAAAGTGGTGCTATTTGCACAAGCCCTCCTCCAAAAAGAGCTATTTAATTTTTGAACCCGAGGGTACTAGAACTAGAAGGGGTAAAGTGTCTAATAAGATAAACCTCAGGGGAGGAAAATGAATATACCCAAAAAACCAAAAACAAAAACAAAAACACAAAAAAAAAAAAAAAATGCATTTGGACAGAATATTCAAATATATGTATCTCCTTTTGAGACAAAAGTGAACAAACAGCTAAAAACTAGCACAAGACTTTCTGTTGAAATTCTAAAACTTGCCGAGGCAAGCCTAACGCTGCTCCTGCTTGCTCTGTTCAGCCATCTAACACCAAAAATCGCTTTCTGATTGTCTCTACTGAAATGATCTCTTTGTGCTAATCTAACAAGATGATCTAATAAATCTTGTAAAAAAAAAAAAAAAAATCAATGTCTTAGATTTATTTAATTTTTATTTTCATTATTTTTAATTATAATGCATTATCTTTAAATGTGCTGTTCAAAACTGAATTAAGACAAACGATCCAACGACTCAGATTAAACAAATCAAAACCCCTAGGTCTCCCGAAAAGAGTAAAAGTCATAATATTTAATTGTATTTCATTTTGTATCCTAACTTATGATAGGATGATTTTATTTTATTTTATTCATATGTGAATACAAATACCAATATCTTGAGAGTGATGATAAATATTCCAAGTTTCCAACTCATATATCAATATTTATCAATTTGTGATCCATCAATTCAATTTATATTAAATGTGGCATGTTAAATAAATTATGAGTAATGCTAGACGTCTTAATTTTTTTTTTCCCAAATTCTATCTCAAATGATATGGCACGTGACGTGTCAATATCACATCAATCGCCACATAATCTTATGATTTATAAGATGTTGACACGTCACGTGCCACATCATTTGGGACACAATTTGGGATGTCTAGTATTACTCATAAATTATATATAATCAATTTATCAATTGACATGTTAAAAGTTGGAATACAAAATTATTATGTTTTTTTTTTTTTATGGGTTGTGTTAATCTGTGCCTCTAGGGCATGGGTTAACAACTAAAAATTTACTAAAAGTAGAAAATATTTATTACAAATGTATATTTATTGCATTGATTAAAACAATAAATGTAATTAATAGTTTCCTTATTGGAAAAATTTTTAGTTGTTAACCTATGCCCTAAGGGCATAGGTTAACACAACCCTTTTTTATATACCATATGTGATGATGGTGACTCGAACTTACGATATTATCGAACTAAATGAGAGGTCTTTTCACCCAACCACGTTAGGTGGTGGTCAAAATTGTGGTGTTTAACATTATTCCAACTTGTGATATCTAACAATACTTTATGATAATAATAGGAATCTCAACTTATGATGGTAATTTTAAGGATTCAAATATAAATTCCAACTTGAATATGATAATTTTATTCAACTAATATATAAATACACGTTAATTCATTCCAAGGTTACGAAACACTAGGATTCTTTCTTTTAACATTTTGGATAAGTTAAGATACAAATTGAGATAGCTCGACATGTTCGATAGGGCTGAATGGGTTTTTCTTGAGGGTATGATGTCCAAATTAGGCTTCTCCTCTACTTGGGTTGATCGTATTATGTGAAGCATCAAGTCGGTTTCGTTCTTTTTTATCATTAACGGAGAGATTCATGGGTCTTTGATACCTACCAGAGATTTAAGGCAGGGAGATCCCCTCTCTCCCTATTTATTCCTCATATGCAATAAAGGTCTCTCTAGGCTTACTCATAGGCTCGATATGGTTGGTGACTTGTTGGGTTTCAAATGTAACATGCACGGCCCAAAGATCACCCATCTCTTTTTTACCGACGATAGCCTATTTTTTACAGGAGATACGGAGAGTGACTGCCATTCTATTAACCAGATTCTTGAGCAATACGCTAATGCCTCAGGCCAAGTCATTAACTTCATGAAGTCTGCGCTTTGTGTAAGTAAAGGTGTGCCTAGGCGAAGAGCTAGAACCTCTTGCCCCGAATCATTGGTGTCCAACTAGTTGCTTGCCACGAGTACCACCTTAGTTTGCCTCGTTTCATGGGAAAAAATAAAAAAGAGGTTTTCAGTAACATCAAAGAGCATGCTTGGAACAAAATAAAAGGTTGGCAAGCTAGGTTGTTTTCGGTAGGTGGTAGAGAGGTCTTACTGAAAGTTATTGTGCAAGTTATTTCTACATACTCCATGTCATTGTTTAAACTACCACAAGGCCTAGTCGACGACCTTCATAAGCTATGTGCCCGATTCTGGTGGGGGACTAATGACAAGAAGAGGAAAATCCATTAGGCCTCCTAGAAGAAAATGTGTCGCAGTAAAGATGCCGGGGGTTTAGGTTTTCATGATCTCTTTGTCTTCAACAAAGCTTTGTTGGCCAAACAGTGTTGAAGGCTAATTTATCATCCTGATACTTTGGCTACAAAAGTCCTTAAACACTATTTTTTCTCTGGCATTTCTTTTTTGCAGGCTGAATGTTCTCCCTCTAGTCCTTTTCTCTAGAAAAGCTTTATCTGGGGGTGTGATTTGCTTCAAGCCGAGTTGCGCTGGCATATTAGCAATGGTTCCTAGGTTTCAATCTACAACAATTGTTGGATCCTAAGACCAACAACTTTCAGAGTGGTTTCCCCAACTGTCCTTGATATCAGATCCACAGTTCATTTGCTTAAAAATGCCTCTATTTCCTGGAATTCAAAGCTTATCCGAGAGTGTTTTTTGAAAGAAGATGCCAATATTATTCTGAGCATCCCTTGTTCGTCCTATGTTGCTGCAGATTCACTATTGAGGCACTATGACAAGTTGGGTTCCTATTCGGTTAGAAGTGGCTACCATTTGGACTTCTCTTTGGTTGTGGATTCTGGTTCCTCATGTTTGTACTCTTCAAACTCTTGGTGGAAATTCCTTTGGAGAATCAAGGTCCTTTCTAAAGTAAAGCTCTTCTTTTGGCGTGCCTATCACAATTGGGTGCCTTCAAATGCAAACCTCCATAAGCGGGGTATTTAGGTTGATTGGTTGATATGAACCTCACCAAAAGTAGTCAGACCCGGAACCAATATATGGCAACGAAGGATCGTTTTCTAATTCAAGTTTATAAATAAAGAAAATAAAAAGGATTGCAACCCGTTATCTATAAAGAGATAAGAACCAATGATATCAAGAAGATTGTAGATGAACACTCAAGAACAAGAAATAAGGTGAGTGATAAGTCATGTTTGAATGCCACAAGGTAGAACTTCGATAAGTTCGCAGTTCATTGAAGAACCAAAGGGAAAAACGTTCTCTAAAACTATTATTTCATTCAAAGTCTAATCTCCTGAATAATACATCAATAAGTCCCTTAAATACTAAACATATCTAAACCCTAGAAAGAAAAATAAAGGAAATAAACTACTCAGCAATTAATTGCCTCACAATTAGGAATGTAAAAAGAAAAAAACTAGCAACTAGTTGACTTTGTTTAGGAAACAAATCAGCTATTTATTTAGGAAATAATTAAAAATAGGAAATTGCTAAAACTGGGACTCCTCCAACCATAGGAAAATATGCTAAAATTAGGACTCCTCCAACCATACAGATTTAAGCTGAATTCGGACTCCTCCAACCATACAGATTTAAGCTGAATTCAGACTCCTCAGCTTAAGTCTTCGCGCAATAAAATAGATGACCAAATTTTGGCCTGTTGTGATCTGTTACGGAGGACAGAGTCTTCATAACATCTGTAGGGATCGTCTTGAGCTTTTCAAAAAAATATTATAATAGACAATCCAACCTCTGATGCTCTCTGTAGAGGCCCACAAAGTTCTGCCCGAATTCGGTCCTCATGTGGGCGAACTTGGACTTCAGCAACTCAGAATCAACCCATCATTATATGCTTCTTTTATCCTCTTGGCCCTTGTAATTGGCCCAACTGGAACATGCAATAGATCATTTGGTGATGCTTCTTGATTCTCATAATTGGTGTTGTTTGTTGTGTTCAAGGATTCTAGAGTCTACTACCCACGCCTTATGGTGATGTACTTCCATGAAAAGTATTAGACTCAGGTGCTTGATCGGTCATTTATTGTATATGTTTTTGATCCCTATTCTTCCAATCAATTGCTTGTTTCTCGAGCTTTTTAGGTTTTTAATTTATGTGTTTGAGCATTTTCAGGTTGCTGGATTCAAATGAGGTGTTTGAAGTATTTCAGAGGAAAAATGTGATTTCGAATGATTCAATGAACTTTTATGCAATTTGCCTTCAACTGCCATGAAAGACCACTGTGAATTTCCACAGCGGCACCCAAAGCGGTGCAAAAACAATGCGTACTGATAAGGACGATTCACGCCGTCAGAAAACCGTCCGTCAAACCTATTTGTAAAACCCTCACAAGCCCTAATTGGCTTTTAAAACATAAGTGTAGTGGTAAGTGGGGTGTCGTCCACAGGGACACGGGACTAGCAAGAACTAGCTGTTGCTAGAGTAGCATTCATGTAATTAATAATAAGTAAATGAAGATGTTGTAAAATGTGATTTAACACA
Source organism: Acer negundo (assembly GCA_035582765.1). Taxonomy (NCBI): domain Eukaryota; kingdom Viridiplantae; phylum Streptophyta; class Magnoliopsida; order Sapindales; family Sapindaceae; genus Acer; species Acer negundo. The sequence continues at coordinate 8,654,473 of CM069240.1, read as the reverse complement.
ATAATAAATCTAAACTAACAATGCAACCTAGATAAAGGGGAAATGGAATGAAGGATATATAGATGATGGAAACTAAAGAGTTAACGGATTCGAAAGTAAATACTAGGCAATGCAACAAACTCGTAAATAAACACATTTACTCAAAGGTAACTGACCTAGGATGTATATAGTTGGTTATTTATCCCTATCAAGTGATTAACCTACGATGTATACTGATGATCACCTATTAGGGACTAATCCATTGTAAACCACCAACCTAGAATGTATAGTGTTGGTTGTTCATACGGATTCTGGAAATGAAGCCCATCTACCTATCAAAGATTCAACCGATTACAGATTAGCCAACCTAGGATGTATAGTGTTGACTTATAATCCTCTCACGAGTACCGACCTAGGATGTATAGTGCCGGAAACCCGTTCGAGGTTAGATTGAGACTGCGGTTTAAGAATTGGAGTTCATGACATTCCGTCTATTCATTTGAGCAAAATACAATTAAACATCATGTATATCTAGATGCAATACTCATACATAAACCAAGGAGAACTTGCTAAGATCATGTATCTCAACAAATAATCAAAGAAAACCATTAAAGAACAAGAATAGAACAATGAAAGGTAGATATGAATATATATATATATATAACCAAGTTTATGTACAAGCCCAATATTTAACTAACTACTCCATCAACCCCTTAGAAGGGATTTATCTACTCATTACAACTAGGAAACAAGGAAAGGAAAGAGGAAGAACCCTTGGAGATCATCTCCTTCCTTAAAGTTGCTTCAATCTCCTATCTTCCTTTAAGTTTAGTAGAGAATGTGAGTGAGAGTGAGAGAGAGTGTTTCTAGATCTAGGTTATCTTAAGAACTAAGTAAAAGCTTACTAAAATGAATCTATAACATTATATTTATACTACATACAAAAATAGGTCACTTAAACTTTAAAATGAGATCTGGTTCACGTGGAGTGCGAGTGGAGTGTGGGTGAATTACCCTCACTTTACCTGTACTATAATGATCAGGTGCAGATTCAGCTCTCTGGATTGTGTTACAGTGCGGTTGAATAACCCGCACTTTAATCTCAGGTGTGATTTCCACTTCTCGGATTCAGCTCGGAGTGCGGGTGGAGTGCGGTTGGATCACCTGCACTTGATCCGTACTTTAATGTCAGGTATGAAATCAGCTTCTCTAGATTTGCTTGTAGTGCGGGTGGAGTACAGTTGGATGACCCGCACTTTACCCGCACTTTAATGTTAGGTGCAAAATAGATTATTTGGATTTGGCAACAGTGTGAGTGGATGACCCGCACTGTACCCGCACTTTAACTCTTCTTCAAGCATCAGGTCCTGGTTGTGGTAGAAGTGCGGTTGGAGTATGGTTGCGACCCGTATTGGACCCGCACTATAAGGCTGCTGATGATCCTTTGCCTTTCCTTTTGCCACTTTTCTTCCAGAATCATCGTAACACGCTTCCAAAACCATCATCGCACCATTTCCTACAATTACCCACATAGCAACCATTAGAGATGCCAAAACGCATGAAAACGGAACAAAGGATACAGAAATGAGGGCCTACATATACTACATATTTGGCACGATCAAACACCCCCAAACCAAAACTTTGCTCGTCCTCAAGCAAATATACTATAAAACAGTAAGACGTCAATTGAAATAAATCCTAGACACCAAAGCAATAATTCAAAAATGCTGCAAGCCCAAAAAGTGATATGATACATACAGGTGTGATAGAGAGAAGAAAAACATATGCGCGAGATCTAGAGCACTTAGAGGTACTAAAGGAAGGCTCACACGAACACGAATCCCACATCTAAGGCACTCATGCATTAGGGACTACTCGCTCCCATACCTCGAGCATAATTCGCTTTGATACTAAAGCTCAAATGAATTCTCTCTTTCTTTCCTCACATAATCCTAAGTTCCACATAACAATTTATGCAAAGATGGATTCTACACAACATTTTTAGCAAAGATCTATCCTAGGAAAGACTCACAATGCCATGGATGTGAAAGATCGTGTATCAACCAACATTCCCGAACTAGACTCATTGTGGATCAAAAAGGACTTTTCATTCGGTTATAGCGTGGTTATGGGGTTTAATGAGATGAAACAGAGAATATGGAAATTTGGATTTCAAAATCACCAATTATGTTAGAATATGACCACACACACTATACAATGCTCTTTTTCTTCATTGATCACTCACACGCTAGTGTCTAAGCATTTTTTTTACCCATATTTTGCTTCCAATGTTGTACTCCATATTGGGAGTACTTAACATCAATTAATTTGAGCATCTTTTGCTTTTCTCCTTTTCTTTTCTTTTTGAGTTGACCACATTTCTTTTCTTTTAAAATTCATGACTCGTAAGTACAAATTTGGGTACCTTTATATTTTTAGCCATTTGCTCACATATTCAACATTTTTCCTTTGTATACTTGGTTTGACCATTTGAGTTTAACTACTTTCATCACCACATTTACACATCCTAACATGATTAGTCACAAAGGTAAGCATGTGTTTAAGCTATGGTATATGGTTGTATTGGTACAAAATGAGAGAGTACGTGTTTGGCCTCAAGTTTGGCTTTGGAGCACACAATATGGATAGGAGTGTGTTTAGGCTATCATAGGTAGTTAAATTCACACGCATTGCCTAATATCACATCCACAATTCATCTACCAAGAGAATGAACACATCCAACACGCAATGGCAATATAATCTGTAAGTCCTATGGCATGTGACATATATGACAAGATAAGTGTTTAAGAATAATCAATAATAATAACACTCAAAATACGCACTTTGACATTTGTGTTTGTGATCTCACGGGAATCTCCACTATTAGAACTAGGCATGGAAACATTGAGTCCCCTCAACTTAACACCAACGGATGGGATAAACCCATGGAGGTACAAGCGAATCCCTAAAGTAGCACCAAGCTACATCACAAGTTCACAACACATACCAAAAACTCGCCAAAAGCACACGCTGGAGGCATCACACCCAAACTTACTCAAAGTCTAAAATTTGGACAACCGGCATAATTGAAAAATTGGACCCTAAAAAGACCACAAGGATGACTCTACAAGGCGTACAACACCCCTAAACCAAAACTCAACAATGTCCCCATTGTTGTTGACCATAAGGCATGGCCTACCGGGGGGGAGAGGGGGTCGAAACGCCGCCCAAGACTCAAAACAATAGCATATGCATAAAGCGCAAAATACCAACAGACGGAGGGCACAACGACCCCCAAACTGAATCTAAAATATAAGCCTAAAACTTTAATCATTATGCGTATAACCATGCTCAACCATATCAACAAAACATGCACAAATCACATTCCACAAATATGAAAAACAATTAATTACAAAAATCGAAAAGTAGAAACTCCCTTAAAAGGGAGATAGGTCTGTTGTCCAAGCATGTTATCATGTGATTCCCGAAAGATCAAGAACCTAGCACAAAACACACAACATTTCTACCAAATCGAAGGTCAAATGCAATTCAAAAAATAGTTCACATCGTACATAAAAAAAACTATAAATAAAAATGGAAATAAAACTAAGAAAGCTAAAAGTTAAATAACAGGACCTTGGTGGGCTGCCTCCCACAAATGCCTATTTAACGTCTAGGTAAGACGTGATAGGAGTTCTCTGGTTCAGTAAGTTCGATGGCACCGACATCCTTGCAGCATGTTTCAGGTCCCAAATATGGTTTGAGTTTATGCCCATTTACCTTAAATATTCCATTGTTTCTGAGAATCTGAATGTCCACGCACCATTAGGTAAGACGTTGACAACACGATATGGCCCTGACCATCTTGATTTCAACTTTCCTAGGAACAGCTTCAAACGAGACTCATAAAGTAACACAAGCATGCCAGGTTGGAGCTCTTTCCTTACCAATCGTTTGTCATGAATAAGCTTTGTTTTTTCCTTGTAAAGCCTTGAATTCTCTTAGGCTTCCAACCGAAATTCATCTAACTCATTCAACTGATTGCTTCTTTCTTCACCTGCCTTGTCATACTCCCAATTCAACTTCTTGATCGCCCACCAAGCTCTATGTTCTAGTTCTACTGGAAGGTGACAAGCTTTACCAAAACTAACTATGCGGGCTCATCCCAACGGGAGTTTTGAATGCCATCCGGTATGCCCATAAAGCGTTGGATAGTTTCATTGCCTCATCCTTCCTAGTGGAGGGGACCGTCTTCTCCAAAATCTACTTAATGTGCATGTTACTTACTTCAACCTGTCCTGACGTCTACGGGTGGTATGGTGTGGAAACCTTGTGACGGACTTCATACTTCCTCAATAGGTTTTCCAAGATTTTATTACAGAAGTGGCTCCCACAATCACTAATGATCACCTTTGGAATATCAAATCGGATCAGAATGTTTTCCTTTATGAATTTGACCACCACATTACTATCATTGGTCTTTGTGGCAATTGCCTCAACCCATTTGGAAACATAGTCAACCCCCACCAAAATGTAGCTGTTTCCACCAGATGGTGAGAATGGTCCCATAAAATCAAGACCCCAAGTGTCAAATATTTCGACGACCAAAATCCTTGTTTGTGGCATCTCATTCTACTTACCAATGTTCCCTGTGCGCTGACACCTATCACAAGCTACACAAAACAAATACGCATCCTTAAAAAGTGATACCTAGAAGAAACCTGACTGAAGCACTTTAAGTGTTGTCTTACGTGCGCTGAAATAGCCTCCATATTGTAATTCATGACAAAATCACAGCATATCATACTGCTCTGCTTCTGGCACACATATCCTAATTACTTGGTCAGCCACGTGTTTGAAAAGGTAAAGCTCATCCCATAAGTATTCCCTTTATCTCCTAACAAACCTCTTCTTACCCTGCCAATCCAAATTAAGGGGAAACACCCCATGTGTCAAATAATTTGCTAAATCTATATACCAAGGTTCCTTATCTTGTACTGCACACAGATGTTCATCTGGGAAACTCACTCTCAAGGGAATCTTATCCCCGTCTAATTTGCTTTCTCGAACTAACCTACTAAGGTGGTCAGCTACCATATTCTCGTAACCTGTCTTGTCCCGGATTTCTAAACCAAACTCTTATAGAAGTAATACCCACCTAATCAGCCTGGGCTTTGCATATTTCTTTTGGAGTAAATATCGTAAAGCGGCGTGGTCTGAATATACCACTACCTTGGTACCTACCAAGTACTGTCTGAACTTCTTAAGAGTAAAAATGACTACAAGTAATTCCTTCTCTATTGCTGAATAGTTCAACTGTGCATCATTCAGAATCCAGGATGAGTAGTATATAACGTGCGGGTCTTTTTCTACCTTCTGGCCTAAAACTGCACCCACGACATAATTGGATGCATCGCACATTATTTCAAATGGCAAATCCCACTTCGGTGGTTTCATTACTGGAGATAAGGTCATAGCCTCCTTCAAGGTTTCAATTGCTGCCAAACATTCAACACTAAACACAAAATCCTTGTCCTTTTATAGCAGCAAGTAGAGTTGTCTAGAGATCTTTGAAAAATCCCTAATGAATCTCCTATAAAAACCTGCATGTCCAAGGAAAGACCGGATGTCATTCACATTTCGCGGAGGTGGCAAACTCTTAATCACTTCAACTTTTGCCCTGTCCACCTCGATCCCTTTTCTAGATATTATATGGCCCAGGACAATCCCGTGTTGCACCATGAAATGGCACTTTTTCCAATTTAACACTAAGTTGTTTCGTAAGCATCTTTATAGCAATAAAGATAAGTTCCTAAGACACAACCTGAATGAGTCCCCAAATACCGAGAAATCGTCCATAAAGACTTCAATAATCTCTCCTAACAAATCCGAGAACAACGAAACCATACACCTTTGAAAAGTACATGGGGCGTTGCAAAGGCCAAAGGGCATCCTACGGAAGGCATAAGTTTCATATGGACATGTAAATATGGTTTTCTCCTAGTCTTCTGGAGAAATAACTATCTGATTATATCTGGAATACCCATCTAGAAAACAGTAGAACTAATGCCTTACCAACTGCTCTAGGACTTGATCAATGAAAGGTAAGGGAAAATGATCCTTCTTAGTGACAGCATTTAACTTGCGGTAATTTATGCAAACATGCTACCTTGTCTGGAGTCTTTATGCCACCAACTTGCTCTTATCATTCTTCACTACTGTAACCCTGGATTTTTTTGGAACTACATAAATAGGACTAACCCACCTACTATCCGATATCGGGTAGATAATCCCTACATCCAGAAGCTTCAGTATCTCTTCTTTCACCACCTCTTGTATAATCGAATTTAGTCTCCTTTGTGCCTCTCTTGTTGGTTTAGCATCATCTTCTAGAAGAATCTTATGCATACACATGGTGGGACTTATCCCTTTTATATCATCTATGAACCAACCAATGACTCCTCTATTCTCTTTCAACACTACAAGCAACTCCTCTTCTTGACTTCCTTCCAAATTAGAGGCAATGAAAACTGGGTTCCTCTTTTCTTCGTCTTAGGAATACGTACTTCAAGTTTGATGGAAGTGCTTTCAATTCAACCCTTGGAGGAAGCTCTTCTATTGGTGTAAAGTCATCTTCATTTTCCACCCCTTCGAAATCCTCTTCTATAGTGACATCTAACTTTTCCTCTAGGAAATCCAGGATGTTACAATCATGGGAACCAACTGGATATGATAATGAGTCAAAAATGTTGAATTCCACTACTTCATCTAATACCTTCATGGTAAGTTTTCTAGCATGCATATCAATCACAACCCTAGCTGTCGCCATGAAAGGCCAACCCAAAAGTAGCTTAACATCTCTCTCGTCTCTTCTTTCTTCCACGTCAATCACCACGAAGTCAGTAGGTATAATTAACTTCTCTATCTGAATTAACACATCTTCGAAAATTCCCTTAGGACTTCTTGCAGAAGCATTTGCTAAGATGAGAGACATGGTGGTTTTTCTGAGGTCATTCAAACCAAGCTTCTTATAGACTGAGAATGGCATTAAGTTAATGCTTGCTTTCGAATCCAACATTCCTCTCTCGCGATGTGAACCACCAATTCTTATGTCAATTACAAAACTCCCCAGGTCTTTGATTTTCTAAGGCAATTACAACTTCTCATTCAGACGTTCTTGTTGTTTCGGCCTAAATCTCTCTTTATCCTTACTCAACTCTTTAAAGAATTTCTCATAAGCCGGTATTTTCTGAATAGCATCTAAAAGTGGTAAATTGATGGTTACCTTAAAAAGGAGATCATAGATGTCCTGATTCAATTTCTCCATTTTAGAGTTCTTCAACCTCCCTGGAAATGGTATAGGAGGTACATAGGAGTTCAATGACTTATGGAGTTGAGGTCTTGGTTCTTGATCTAGTAACTGAATTTTGTTTTCCTTTTCTAACTCATTCTCATTCTCTTCTTCCGAATGCACTACTTCATCCTTTTTTGTGGCGGTCTTCCTAATATTATCCTTCAAAACCTTTCCGCTACTGAGGACTGTCTTAGCACTAGCTTGCTCCAGTTGGCTCGGGAACTTCTCTCTCTCTTTCTTGCAATAATTCAACCAACTGACCTATCTGAAATTCAATCCTGTGAATAGATGCATCTATCTCGTTTGCTTGCCTATCATTCTTCCACATGTACGTTTCCCAATTCTCTACATGTGTTTGCTGCAGCAGCTGGACCTCTTATGTATCCTGATTGGCTGATTGCATGAGTTCCCCTATCCATTCGTCAACTGTTCCCATATTTGGTTGACCTGAATTAATGCACTCAAGGCTACTTGAATAACTCTCCTCTAGAGTCTGTGACACTTGTACAATTTCCCCTGTTTGCTGTTCAACCAATGGTGTCTCTTCATTCCCTTCTAAGTAGTCTCTAAGCAAGGCTGCCAGTTTCTCATCAGCGCAAAACTCTTAAACCACATTACGACCTTCCTGGAAATCCTGATTATTTCCCCATTCCTTACTAAATGGGTAACTCTCTAGCTCATAATTAGATCTAGAGTTGTTCTAAGGATCGTCCATAACACCTGAAATATCTAAAGACAAAGACTACCCATGATGCAAAAAGACACTAACAAAATAAAAATAGAAATGAAAATAACTATAAACACTAATCAAGCGAAACTAATCCAACTAAACTCGTCGTGTCCCCGGCAGCGGCGCCATTTGATAAGGACGATTCACGCCGTCAGAAAACCGTCCGTCAAAACTATTTCGAAAACCCTCACAAGCTCTAATTGGCTTTTAAAACATAAGTGTAGTGGTACATCCACAGGGACACGGGACTAGCAAGAACTAGCTGTTGCTAGAGTAGCATTCATGTAATTAATAATAAGTAAATGAGGATGTTGTAAAATGTGACTTAACACAACAATAAATCTAAACTAACAATGCAACCTAGATAAAGGGGAAATGGAATGAAGGATATATAGATGATGGAAACTAAGAAGTTAATGGATTCGAAAGTAAATACTGGGCAATGCAACAAACTCGTAAATAAGCACGTCTATTCAAAGGTAACCGACCTAGGATGTATAGAGTTGGTTATTTATCCTTATCAAGTGATTAACCTAGGATGTATAGTGAGGACCACCTATTAGGGACTAATCCATTGTAAACCACTAACCTAGGATGTATAGTGTTGGTTGTTCTTACGAATTCTGGAAATAAAGCCCATCTACCTATCAAAAATTCAACCGATTATATATTAGCCAACATAGGATGTATAGTGTTGACTTCTAATCCTCTCGTGAGTACTAACCTTGGATGTATAGTGCCGAAAACCCGTTCGAGGTTAGATTGAGACCGTGGTTTAAGAATCGGAGTTCATGACATTCCATCTATTCATTTGAGCAAGATACAACTAAACATCATGTATATCTAGATGCAATACTCATACATAAGCCAAGGAGAACTTGCTAAGATCATGTATCTCAACAAATAATCAATGAAAACTATTAAAGAACAAGAATAGAACAATGAAAGGTAGATATGAATATATATATATATATAACCAAGTTTATGTACAAGCCCAATATTAAACTAACTACTCTATCAACCCCTTATAGAGGATTTAGCTACTCATTACAACTAGGAAAATAAGAGAAAGGAAAGAGGAAGAACCCTTGGAGATCATCTCCTTCCCTAAAGTTGCTTTAATCTCCTATCTTCCTTGAAGTTGAGTAGAGAATGTGAGTGAGGGTGAGAGAGAGTGCTTCTAGATCTAGGTTATCTTAAGAACTAAGTAAAAGCTTACTAAAATGAATCTATAACATTATATTTATAATACATACAAAAATAGGTCACTTAAACTTCAAAATGAGATTTGGCGTGCATGTTGTACGGTTGAATTACTCATATTTTACCCACACTATAATGATCAGGTGTAGATTCAGCTCTATGGATTGTGCTACAATGCGAGTGGAGTGCGGTTGAATGACCCGCACTTTAACATCAGGTGAGATTTCCACTTCTCGGATTCAACTCGGAGTGCAGGTGGAGTGCGGTTGAATCACCCGCACTTTAATGTCAGGTATAAAATCAGCTTCTATGGATTTTCTTGTCGTGCGAGTGGAGTGCGGTTGCATGACCTGCACTTTACCCCCACTTTAATGTCAAGTGCAAAATAGCTTCTCTGGATTTGGCAACAGTGCAGGTGGAGTGCGGTTGGATAACCCGCACTTTACCCACACTTTAATGTCAGGTACAAAATAGCTTCTCCAGATTTAGCAACAGTGCGGGTGGAGTGCGGTTGGATGACCGGCACTGTACCCCGCACTTTAACTCTTCTTCAAGCATCAAGTCCCGGTTGTGGTAGAAGTGCGGTTGGAATGTGGTTGCGACCCGTATTGGACCCACACTATAAGGCTACTGATGATCCTTTGCCTTTCCTTTTGCCACTTTTCTGCCGGAATCACCGTAACACGCTTCCAAACCCATCATTGCACCATTTCTCACAATTACGCACATAACAACCATTACAGATGCGAAAACGCACGAAAACGAAACAAAGGATATTGAAATGAAGGCCTACATATACTACATATTTGGCACAATCACGTACCACTATGAAAACCGATGTGGCTTTCTCAGTGGTAATGACAGCGGTTTCCCAAGACAATGTAGATGTTTCATATTTCGGGGCTCATATCTCTCAGCTCTGATTGAACTGTGTGTATTACTACGTAAGGATTTGAAGCCCCGGAGGTCTATTTTCCAACCCAATTTATGACTTGTCAATCCGAATTTTCTAGAAGAAGTTATGCTCATTTTATTACCTAATGGTTAGATCAGTAAGTCATAAAATACGTGAATACTTTCGGGATTTGTTTTGCAAGTTGTCGGAACGGGAAATATTACCTTCTTGGACATGTGTAAGAGTCTAGGAAAGCAAGCAGACATCTAATCCTTATCTTCCTTTAATAAGTAATCAATTTGGAAGGATTAGGAAAGAAATAGAATCCAAAAAATGTAAAGTTTTAAAGGGGAATTGATTTCCTTGTTGTTTAAGGACATGTATTAGCATCTACACCTATTTAAACCCCATTTGAACTCTAAAACTGAGGGGACCATCCGGTGACCAATTGGGAGGCCACCAAGGGGGCAGTCCCTCATCACACCACCACCATTGTTGCACTTGGAAGCTTGAAGAAGACTTTTATGGGTTTTATCAACTTCTTCTCCTCTTCTTTTGATCTTTTCATGTGTAACTAACTCCATACTAAGAAATCAATGTGAACCTCTATGAATACTCTTTGTTAGAATTGACTATATTTTCTTAATTCAAGTTTTGATTCATTCAATTCATCTTATGTGATAATTCTTTATTCTTGTTAATGTATGTTTATATTCTCAAGCATGAATCTAGGGTTTTTGATAATTTAATGATTGAGTTTAGAGTGTGTTACGTCACCACTCTCGATCACTTTTCAATTGAATGGGTAAAACTTTTTAGCATTTCTATATGCACATAAGTTTTGGTTTACTTGTTCATCACTTAATGGGTTCTCGGTTGTGGTTTATACATCAGGTTTTGAGATTAATTATAATTGAGAACACTTGATTCATTCCATGTTAATATGGTAACAATCATACTTAATTTAAGAATGAACCTTTAACTTAATTAACATTTTTTATCAAAGTCAATTCGAAGCATTGAGTAAATGTAGTTGGGGAGCATTGATAACCTAGTTTTCTTACCTCTTGATCACATTCATATATTCTTGTTAACTATTTTCTTAGATAATTTAGTTTTAATCCAATCAATCATCAAACAAAATCTCTTGGTTACTTTTCATTTCTTAGCTTTAATTATAATTCGTATAATCGATAAATCACTTTTCCTCGTGGGAACGATATCTACTTTCTGATGTACTTATCTCATAATTCGTGCACTTGCGAGTTAGGTTTTTATAACACGATTTTACACATCAAGTTTTTGGCGTCGTTGCTGGGGAATAGTGAATTTTTTGGTTATTTCTATTTTTAGTCTAGTTTAGGTACCAGAGTCATTAATTTTTAGACTTTTAGTTTTTATTTTATGTTAATTCTTTTTCATAGTTTACTGTGGGTTTGTCTTTTGTTTCAGGTTTCAACGGTGGATGCATGGTAGAAGATCTCTTCAAGGAGAATTACTACTGTTGAACGGCAACATTGATCGTCTCAGACAAAGAGCAATGGCAGACGATAGAAATCGCATCATCCAACAGGATCCGATTAATGTGTGTGAATCTGAGGATTTGTTGGCTTTATCTGATAAAGAATTGGATGCATTTTTGGAAACTTTAGTGAATAAAGCAAAGAAAGTGGCTGACAAGGAAAATCAAAGAGTCACTTCCACCAATTTCGATTCTATGGCAAGAATTGAAGTTCTTGAAAAAGAAAAGGAATTGTCATTAAAAAGGTAGGAATTGTCATTAAAAAAGGTAGAGATAGAAATGATGAAAGAAGATTTTGCCAAAAGGATACAGTTGATGAAGGATGACATAGAGCAAAGGGACAAAGCCTTAAGTTTCATGAAGTATAAGGAGCTTGATTATATTGAAAAGCTTGATATTGTCGAGCAATCTCTCAAGGTATTGACTAATGAATCTATCAAGCCAACTGCGGAAATTGTACTTGACAAGCATCAAGGTGGGTCTAGTGTCCCTGAAATTATCAACAAGAGTGATCCAATTGCGAGAAGAAGGAAAAGAAACAAAAAGAAAAGGCAATCTTTGCCACAAAGACAAAACTACCATGAAGGTAACTTTCCTAGATTCATTCCTGTTTGCCATTATTGCAATGTGAAGGGTCACATTCGACCAAGGTGTTATGAATATATCAAGCAATGCAAACAAGGGAAGGTGAGTCAAATGAAGGTAAGACAAGTATTGATAAGGAAGAAGAAATTGAGCGTGGTGGAATTAATCGATTGATAAAGAGTGACGAAGAGTACATGGTTATTACTTCACCACTGGTAAAGGAAAGCTTGAGTGAAAGGAGTTTGCCAAACTCAAAGAGTCGTTGAACTCACATGCGTCTTGCTTAGACGTTAAATAAAGTGTTTGGTGGGATGCAACCCACCTAGGTAATTTCTTTTTAATTTTTGTTTTTGTTTTTAGTTTTCTAGTTTTCGTATTTTGTGTTTCGAGTTTTTGCCTTCCATGCTTTTTTTGTATTCGTTGTCCATGCTTTTAATTTCATACAAACATTGAGGACAATGCTTAGATTAGGTTTGGGGGTGTGAATTCATGTTTGTTTTATTCTTTGAAAAATCTGCAAAAAAAGTGACATGTTTTGAAAAGTTTTGAGGCAAGTGTTTGTTAAAACTGTATTGATTAGTGAGGAAATAAATTTTTCTGTCTATATTGAGTTCTTTATTTTTTTGATACAAATCCAATGGTATAAAGAACGTAAAATTATGGGAAGTGGTTTAAAAGTTATGATTGTTTCTTCAACCAAAGGTCATGGGCAGTGCTCTGTTTGTGAAACTCTGCATGTAAATGTTTTTCAACGTCTGTTTTCTCACTTTTTAGATTCAAATTTTGAAATTTTTTCTAAATGAAACATGTGAGTTTGCATGTCTATTATCTTGTGCTAAATTTTGGTTAACTATTGTTGAGTAATTTGAGAGATATTCATTAATGAACAGACATAAGTCAATTTCGAAAGTCATCAATTTTTGAATTTTTGTCCTCCATATTGAGATGCTTCTTTTGTGTGCCTTAAGAGCCATAATATATGCTTTATTCACTGAGTGTAAACTAACTTCTTGCCACTTAGAGTAGTCCATTGCATTTTTTTCAAAACTTACAACATGCTCTTGATGTGATGGTGGATAGGAAGCTTAGTTGGATTGTCATGATTAATAGTGGAGACTACCCTTGTGAGTTCACTAAGCCAAAAAGTATACATAAATGACATAATATGAGGGACTATTTGTTTCCACTCTTTAAACACCCAATTCGTTCTTAGCATTAGATTCGATCTCTATAGGTTGTACATTGAGCATTAAAGAACAATTCTCATAAAAAAAAGACATCACATGCGGACTTGCTCTTGATTTGGTCGAACCATTAGAAGTGATATAGGCAATGTGTGCTTGAACTCACTTAAAAGTTCTTAAATATTTCCTACCTTATGTGTGTGCTCCATAGCCCTATTTGAAGCAAAACACAATGAACCTTTTTCTTTCAGTACCCACATTAACTTAACCCCAATAAACCATAATTTAGCCATACCTTGTAGCTTAAGATCATATAGAGGAAATGATGAAGATAATTAAAGGGAGTTCAAAATGGGTGAATCGTGATGTGCATGTACCAAGGAAAAAGCAAGAAGACAAACACCAAAGTGGTGTCAAGAATAAATGTATTGAAAAAGTGTTGTATTAATAAAGTAAAATAAAGAAAAAAAGAAAAGAAAAGAGAGAATAGAATGTTAATGAGTGCAATAAAGCTAATTAAAATTATAGAGCGTGTATCTACTCAAAAGGAGTTTGAAAAAGAGATAAAGGTGAATTTTGAAGAATTGAACAACAATAAGTGGCATCATCCCATTTGTAGAGGAGACCAAGAGACTTGTGCGAAGCCGAAAAGGTAATGGAAGACTTTCATGGTATGATCTCAAGTTTTTGAATTCCAATTTTCCGTTCTTTCTTAACCTTTACCCAATGGCCCGGTTACAACCAAAGAAAAGACCTAACTGATCTTTTAGGGATGCTAGCTTGAGAGTAAGGTAAACATGTGCTCTATCTTGTTCTTAATGTTTGATTATTTTCATGAGATCTTTTGCATACAAATAAAGCATTCTTTCAATGATATATTCATATGCGATAATAATTTGAAAATTTCTTGTGCATAAATTTCATTCGCATGTGTTTGATGAGTGTTTTTGCCTAGGTTCTGCTTGAAAATATGAGTGATATCTTGTAAGAGTTAGAGTCATAGTGAATTATATCTATGGCTTTTGACGAATGTATCTTTGAAGCTAGAATATCTTAAGCTTGGGCTTTTCATTAAAACTAGCAATGCATTCAATTTTATGACTTAATTTTAGACTTTACTTATTGGCTCTAGCATGCATTGGCTTTGAATGGTAGATGTGAGTTTGTATCTTAATTATTTGGTTATTCGCATTAATATGTTTATGGGTAGCATAGTTGTAAACCCTCAGGAGACAAAACTCCTCCTACTAAGGACACCTAGAGGTTTAAAGGCTTGTAGCATACGCTCAATGCTATCGTGTTCCCTACGAAAGTGGCTTAATTTAAAATTTATTGTTTTAAAGATTTTTTAGGTTTTGATTTTATTTTAGTTTTGCTAGAGGACTAATATAAGATAGGTTTGAGGGTATTTGATCGATAATTTATTGTATATGTTTTTTTATCCCAATTCCTCCAATCAATTACTTGTTTCTCGAGTTTTTTAGGTATTTAATTTGTGTGTTTGAGCATTTTCAGGTTGTTGGATTCAAATGAGGCGTTTGAAGTATTTCAGAGGGAAAAGGTGATTTTGGATGATTGAAGGGACTTTTATGCAATTTGGCTTTAGCTGCCATGAAACACCGCTGTGAATTTCCTTAGCAGCACCCAAAGCAGTGCATAAATAGTGCTTACCGCTGTGAAAACCGATGTGGCTTTCGCAGCGGTAATGACAACGGTTTCCCGAGATAGTGCAGATGTTCCATATTTTAGGGCCCATATCTCTCAGCTCTGATTGAACTGTGTCCTAGCCCTATGGATTTGAAGCCCCGGAAGTCTAGTTTCCAACCTAATTTATGGCTCGTCAATCTGAATTTTCTAGAAGAAGTTATGCTCGTTTTATTACCCAATGGTTACATCAGTCAATCATAAAATCCATGAATACTTTCAGGATTTGTTTCATAAGTTGTTGGAACAGGAAATATTACCTTCTTGGACATGTGTGAGAATCTTGGAAAGCAAGTAGACATCTAATCCTTATCTTCCTTCAATAAGTAATCAATTTGGATGGATTGGGAAAAAAATAGAATCCCAAAAAGGTAGAGTTCTAAAGGGGAATTGATTTCCTTGTTGTTTAAGGACATGGCTTAGCATCTACACCTATTTAAACCCCCTTTTAACCCTAAAACTGGGGGGAGCATCCGGAGACCAATTGGGAGGCTACCAAGGGGATAGTCCGTTATCATACCACCACCATTGTTGCACTTGGAAGCTTGAAGAAGACATTCATGGGTTTTATCAACTCTTTCTCCTTTTCTTTTAATCTTTTCATGTGTAACTAACTCCATACTAGGAAATCTTGTGAACCTCTATGAATGCTCTTTGTTAGAATTGACTATATTTTCTTAATTCAAGTTTTGATTCATTCAATTCTCATATTTCTTTATTCTTTTTAATGTATGTTTATATTCTCAGACATGAATCTAGGGTTTTTGATAATTTAATGATTGAGTTTAGAGTGTGTTACGTCACCACTCTCGATCACTTTTCAACTGAATGGGTAAAACTTCTTAGCATGTCTATATGCACGTAAGTTTTGGTTCACTTGTTCATCACTTAATGGGTTCTCGATTGTGGTTTATACATCAGGTTTTGAGATAAATTATAATTGAGAACACTTGATTCATTCCATGTTAATATGGTAACAATCATACTTAATTTAAGAACGAACCATTAACTTTATTAACATTTTTCATCAAAGTCAATTCGAAGCATTGAGTAAACGTAGTTAGGGAGCATTTATGACCTAGTTTTCTTACCTCTTGATCACATTCACATATTCTTGTTAACTATTTTCTTAGATAATTTAGTTTTAAAATCCAATCAATCATCAAACAAAATCTCTTGGTTACTTTTCATTGCTTAGCTTTAATTAGAATTAGTATAATCGATAAATCACTTTTCCCTGTGGGAATGATACCTACTTTCCACTGTACTTATCTCACAATTCGTGCATTTTACACATCAGTGCTCTTTCATGAAACATTTCAAAGTCAACAAAAGCATGCATTTTATGGATTTTTTGATTGCCTACAAAAACCAATTGAGTTCAGCGGAAATGGAGCTTATTTGCATGATCCTTTGGCGCATCTGGTTTAGGCATAATGGGAAGGTTCATGGCTCTACCTCGGTTCATGACGATGACATCGTGCCCTGGGCAAAATCTTTCTTGGCTAATTTTTGGAATGCTAACGCGGCCCCAATCGTTGCGCAATCCTGAATGTTTACTGTTCCTTGGCGACCTCTTGACGCAGGTAAACTTAAAATGAATACGGATGCTACCATTGAATCGTTAAATGGCAAGGTTGGCATTAGCCTTATTGTTCGGGATTCTACTAAGGATGTCCTGGCTTCTTACGTTCAGCCAGTTTTTGCCAATCTTTTGCCTTCGACTACTGAAGCTCTGGCTATTATGAAAGGTTTGATTTTTACTACTGAGTCTAGTTTGCTTCCTTGCACCCTTGAGTCGGATGCCTTGGCAGTGGTAAATCTTATTAACTCTAATTGCACCCCCTCCCTTCGATATTGAGCTAGTTATTTGTGCACCTTTTTGGTGTCTCACCCTAGTTTTAATATTGTCTTCGCACCTAGGCAATCAAATGTGGCTGCCCATAGCCTTGCTAAACTAGGTTTATCTTCTAGCCAGTGGCTCTTATTGTTTTGGGCGATCGCCCTTCCTGCTTATAGGCTGTTTTGCCTATTGTTTTCGATTCCTTAATATATATATATATATATATATATATACAAATTGAGGTTTGGGTTAAGTAAAAAGGAAAAAAAAAAAAAAAAAAAGTAAATTACCCTGGTGGCCACCACTTTTAGGCAAAAATACCAGTTTAATAACCATTTTTACCCAATGCACCCAAATTGCCACTTTTGGCAGACATATCGTTAACGGTAGTCATTCCGTCCATTTTCTAACAGAATGGTTGATGTATGGCTGATGTTGCAAATAGAAGTCACTATTTGTACATGAAAATCCATTTTTGCCCTTACCATTTAATAAAAGCCATCAGATTTCAAGGTTTCAAATTAGGGCTCAAATTTGGCTCAATTTTGGGGATTATTTGGTCAGTTTCTTCAAAGAATTAGGGCTCAAATTTGGGATTAATTTTTGTGCGCTTCTTGTCGATTTCTTATTCTCGATTCCTTCTTGTCGATTTCTTCTTGTTGATTCCTTCGATTTTTTCATCTCGATTTCTTCTTGTCTGGAAAATTGAAGACACAGTGAGGTAGGGCTTTCGAAATGGATGGGGACTGCTGGTTTGAGAAATGGTCCCAAAGAACTGGAACCCTAGGCACAAGGGCTTTAAGAGGTAAGATTGGTGGGGTTTGATTGTCTGAACTGCTACATAAAATGAGGCCATGCTGTCAATGTTGAAGACCTACAAAGAAACCGCAGTAAAGAACAAGAAAAAGACCAAGTGAAGGGCCAATGAAGTTTTTGAACATGTTAATTACTATCAACTTAGGATTGTTTTGAAGATGTTTAAATTAAATTGGAACAAAGCCAATTGTTTTTGTGGTGCTTTGTTAAAGTTGTGTCTTATTGATGTACAAAACGAACAAGATTATCTGGTTGGTATGTTTGGAATATGTTTTGCTAATGAACAGTAATATTTGCAATCAAATTATGGAATTGAAGTTGTTTGGTTATGCTTGAAATGCCTCAATTTGTGTTGGTTATGCTTGAAATGTCTCCATTTTTGTTAGTTCTCAATCAAAGCTATTTTTTGTAATCTCAAATTTGTTACAAACATATCATTATGGAATAAATGGAAGCTCAACAATTGGCATTCAACAACCTCTTTCATTCAATAGAAAATTATGTTACAACCTCTTTTATTCAACCACCTCTTACAAAAAAATATCATTTTCTTCATACATAATCTCTTACACTCAATCACACCTTTAATATTTCTTGTGTTTTACACAACAACAACATCCTAAACCAAATCCAAAAATTACACAGAAAATAATAGCAACACCCAAAATGTATCTTAGATAACAAATATCATCTTCCTTCTTCTCTAATGCCTTCACCAAGTCTTGAACAATGCAACTCCATTGAACTTACTCCTTTGCAACCTCAAAACTACTGCTGTTAACCAACTCGAAATAACCACACCCCTTAACATTTCCATTCTATAAAGTTAAACAAAGAAATTGAACACAAATTGAAATGAAGAAACCGAAGAAAAATTTCAAAAATGAGTTTAAATTTACCACAAAATTGAAGCAACCATAAAACCTTCTTCCTGGATTTCGAACTGTTGTTGAAGTCCTTAACTTAGCATCTAGCCCACAATCACATTTCCTCAAACTAGAAGAGCTCACGTCCTCACCATCACCATTTGGAAAACTTGCATTCATGGCGGAAATTTGTGAGCTTGAAGGAATCCTAACGAGCCTTGAAGCCATAACAGGAAGAAATCGACAAGAAGCACACCAAAATTAATCCCAAATTTGAGCCCTAATTCTTTTAAGAAACACACCAAATAATCCCTAAAATTGCGCCAAATTTGAACCCTAATTTGAAATCGTGAATTCTGATGGCTTTTATTAAATGGTAAGGGCAAAAATGGCTTTTCATGTACAAATAGTGATTTATGTTTGCCACAGCAGCCATATCGTTAGAAAATAGACGGAATGACCACCGTTAACGACATGTTTGTCAAAAGTGGCCATTTTGGTGGATTGGGTAAATGTTATTAAACTTATATTTTTGTCTAAAAGTGGTGGGCACCATAGTAATTTACTTGAATAAATAAATAAATAAATAATAAAAAAAAAATTTATAAACATATAAAATAATAATAAAAAGAAAAAGAAAAAGCTGTCAGCCAGGTCAGGCTATCTTTTCTCGTGGTGGAAATGATTCGTCCAAAATTTGGTGTAAATTTCATTTGCATTACAAAACATAATATATAAACTCTCTACCTTCATCTTTTGCTTCTCTCACTCTCATATTTCTCGTCTCTCAGCTTCTTCTTCTCTCTACACACTAAACCGGACCCGGAACCGGCCCGACCGTCGCGCTTCATCGTCGTTTCGGTTTTCTTCCAATCTATGTAAGCTTCTCGATCTATATCTTTTGATCTTTGTTATCTTCCTTTTGTTTTCTCTTGATTTTTTTCGAACTCTTGTGTTTCTATTCATTTTTCTGTAATTTGATCTGAATCGATGTCGTTTGAAACTTCGTTTATTTATTTATTTATTTTTTAAAAATTATTGTAGATTTTATTTATTGAAATAATGAATGTGAGTAGTGTTGTGGAGCCGATCTAGGTTTTCGTGCACGATTTGCGTTGCTGGAACTGAGATCTAGGGTTTAGTGAAGTTGATCGTTGAATTTGAAGTGACTCTGAATCGTATTTTGTGATTTAACTGATTGATTGTTAGGTTTTTGATATGACTGATTGGTTTGATTGCTTGATCTGGTATTTAATTGTGTGGATCTATGAATTTTGGTTCATATTTGCTGTCATTTCATATATTGTTGTTTTGATTTTGCATTTTACTGGCTAGATCTATCGGAAGCTGTCTTTCTTCTTTCTTTCTTTCTACTGAAGCTTCATTTTAATTGTGCGAAATGGAAAAAGCCTTTTGGTTTTGATAGCAACTGTTTTGTATTTGATGT
>CM069240.1:8384128-8634245 GCA_035582765.1 Acer negundo | reverse complement strand
CATTTGGGGAACTCAAACAAAGAGAGCAATTGCATACTTGTTGAATGCAAAAATTTGAAAAGTTTTATGCTCCTTTATTAATTGCTTGAGTATCTTGGTTACATATATATATTTTTATCTCAATAAGTGTGAACTATGCTTTGAATGCAATCCATGTTAATTTTATGTTCAAACATGCATTTTTGGATTAGGAGATTCACTTAGGAAGTACAAATAGAATGACCTATAATGATCTCCATAACATGATGGTTAATGACATGCTCTAATGAAAAAGCATGATTTGATGATTGCAATTCTTAAATGCAAAATAATGTGTGAAAAGCTTATGAGACTCAAACTGAACATAGGATTTTGTATCTGTTCCAAGTATTGTAAAATCCAAATTGTCTCTCTTTCTTTATTTGTTGAACATGTCTACCATCATACAGATATCTTATCCGGAAAAATCAAATAGGGTATAAAGTTGCTCATGACATGTTTTGCTTATAAAGTTGGATATAGTTCTCCAAAATTTAAATCAATAAATTCTCTATATCCTCAATTTAATTCATGAAAAATGGTGAAATTGGTTTGAATTCTTATAGGAAACCTTTGTCATTTGCTTTGCCAAATTCCATTGAATTTTGGACTTGAATGCAATATGGCTTGCATGCAAAGCATTTTAATCACATATCTTCAATAAAAATAAATCTCCTTGTTCTCTTCATTTGATTAAGTTACATAAAATGCCTTATATGTTTATGCAAATGACTTGTATGCTTCTATCTCTCTTTGCTTCAAGTAACCCGTTTGGGGAATACTTCTTTGCCTATCTCATGATAAAAAGGGGGAGTAGTATGTGGTAAAGGGAGTATGCTTACTGTGCTATTTGTTTCTATTTTACATGTTGGGGAGAATACTCATTAAGGGGGAGTAACCCTATGAGGGGGAGCATTGCATTATACATACATTGCATGATGTTGTACTTAGATTCTTTAAATGCAAATGCTTGTTTTAATTTCAGTTGATCATCTCACTTGAGCTTGAAATTGGAAAGTGTAGAAACTTTATTTTGAAGGATTGGTTGTTCTACAAGAGATTGAAGACTTGAAGTTTTATTTTTTCTCTTATATCTCTTTGTATTGTAGAAAACCTTTGTTGACCTTTAGTTTCTATTTTGTTGTGAGGATCAATGTTAGTGGTGGTTTTGTCATGAACTAGCCAAAGGGGGAGATTGTAAGTTCTTTAAAGTTTGATTGGCTTATTTCGGTGACAAGCAACAATTGGGGTTTGAAATGTAAAGGTAGCTTAGGATTGATCACCAAGCTCAACGACCTTTCAAGTCCTTAAGGTGATAAGCACTCCAAAGGTATATCTCTAGTGCTTAGTTTTCTTTGAAGAGATTTAGTTGCACACACACACAATTTTCTTGTTTGCATATGTATGCTTTGATATTGTGTGCATTCTCTTCACATGTCACCTATCACTTGCACATTATCGTTGTGTTGTGCTGTGTGTTAGTGTGTCTAGTAATTCGTTTCACGAACATTGTTCGAAAACGTCCGTCCATGCATGATAGTGTGCTTGGTTAGCACAAGGATTGCCTTCGGAGAATGTCCTTGGCTTCTCCTTTGGTTTCACCAATTTAGGTGAATCGATGGTTTGATCGGCAGCCATGACCGCCGAATGATACCGCTGTTTGGTTCCAAAGGTCTCTGGACTGATTCTGCGGTTAAGATCCGCCATTTAGACCTGATTAATTTAATCTCTCGATTTATTTCTACGGTTGAATCGGCAGTTTAGAAACCGCCGATGATCCCCTGTACTCTCAGGATTCAATTCAACGGTTTGATCGGCGGTTTCGAAACCCCCGAATGAAACCACCGATCGTACAGTTTCGAGGGCAAACTTGTATTTTCTCCTAGCCTTTTTATTGCTCTCCATAAATACACCATTATGTCACTTTCTTTGTACACCCTCTTTGATAATCAAGAACCCTAAAAGAGAAAGAGAGATATTTAAGAGAAAAAACATAAAGATTGCTTCTTTAATTCTCTAAACTCATTTCCATGTGCATCAATCATCATCTTAGCATCATCTAAGGTCATCTAGTATGTGCTAGCGCATGGGTCTTCTTCAACACACATATTATGGTAAGTATTTCACTATTATCATACATAATTAGTGTTCTTACTTAGCAATTTATCTTGTTCATTACTTGTATGTTCTTAGAGTAATTTCTACATACAAGATTGAAATTATGTGTTGAATGTTTGAGTGTTGTATTTTGATAGCTATATATAAGATTGTCATATATCACATAGCTATGCTTTATGCCATGTCATATAACAATTAATATCTAGGATTGTTTTTATTGACTATTATTAATCCTAGATAAGCATCTAGTGTAACCTAGCATTATTTGCATTATTGGATATCTTTGAATATGCACTTAGGTTGTTTAATCTCTTCATTGAGGATTGAGACTTGTGGCTAAGGTTGCTTAGGCCATCAGAAAATTGGACTAGGTTCACTTTTATAGGCCTGCAGGTAGTAGTGACGGGTTATAGACCGTGAGAGATTGTGGTCAACCTAGGTTGTAAACGTCATTGCAATTAGTGGATTCGAGGTTCGTGTGTAGCGCACATAACATCCTGTGGTTTTTCCTTGTTGAATGTTTCCATCAAGTGTCTTTTATATTTCCGCACATATTACACTGGCTATAACACTTGCTATATAAATTGACTAGTTATAGGCATTTTTATAAACTTGACTTATCACGAAAATTGGGTAAAATCGATTAAAATCTATTCACCCTACCCCACCCCACCCCACCCCTCTAGATTAATATTAAACACACTATAATTTGTTTCAAAAAGTACCGAGTGAAAATTATTAGATAAACCTTGTTCTCAAACTGCTTTCATATCTGAACGGAGAGGATATGGTCGACGACTATGACCAATGGTTCCTCATGAACCATAGGAGAGCTGCCGATTTGCTCCATCCAACGGCGTCTAGGTAATAACTTATCTTTTCTTTTACCTTGAATAATTTCTTTATTTTCTGTGCTGTTTTCTGGCAGTGTTAACAATGGAAAATTCCCTCATTTAACTTTTTTTTTTCTTTAATAGGAGAGAAATCTTTGGCCAACTAATGAAGAACTCATCGACACCAGTCGACTTGACCCTGATTACTCTGTCCAATTAAACGAAAATCACCAATCAATAATAGAGGAGGTTAGTTGGCTGACCAACAAACACTCTCACTCAACCCGGCGATGCTCGTAAAGAGTTAATCATATCGTATGATAAATAAGAATGAGAGTTGAGAGTACAAACATAGTTCATCATCTTTTCCAAGTGAAAGAATGAGGACTGTTCATATTCCTCTTTTTTTTTTTTAATCAACATGCTGCCGTTCATCATCTTCCCAAAATTGCCATCATTTTAATTATATGCCTTATAATTACTAGGTTTATATACGAAAATGTATAGATTTTGAGTTACTTTTATGTTATGGAAGCACTGAGAAGATGATTATATGACCATGTTAGAACATGAACTATATCTGTATTTATATGTAATGGGCCTGATGTGAGGCCTATGATCCAATGCTGATATATACTTTTATTCTTTCACACTTGTTCTCTTGTGATTAGTTGCTATCTAGGGCAACCTGTACTTTTCAGACAAATACAATTGTTTCTCCTCACCTGTATATACAAGGTGAGAATTGTCCAACGATAAATTTCTCTAAAACTCAACTGACCCTGATATGTATATGTATATGTATATTAAAAGGTTTCTTTGGATTTATTCATTCCACCGACCACCATTGATGTTGCTTGCTGTGGTACAAGTTCCTTCTATTTTAAAAATATTGATTTTATTTTTTAAAAAAAGTACATATATAAAGAATTTAAAGTTAAAAAATACAAACATATGGCAGATATTTAAATAAATAGATAGATAAAATAGTGACAATATTCTTATGATATTCTTTTATCCAAAAAATTATTTCCATGGAGTTGGTACTCCAGCCATAAATTCATAATCAACTTAGCATACTTCATTAAATGGTGGCACCACAACTGTTTTCGTAAAATGATTGTCAAACGTTAGTATCTTTAGGAAAGTAAATAAAATGTAGATAAATAATAATAATGTTTGGGACAATCCTAGACGACTCACTTAAATTTTTTATATTTTCACCCGAAAATAAAAAATAAGGGTATTTCTCTTGTCCCATCAATGAAACACCTTTCACTTATCCAAATAAAAAAGTTTCACATGCGAATCTCTGTAGAATCTACATCCAGACTTCCTTCCTCTTATCCCCTCAATCATACAGTGTAACACTTATCCAAATCAAAAAGTTTCATATGAGAATCTCTGTAGAATCCAGAACCAGATTATCAATCTTTACCAAGCCAATAGTAGCACGAGCCATCGTGTAATCATTGACACCGTTGCATGTTGAATGACTGAACATGCAACCATGTGACTAGTTACATGATGTAAACTAAGCATCCTTACACAATATATATAAATAATCGTGTAATATTGCTTTGCTTTCAGTACTGTTTGAAGAACGCGGCTATGACTCGGTACATGAATCTGAGGCCAGGATCATTGGTGGCATAGGCTCAGGTGTGTAAGGCTTTTTTTAACAAATTTTTTTCGTCACAAAAAGCTAAGGACCTACGGTTGAAGATAGCATCTTTTTATGAGGACGACGACGAACCTTTTCATGAAGCATGGGAGAGATTTAACTTGTTGCTTGCTCAGATACCGCCACATACCTCCCTCAAGAGTTGAAGGTGAATTCCTTTTACAGTGGACTGTCATCTGTCACACAAATGTTAGTGGACAATGCATGTGGGGGTATAATCACAGACAAGAGAGCCATTGAAGCTTTTGATATATTAGATAAGATCACTCAGAACTCGCAACAAAGGACATCGAACGTCAGAAAGAGTGGAAGGCTAGAGGTTGGTGTGGACACCCAAATGCAAATTCAAATGTCAAGAATGACCAAGGAACTCCAATCTATTAAGGACCTCATAACTGGGAAGCCAGGGCAATCCCATGGAGTTAGTCAAGTCATGGGGAGAGATAGATGTGGGAGAAGGGCAATTTGGTCAAGAAGAGGAAGCCCAAGGCCTTGGTGAATTCCAGAGGCAAAGGAACGACCTGTACTCGAATACGTACAATCCAGGGCTGAGGAATCACCCTAATTTGTCCTAGTCTAATAACAACCACCTAGGTGCAAACAACTCCCAATGTGGGAACAACTACCAAGGTAGTAACAACAATCAAGGTTACCAAAATCGTGGGTACAACAGATACAATCAAGGAGGTCCTAGCAACAACGCCCAGTGGGGTAGTCCTAGTAACCAATCAAACAAAAGACAAGTCATTGGAGGAGATAGTCAGTACAGTGATCAAAACAGTTGGAATCGGTTCTGAAGCCCTCAAGAACATTTTGCATGCATCAGAGCAAAGATTGATAGCTTACATGCAATCTAACGATCAGAGAGCAAATAGCTATAGAGCTTCATTAAAGAAGATGGAAACTCAATTCGCACAAATCTGTGAAGCATTGGTTAAGCAAAACAAGGGGAAGGCAACTTGTCCCGATAAGCACATCAATGTGCTAGAAGTGGTCGAAGAGGAAGGTGAGAAAGTGGTAGGGCCAGAGGTTATACCTAAACAAGTGGAAATTCTAGATCATGCTACTAAGGGCGAAAGATGTCCCATCAAACTAACGGATCCCAGAAGTTTTGTGATAGATGTCACCATAAGAGATCCACCTGTTATAAGAGCGGTGCTTGATATGGGAGCTAGCATCAATATGATGCCATTGGAGTTGTACAAGCGGTTGAAGATTTAACCAATCAAACCTACCTCCATAACTCTTATTATGGCGGACAACTCTTCCACTACTCATGTTAGTCTAGTTAAAGAAGTCTATGTGAACATACACTGTTTGTTGGTTCCATTGGACTTCGTGGTACTTGATACCAAGAGAGGTGAATCCTATGATAGGGATTGGGAGCTACTTTTTGAAAGGTCGTTTATGGCCACAGTTGGGATGGTGGTTGATATCCGTTCTAGGAATATTTCGTTTAGTTGTGGAGGAAAAAGTGTGAGTTTCAAGGTTGGTTGTCCCAAAGAGAGCCAAATAGATGACTGCCTAGTGTTGGAAGTGCCATAGTTAAGGAAGAAGAAAAGTCGAGTTCTCAACCTCGTACAAGCTTTTGAGAGTGTTACCGACATAGAATTGGGCAACCACGATTGTTTGAGAGAAAAAGGAGAAGGTGAGCTTGAAGAGGAAGAATTGGCCCCATCTACTTTTGAGAAGATTGGTGATTTAGAAAATGATAACTCAAGGCTCAAGCTGGAAGTAAGGTTATTGAAAGCCGAGAATGGGATGTTGAGGAAGAGAGTTCTTGATTTCTCATCATTGAACAAACAACTAGAAGAGCAAGTTAGGGTGCTTGACAAAAAGGAGAAGGAAGTCTCCAAGAACTTAGAAGAATTAGCCAAACTTACGGAAGAGTTTGAGGAAGAGAATGCGAGGAAATCAAGGAAAATGCTTATAGGGGTTGAGAAGTCCACTAACGCCGCAATCGAGTTGCAAGCACAATTGAACAAGAAGGAGGAAGAATTGAAATTCGCAAAGGTCAAAGAGTGCAACTTTATAGTCCAACTAGATGCGGCGGAAAATGAGTTGAGATCTCTCCAAATTCGGACATACCACATGCTCAGTACCAACAACCAATCAGGGAGTTTGCCTAACCGTTCATTCACTTGTTATTTTTGTGCCAAAAAAGGGCACACTAAGGCTCATTGATTTAGTTTCAAAAGACTTAAAACAAGTCTAATAAGGTATAGGAGGTACCCACCTAGAGTCAAACAAATTTAGGTTAGAAAGGAATTGGTGGGGCAAGTAAGAACAATAGGAATAGATACAAAAACTAATTTATTAGCACCCATTTGGGTGGTTAAGAAGAGTATATTTCCCAGTCCGGTCAAACCACCGTTAATTGACCATGTCTCATCATGAGTTCATTGACTCAAGTTTAGAGTTAGTTTAAACATTTTTTTGGATTAGTTTAAATATTTTTGTATGGTTGGCTAGATTGGGGAACATTGCGGGTCAGTCACCCGCACTCACCCGCACTTCGAGTAACGGAAGCACATCAGGTATAGAGTGCGGGTCAGTCACCCGCACTCCATGCGCATATAAATATAACATGTCATTTTCTAGGGCTCCACCACTTGCACCAAACCGTCCCACTCTCTTTTTCCTCCCTCTCAAGAACCCTAAGGTATTCCTTGTGCCCCACGTTTAAATTTTCGGCCAACTAAGGTATGAATTTCTTTTCTACTTATGTTTAAACATGGTTAAAATTGTGATTTTCATTCAATTTTCTCCCCCTTAATGCATGAGCACCATTGATTAGAACTTTTTTGTGCCTCTCATTTACCTATTTAGGATGCATGTTAGAGAATATTGTTGAAATATTTGTTATTGAGGGTGTTATTTATGAGTTGAGATTACCATTGCACTTTCATGACTAAAATTTTGGATTTAGTATTATTGAGCATGTATTTGTTGGGAAACCTAGGTTTTGGAATGATAAACTCGTGATTTAATATGCTTGAGAAGTTTCAATTCATTGCAGGTATGATTGATGTGGACTTGCTATGCTGGTAACTGGATTCGTGTTAAAGTGCAGGTGAGTGCGGGTCACTAACCCACACTCTGACCTGCACTCTATCTATCTGGCAGATACATTTTTGTTTTCCAAATGTTTAATAATTACCTCAACTTTACATTTTTAAAGTTTTTTTCCCTAAACTGGGTCATTCGTCTTTTCCAGATGTCAGGTAGAACAAGGAAATCTGCCACCCATGTTGGAAAAGGCTCTGGGAGAAGGTCAAGGAGGACTTCTAATATGCCTCATTGTGTCCAGAACGAAGAATTCACTGACCAATTGGAGTATTTCAGCCAGCGGGACATTGTGGCAGAAAGAGGTATAACAATAGATGAACTTGATGACACCCTTATACCTTGGGAAGTCGAAAAGAGAGGATGGGAAACTTTTGTTAGCCACCCTCCCCTATATTGTAGAAGTGTGGTGGAGAAGCTCTATGCTAGTATGGCACCAGAGGATTTTCAGCGGACATCCACAGTATTGGTTTGAGGGGTTGAAGTCCATATGACTATCACAGACATTAACAGGTATTACCAGACTAAGCTCCCTGATGACCAAGCGGCGATTGAAAGACTCCGTAACGGATTAACATGGAACGATCTTTTCTTGACATAGAATGTGGAGTTCGCTAATGAGTTAGTGATCAAACCAATGGAGTTTTGGGTGGCCCCAGACTACAGCATGAAGCACACCAATTTAAAGTTGGAACTAGGGTTTTGGCACGTGTTCATCTCCTGCTCACTGATTCCTAGGAAACACAGGACTGCGGTTAACTTCAATATAGCCATGGTCCTCTATTGCATACTTCACCATCAGTTAATAGACGTTGGCTTTCTGGTAAAGAGAGAAATACTTAAGCTAGGAAGCATATGGGTGGACAAGCAGCCTATCATTTTCCCTAGCCTTATCACAGCATTTTGTAGAGAGGTTGGGGTAGATTTCAGGTTTGATCCGTTTTATAGTGGTATAGACCCAGCTGGTAAGGGCACATGGAACTATCAAAGAAGAGAACGGAACCCCTCAGGCGTCAGAGTAAGAACTGGGAAGAAGAAATATGTTCAAGGTGAAAGAACAAGTAAGCAAGCTGAGCAGGATCTAGAGCAGACAGGGTTTGAACAGGATGTGGCGGAACTTATGGATTTTGATCAGATGCCTCCTCCTCCACAGGAACCTTCTGCATGAGTACCTTAGCAGACATTGTTGGACGGGATCAGCAACTTGAAAACTTAAATCTTGGAAAATAGGAAGTAGATAGCTGATAGCAAGGCTGAAACCATAGGGAGTTTCGCAGACGTTTAGGAAACATCACCAGCTTAAGGAAGGAGTTGGATCTCCTCCATTACTCAAGAAAGAAAAAGAGACCTGCCCCACCATCATTTCCCATAGGAGGCCCCTTTATTGATCCAGATGTGGGAGAACTTCGTGAAGTAATGGAGAGGTCCCGACGAGAGCATGAAAAGAGGATCAGAGTAGAGATAGACGCAAAAGGAAAGGGGACATCTTTTGAGGAGGAGACTGCATCTTCGGACGATGGCTGATCCACCTTTCTACTTTATTTTGCTTCGTTTTTGTTTTCAAACTTTTTTTTTTGTTTATTCGCACTTTCGGCTTTTGATTTTCTTTTATTTGGAGTTTCTATGGACTTTAATGCCGATATTTTTATTTGCATTTGACTTTCATTTGGTAGAAGTGTTTGCATAAGCTAGGTTTTTTTTTTTTTTGGGATTTACATGATAGCTTGCTCGGACAAAGAACCGAATCTTCTTTCTAAGTGAGGCTCTACTATTTGAATTTGTGCTTAATTGATTTCAACTTGTGTTAAATATAGTTTTAGAATATTTTGTTTATATAGTTGAGCACATTTTCTGTTGCATATCGATCACACACTTATACAGGTTGTTGATCTTTTAATTAGATCCGGTTTATAGGTGGTTATGCCCCTCTTCCGCCAATTTTGAGAATATGTATGTGTTAGGTTGAAATTTGTTGTATGACATGTTGTGTGAATTGCCTTGATTAATAAAGCCTTTTGAGTCTTGTTTGGTGTTTTTCCCCTGTTAGGTCGTATTCTTTTAATTTTAAACAATGGGGACATTGTTGAGTTTTGGTTTGGGGGTGTAGTCATCATTTTTGAGTCAACTTTTTATGAGTCTTGAGTCTTTTCTTTGTTAAATTTTTTCAAATTTTGTCGCTTGGCCAAAAATTTCGAGCTTTAATTAGTTTTGATGTGATGCTTTTATCATGTGCTTGTGACAAGTTCTTATATGCGTAGTAATCTTGTGATGTAGTTTGGAGCTACTTTAGGATTTACTTGCGTTTTCATGGGTTTGTCCCATCCTTGGTGTAGAGTTGGAAGGGACTCGGCGCTTTCACGCCTTGTTCTAATAGTAGAGATTGCCGCGAGATCACAAACACAAACCTTTAAATTGTGCATTTGAGTGTAGTATTGATCATCTTAAACACTCTTCTCGTCATTTATGTCACATGCTATAAGACATGCATATAAATAGTGAATTGCTTGGTGGATGCGTTCATTCCCTTGATAGATGATATGGAGATGACATTAGGCAATGTGTGTGCAATTAAATTACCTATGTTAAGCCTAAACAGTTTCCTATCCATATTGTGTGCTCCCAAGCCCGATTTGAGGCCATACACTACTTTTTCATTTGGAACCATGCACAACCATATACCTCATAGCCTAAACACATGCCTACCTTTGTATTAATCATGTTAGGATGTGTAATGGTGGAAATGAATGAAAGTATGCTCTAATTGTCAAGTAGTATTTACAAATGGAAAACTTGTAAGCAAATGTTCTAAGCAAACGGCTGAGAATATAAAAGTACCCGAGCCTTAAATTACAAAATAAGAAAAATTAGGCAACTAAAAAGAGAGAGAAACAAAGAAGAGTTTTGATCTATTTAATGCCAAGTACTCACAAAGTAGAATACAACTTAAGAAACACAAATAGGGATAAATAATGCCTAGAACGCTAGTGTGTGAATGATCAAATTATAAAAGCATGGTATAGGTGTGTGGACTATTCTAGCATGATTGGTAATTTCGAATTCCTAATTGTCCAATTTTTGTTTTACATCATGAAACCCCACGAACTCGTTTTAACCAAGGAAAAGCCCTTTTTAATCCATAATATGTCTAACTTGGGAATAAAGGTTAACACATGATCTTTTCACGTCCATGGCATAGTCGTCCTTTCTTAGGATAGACATTGCTTAAATTCTATGCATCATTCATCTTTGAATATACGTATAAAACCTAAGGCTCCGAGCGGAAAGAGAAGAGAGAATCCATGTGAGTAGTATAATTGAGGCGAATTATGCTCAAAGTGTAGGAGTGAGTAGTCCCGAATGCATGAGTACCTCTAGGTGTGGGATTTGTGTCATGCAAGTGTCCTTTTGGTATCTCCAAGTTGCTTTAGATAATATGCATATGTTTACTTATCTTGATCACACATTCTAGTATCGCATCACTAGTTAGGCTTGCAGCTTTTTAAAATTATTGCTTAGGTGTCTAGGAATTTTGTCAGTCAAGTCGGTTTCTGTTTGTTTTATTTGTTATGTCTATTGTTTGCTCGAGGACGAGCAAAGGTTTAGTTTGGGGGTATTTGATCACGCCAAATATGTTGTACATTTTGGCCCTCAATTCCATATCATTTGTGTCTTTTTCTTGCGTCTTTTTGTCACTTATGGGCTCTATGTTCGTAATTGCAAGTGTTTATACATTTTCGGTGCTTAGAGGGTATCGCGAGGCTTTCGGACAAAAAGGGGACCAAAATGAGTGAAAAGTTAGTCAAATGACAACAAAGGCAATAATAGTGCGGGTCCCAATCGCACTCCCAACCACACAATCTTCAAGTCCCAGGACCTGGAAGCTGGAAGAGGGATAAAGTGCGGGTGAGTACGGGTTATCCAACTGCACTATCACCCGCACTCTATCCTTTCCAGAGAGATGGAAGTTTCATGATTCACTAAAGTGCGGGTGAGTGTAGGTTACCCACCTGCACTATGACCCGCACTCCAACGCTATCCAGTGTCGTTTTACAGCAGTTTCGTGACCTATTTTGTAGGGAGTATAAATAGAAATGTTGTATTCGTTTTAGGGAGCTTTTTACACTTATAAAAGCTCTTAAATTGTAATCTAAATCTAAGAATACATTTCTTCTCATTTCATTCACAAATCTACTCATCTTAAAGGGAACTTGAAGGAAGGAGAAGATCTCTATGGGCTATTTCTCCATCTTTTCACTTATTTTAATTATTGTAATGAGTAGCTAAATCCTCTCTAAGGGATTGATGGATTAGTTTGTTTTGATGTTAGGTTTTTGTATATAAACACTATTTGATTTCTATTTTTATCTTTCTTCGTTCTAATCATAAGTATGAATGTCTTCATTGATTTACTTGTGTTTGATACACTCTCTTTGCAAGTTTATCTTGGATTCTATTTGTGTAGACAACTTGATATACATTATATTAGGTTGTTTATTGCTTATGCCAATAGATGGGATTTCCGGATTCTCGGCTCAATGACCACATTCTTCACCTAACCTCAAACGGGAGTTCGTCACTATACACCCGAGGACGGCTCTTGTGAGAGGATTAGAAGTCTCCTCTATACACCCTAGGTTGGCTACCTTTGTTCTCCATAGAGCCCTTTTTAGATAGTGAGCGTTCATGGTAAGGATCCGAAACGAGCAACTAACTCTATACACCCTAGGTTAGTTGCTCAGAAAAGATCGATCGCTAGTAGGAGGCCAATCATATACATCATAGGTTGCCCCTTCTATAGATAGAGATCCAACTCTATACATCCTAAGTTGGCAACGATTGTTAAAACGAGCGTATTTTCGTGTTGTATGCATTTGCCCAATATTAGCTTGCTAGTCCGTCAATTCCTTAGTTTCCATCATTTCTATCTACGTCAATTTGCATTCCATTTTTAGTTACTTTTCTAGTGTAGTTTTATAGTGTTTGCTCATTCACATTTTCAAAACATAAACCATTTACTTTTATTGCATTAATATTACTTAGGTTCTAATTAGTTTTAGCTAAATACGATCCTTGTGGACGATACCCCACTTACCGCCATACTTGTGCTTTCATATCATTTAGGGCTTTTGTGAGGTTTATAAATTGTTTTTGACAAGTGGATTTACATACACAAAACGGCTTTGTCAATCGCAACAAAGCCATTGATTTGCTCTAGCCGACGACGTCTAGGTAATAACTTTTCTTTTCTTTTTGCTTGAATAAATGTCTTTATTTTGTGTTGGTTTCTCACAGTGTTAACAACGCAAAATTCTCTCATTTAACTCTTTTTTTCTTTAGCAGGAGAGAAATCTCTGGCCAACTAACGAAGAACTAATCGTCACTAGTCAACAAGACCCTGATTGTTCTGTCCAATTATGCCAAAATAGAGGAGGTCGTGGCGATGAAGGCGACGTCTTGATAATCAGAGAGATGAGTCTCCTCCATGGAAGCACTGAGAAGATGATTATTTGCCCGGTAATATATTATATACTAGATTAGCTGGCTGAGCTTCCAAATAGTGTCACTACTGTTTAATCAAAGTGAGACAAGAGAGCACAAACAGCCTTCAAGCAGGCAATTCATCATCTTTTCCAAGTGAAAGAATAATGTCTAATTCATACTTCTATTTTTTATCAAGTAGATGCCGTTCATCATCTTCCCAAACTTGCCATCATCTTAATTAATTATAATATAATATTCCTTGTAATTACTAGGTTTATATACTGAAATGTAAAGATTTTGACTTGTGTGTCATGGAAGCACTAAGAAGATGATGATATTATGTATATAGTATATGATTTTGGATTTAATCATTCCACTGACCACCATTGATGTTGCTTGTTGTACAATGTCAAAGATTATACCATGGCTCGAGCTACTATTGGCAGATATTGCACCATGTAGATTGAGGGGACAAGGTGTTTCATTGATGGGAGTATGGGACAAGAGAAAAGCCCTTTTTTTTAATGTGAAAATTTAAATTTTTCAAAGTGGGAGTGTGGGACCGTCCTAGTCTCTCAAACATTATCATTATATAGACTGGGTTGGAAAAATAATCTAGACTTTAATAAATGACCTAGCCAATTTATTATGGAAAACCAAAGGAAGCTTTAGGAAGAAAGAAAGTAGGGGTGGCAATATGGATCATGACACGACGGGTCGACACGACACGAACATGATTATTGTAGGTTTGGGTTGAAGATAAACGGGTCGTGTCAATAATCGTGTCAACTCGGCTAACTCGTTTATTAAACGGGTCGTGTTCGTGTTGATCCACCGTGTCACTGGTTGACACGATTAATAGGGGTAAAAATGTAATTTTACTATTTTATAAGGTTATTTATGAAATTTTACCTTTCTATAGAAATAGAAAAGGAAACCTAGTCGTGTCGTGTTGTGTTTTTAAACGGGTTCAACGTTTTTTAAATGGGTTCAATGTTGTTTAAACTGGTCATTTGACCCAACATAATTTGATTCGTATAATAAGTGGGTTAATCGTGTCGTGTCGTGTTGACCCATATATAATCGTGTTGTGTTCGTGTTTAAGGAGTCTGACCCGTTTAATAAACGTGTCGTGTTCGTGTTGTGTCAAAAATAAACGAGTCGTGTTCATGTTGGGCCTAACATTACCCGCCAACCCGTTTTGCCACCCCTAAATGAAAGTCTCATTGAAAGTAAAGAGTCTTAGAGTGGCCCGAGTTATTTTTCCTAAATGGAAGCACTGATATGTGTATATGTAAATTATACGTATATATGTATATGTATATGACCCTGATATATATGTATATGTATATTATATGTTTCTTTGGATTGTCATTCCACCACACCATTGATGTTGCTTTTTGTGGTAAAAGTTCCTTCCATGTTAAAAATATTGATTTTACCTTCTTTTTTTTTTATATTTAAAAAAATTATATAATTATATGTAAAAAAAATAGGAACATATTTGAAATTCAAATAAATAGACGGATAAAATGGTGAAAGTACGAATGATTATATGCCACTTTGTAAACATGATTACACTCTGGTTACATGTAAAATGGCCTCCAGTATGAATGATTCCACGCCACTTTGTAAACATAATTACACAATAAATTAGATTTAGCATGTAATCATTGGTTTGCTTTCTAATCATTGACAAAATTTTAAGTTGAATGATTGAATATGCAACAATGTGAATTTTAAGTTGGGGCTACTGTGAAACCAGAAGATAAGTTAAGCCTGGGAGGAAAACTATAAGGCCTAGGAAACATTCCTAAGCCCAAAAATATTTGTTCCTAGGCCTGAAAAAACTTTCCTAGGCTCAAGAATTAGTGGACGCCATGTCATCAGTATTGGGGCTGATAGGAAGGATTTAAATACAGGAAGTTTAAGGCCTAGGAAACGGTACTTTGAGCCTAAGAACAACTCCTAGGCCCATTATAGATTTAATTTCGAATTAAATATATATTTTTGAAATTTTTATATTTTTTTCCAATTGCATAGGATGTTTTTAAAAAGCGGTGTGCACCCATCAGAATAGATTTCATAAGTGTAAACCTAATACGGGAGATCGTTTCAAGCAACGAGAACAACTTACAAGTTTTTTTAAAGAACTCTTTGGCATTTAGGGGTTCATATTAGAAGGGTTGTTTGCTATCTGTAGTGTAATTTGTTCCTAGGCCTATCAAAATTTTCCTAGGCCCAAGAATGTTTTTCATCGACACCGTTCGTTTGTGACATTAAAAACGAAGGATCCCACATATTTACTCGCCACGTCATCAATTGGTAGTGGATTGCAGATGGATCCCACTAATCTTTTTCTTCTCTTCTCATAACATTCTAGATCCCACTTAGTCAAACACGCAAACCCATCTTCTTCTTCTTCACATCTTCTTTACATGTTTCAAAACAAGCGGTCTTAGGCTTCTTCATCTTTTTTCGCTTAGGATACCAGTTGAAAGCATCATTCATCTTCTTCCGTAGTCAAACACAACATAAACCCATCTTCTTCTTCTTCAATTATTATTCACGTGTTCCAAAACCAACAAACTTAAGGTTCTTCATACCCAACTCTTTCACATATCCACTGAGAGGGTTTTGCCTGATTTACTCAATAAGGTTTTGCCTAATTTCCTTCCTCATTTTTTTTTCGGTTTACAGATATCTACAAAGTCTGAGAACACAAATGGGGAAGAATTCTGTTTATGTAGTTTTCGAAGGAAGGAAAACATGTGTGTTTAGTTCTTAGCCTGAATGTCATGAACATGTAGATGGTTTTCCAGGAACATCTTACATGAAGTTTAACTTAACCGATGAAGCATATAAAGCGATAACTAGCCGTTCTGTACATTCAAGCCATTTTTTGCCTCAATCTTCTGTTAATGTTGCTGAGAAACTATCTGAGAAGAGTGAAAGCACTGGTGTGATGTTTTTATTTGTATTCGTGTTTATTTTGAGAGTTATAGTAGGCAAGATTGTTTGAAAGATCTTATTTGTTCTGTTCTCCTGGTATGAGTAATAAAGGAGGATGTTATTTGTTTATTATGTTCTGCTGGTATGAGTAATGAAAGATCTTGTTTATTATGTATATTGAGCCTAGAAGACTTGTACCCATCAACAATGGTCC
Organism: Acer negundo; assembly: GCA_035582765.1. Lineage (NCBI taxonomy): Eukaryota > Viridiplantae > Streptophyta > Magnoliopsida > Sapindales > Sapindaceae > Acer > Acer negundo. The sequence continues at coordinate 8,617,879 of CM069240.1, read as the reverse complement.
CAGTCACAATCTTTGTTAATTGATTAATATATCCAATAACTATGAAAAATCAGGAACAAAGCATATACAAATAAAAAAAAAATTGTAACAAATTCTCTTAGGCCTTGGAACAACTCTCCTAGGCCTAGGAGAATTGTTCCAAGGCCCACCATAGTTGTTCCAATGCCTAAGAGAGTTGTTTCTAGGCCTATGAGAATTGTTCCCAGGCTAACGAGAGTTGTTCTTGGGCTAAAGAGTAGTATGGATTGTTTCTAGGCCTAGGAGAATTTGTCCCGGGTCCGCTAGAGTTGTTCCAAGGCTAAGTATAGTTGTTCCAAGGCACGCAACCTAAACTAGTGGCTTTTCATTGTAAAGAGATGTACAAGGGGGTTCATTTTAAATGTAAAGGTTACATTGGTTAGTGTACCCACCGTTTAGTTTATTGTAACAAAATAAATGTTCATTTAAGGTATAATGGTTCATTTCATTTCAAATGTAAAGGTTATAATTGTTCATTCTTCAATGAAATTAATGTAAGATGAATTTTTAGTTTTCAATGATATGGGTTCCACTATAAAAACAGAATCTCAATTACATATTTGCCTCAGAAAAGTATTCAATCTTACTAAGTTGTTATTTTTTTCATCACTTCATTTTTTTCAAGTGGAAATGGAATCAAACGGCAGGAGCAGTCACAGGATCAATGCCATTTTTGAAATAATGCATCAACGGGTTACAATCGCTGAAGAGACCATCATCAACGAGCGTGAAAATGCAAAATGGCTACGTGATGATTATACTGTAGATGGGGAAATTTCATAATCTGGAAGCTGAAATCATCAACTTAAACGTTGAGATTGTAACAAGGGACAGCGAAATAAATGGACTCTACAAACTTGTTGAACATTTGCAGAAGAGGTTGATGGACTTCAACTCCACCATCACCTTGAACATACTCACATTTCAATATTTTTTTATGTTTTTTTTTTTTTTTCAACATGTTGTAATTGTTGGGTTTGTTTAATAAGTTAATGGAAGTAGTTTTGTTTTGTGGGAATTGCCTTTTGTTTCACATGCGAAACTCTGTACAATCCAGATCCAGACTAGCAATCTAGGACCTAGAAATTTTAACGAGATAGGCCTTAAATAAAATAACAATTATATAAAAAAAAATATTGAATTCTTGAAGATCATAATTAAATGACTTTTTTCATTTATAAAAAATTGACGGTATAGTGAAGTTTAGATAAAATAAAATAAATAGAACATTTTTATTCAAGATTGAATTAAATAATCTAACAATAAAAAAGAAATAAAAACAAGAAATATATTATTAAAAAAATAAACAATAATAAGATAAACAACATAAACAATGGAAAATTATAATATTTATTCTTAAAAATATAAATTACAATATAATTTTATATAAGAAATTTTGTTTTATATTTATAGTGAATTCACTTTAAATTTATGTAAAAATAATTTATTAATAAATATTACTAGACATGTTTTTGACTTTTTTATTCTCAAGAAGAGGTAAATTATTGATTTATTGATTGTAAATAAATTAAATTATAAAATAAAGAAAAATATTAAGGATAAAATAAAATTAATCATAATAATAGATTGACTAGCAATTTTAATACAATATATTAAAATTTGAGATTTTAAGATTTATTGATTGGATGTAAAAGGTATATCAAACTAAAACTATTAGAAATAAGAAAAATTCAATAAGTATGTATATATATATACATATAAATATATATAATTTACTATAAAATAAAATTGAATCAAGTTATGGGTTGTTTAGAAGTTTGATAATGACATGAAAAATTAAAGTTAATTGTTTTGTTGTCGAAGAAAAAATTTTAAGAAAGGAATTTTTAATTGTAAAAGAGTGTAAAATAAAAATAAAATAATAAATAAATAAACATTAAAAAAAATTTAAGGTAGGGCACGAGACCCACCTAGTTGCAAGGTAGGTCCGCCCTTGACTGGCAATATCTGCCAATAGTAGCACAAGTCATGGTGTAATCTTTGACATTGTTGCATGTCCAGTCATTCAACATGCACAGTGGGAATGGTTACACGATGACAACAAAATATCCTTAGACGATATTAATATGTATCATGTAAGGGTGCTTAGTTTCCATCGTGTAATCATTGACATTGTTGCATGTTGAATGACTGAACATGCAACCATGTGAATGGTTACACAATGAAAACTAAGCATCCTTACACGATACATATTAATATATCGTGTAAGGATGCTCTGTTTTCTTCGTGTAAAGTTGAATGGTGAATGGTTGAACAAGTTACAGTGTGAATGGTTACACGATGAAAACAAAGCACCCTTACACGATACAATTAAAAGCACATGATAATCTGGTGTGTAATCAAACATTCTGTGACCACTTAGTATGTATTCATTCATTCATACACACGCACATATATATATATATGCATCTAAGACCTAGGAGAATTGTTCCCAGACCTAGAAGAATTGTTTAAAGATATTCTCAGCCAAATACATGATTCCCAAGCTAATAAAGTCAACTCTATGGGGAATTACGAAGTTGACCATTGGTGTAAATGTCAACTGTAATGGCTTTACGAATGTTTTTAATATTCTTTTGTCCAAAAATTGATTTCCATAGAGTTTGTACTACAGCCATAATCAACTCAGCATACTTCATTAAAAAGGCACCACAATTGTTTTTGTAAAATGATGGGATATGTCAAACGTAAGTATCTTTAGGAAAGTAAATAAAAAGTAAATAAATATGTCAAACATACCCATCATGTTGTTGTGGAATGAAATCACTGTGCATGCTTTCAACTTTGAATGGGGTGGCATAAGGATCCATCTTCAGTTGTTGGTAGTAACTGACATGCTTCAACATAGATGGCAATAGGTAAAGTAGGCCACGAATGTCCTTTTGCCTATTACTAAGTCCGCTCTTCCGGTCATTCAGTGAGTCAAATACCAGCACTTTTTCTTCCTTAAGAAGTACATGGCATAACAACCAATGGTCAGGAACGAGGCATGGAATGAGCACCTGTATATACACAATAGATAAAAATTATTTAAGGAAATAGGTAATGACAACACAACGTCATTTCCAACAACTTACTGAATCTATTTGCCACCAAGGTTGAGGGTATAGAAGTTCATGCCCTGTAACATGTCTGAGGACGTCTTGTGGTTGTTGGTAATCTAAAGGAACAAATTTTGGGTAGTCTTCCTAGACATTGACAGCTTTAGGAGCAGCGGTGATCTTCTTGGGCCTTCTTTTGAGATCTTTTTTCTGTTGAGGAGAAGGAGGAGAACTAGTTTCTTTCGGTTGACTTCTTTCCTGCTCATCCTTCTCAAATTCTGCTTTCTCCCTCAAGCTGTCCAACAATTTCATTTCATCTTCCCACTTAATGTTTACGGTATTTTGTCATCAAAAAATACATTCATTAAGATAATTCCTAGACTCATAGTAACCAGTCCTAGGCTTATATCAATCAATCATAGAGTAAAAAATACTAGCATTAAGGGTATAACACATTTTCATAAACATGCATAAACACATTTTCATATACCATATCATATAACTAGGGTGATACTTATGAAGAAAGATGTGTTAAACAATCCAATATTTTGCAGTTAAGCTCACTGTTCGATCGCCTCCTCCATAGGATATCAAAGTAACTATGAATGTGCTGTGTAAATGCAATGATGTACATTACGTAATAAGTAACATAAAGCATTAATAACCAGGAAGAAATAGATAGTTAAGTATGTTACCAAATCTAATATCCACTTTTTGACGTTGACCAAGTCTTGAAAATTTTGACGACCCGTATAAAAACTATTAAAAAATGAATATATTGCATTAGGACAAATATTCAACATCAATAAACTTTGAAAATCATGGCCATATAACAGATTACAGGAATGGAATATTAACTAACTTGGGCGTCGTTCTTGAGGAAAGATGTGAACTTAATTATGTCTATATCTTCCTCATTTGACTTTGTTTTCTTTGTCTTCATGGGCAAAGGATTTGTGTACGGGATTCCAAGATATCTTGATCGCTTTTGAGCCATCTGTTTGTCGACGTCTTTATATTCAATATTAGAGTCGGCCTCAATAAGTGCTACCACACTACTTGGGAAGTTCTGGGCAATAAAACACACGGATGGGGATGGAAAATCCTCCACCTCAAGGATAGATTTTTTGCCGAAGTCCTACATAAAATTAAATATGTAGTAAAGTACAAACCATTGATATACTCATATACATGACATAAACACCATTATAGAATTGTTCCCTGGCAAAAGGAAATTGTTCCCAGGCCACGGACAGGGATGGAAAATCCTCCACCTCAAGGATAGATTTCGTCAAAGTCCTACATAAAATTAAATATGTAGTAAAGTACAAACCATTGATATACTCATATACATGACAAAAACACCATTATAGAATTGTTCCCTGGCCAAAGTGAATTGTTCCTAGGCCAAACAGAATTATTCCTAGGCCTCGACCATATACATTACATAAACACTATTATGTTATAGATGAGGTATACATGACAAAATCATTGATTTATTATTATTCATAGAATGTACCTCGACCATCCCATCACCCTCGATTGTAGTAGACCCAGCAGCCTTAACGCCCTCAACAACAGCTTCATCTTCCTCACCAACCTTAACACTCTTAACACCATCAATAATAGCCTCTTGCTCACCACTATTAACACCCTTATTTTCAGCATCCACATCAACAAAAGCATCATCTTCCTCACCAGCTTTACTAACAAAAGCAACATCTTGCTACTCACCCTCTTCTTCAACATATTCCTCATCATCTTGCTGGTCACCCTGTTCTTCAGTAGCCCTACCACCAATATCCTCCTCAACAGCAGCCTTATTACCAACAGCCTCATCGTCTTGCTCAACACCCTTCTAAACATCAACATCAATAAACTTAGCACCCTTCTAAACATTAACATCAATAAACTATTATATGTAAATAAATAATAATTTAATTTTCAGCAACTTTATATCTAACCTTCATCTCCTTCCTAATCTTTGCAAATTCATTTCTACAGAAGGCAATGATTCGTTTCTCTCTACCAAGCATAGCAGTATATAGTTCTAGGATTGTGGAAGGCACCTGAATTTTGCAATAATTAATACAATGCATACAAGAATAATATATTAAAAGTCTAAAACCAAATAGTGTAGATGCAATCATACCTTAGAATTTCCATCGAAGAATAGACGCCTTTTAGAATGGGGGGAATATTCGTTACAAATTGTGCTTCTATTTCTCCCTGCAGAGCCTCCTATCTCCTTTGAAATAAAAGAGCCAATCCCATCACTGTCCTTGCCTGTCTGATAATCATCAACTTTATCATCATAACTAATATCTTCTTCCTATTCACTTGGTTGTACATCCAGAGCCAATTTCTCCCTCTTCTTTTTAGTTAGTGGCTCACAAATGTATTTAAGGTTCAATGACTTGAAGTAATCTGTACCCTTTTCATAAGGTTCAACTTCCCAAGGAAATAAAGTCATCTGCATATCAGGAACAAATAATTGTTAGCGAATTTCTATAAATAATTAACTAAAAACAAAGGGTCATTAAGTACACACCGATGTATTGAATGTTGATTCAATATTTTCAATCCTTTTACTACATTCTCATCTAGTGAATCGTGGATACCCTGTACAAACTCGTTTTCCGATGTTATCATCAAAACAAATTATCCGCTCCATGGCCCATACCTATACATTTTAAATTAACTAATATCAATCAATGTTTTCAATCCAACAAAGTATGAAACGAGAAACACTAAAACAAAGTTTGATAACATGCTAAATTTTTCTAAAACTTACCTAAAGTACTAGAGGAAACCTGAACAAATTGTATGTATAATACTTTGATTTCTTATCCTTCTTCTCTTCCTCACCCCGTGGCTTCCCTTTCTCTTTCCCTTTCCCTTTCACTTCTTCTTCTTTTACTAACTCCCTCTTCCTCTTCTTGTTCTCTTTCTTCTTTTTCTTCTTCTTCTTCTTCTTCTTCTTCTTCTTCTTCTTCTTCTTCTTCTTCTTCTTCTTCTTCTTCTATAATCTTTTTCTTCTATAATCTTCTTCTTCTGTTGCTTCCTATTCTTATCTTCCTTCTTTGCTTCACTTCTCAGTTAGGGGAGCCGTTTCTTCAGTACACCTTTCAAAAAATAAAGTGTAAACCTGAAGATATAAGAACCCCATGGAAATTTTTTTAATTCTTCTTCCTTTTCAACTAATGAAAACAGCCACCCCGAGATGGTTATGGTCTATCTGTCATCCGTACCAAAGAATTGGCTCACCATATATATATTCAACATCTTGTACGCATCTTCACACTGTTCGGTCATCATTTTCCTCAAAGTGGCGTACAATAACTCTACAGTCGGCCTTTTTCCTTTGAAAATTCTCATAACCATTGAATCATCTCGTACTTTATTGTTGTTAGCAAAACCTTTGGGAAGCTGTCCCATATTCAACCCGCTACATAAACAGAATTCTTCTGGGCCGAAACGGGCTTTTGACTTCCCCAACCCAAACCACATCTCATCTTCTCTTTGTCCTTTAGGGTGAATGATCTATCTTTTCAAAATATTATGGATAAGCTGCCCGTAAAGTGTCAAGGGTTCTTTCAAACCCAAATATATGCCGAAAGGGCCCTCCTTGAATTTTTTCTTCAACCCAAATTTCTGTAGGATGGCCTTTAACTCAGTAATCATGTTATTTTCACTTCCACTGTTTACTCTCATGAGAACCCAATTCACATGGTCTGGGAAGCGCCACAAGTTTGCATTCGAATTTTTCGGCATCTAAACAATGAAAACAAAAAGAAAACATCAATCTCAGGCTTATGAAAATAAGTCCTAGGCTCAATATTATGCCTGTATCATCAGTTCCAAGCTCAACATCAGTACTAGGCTTATTAAAATCTTTCAAATAATACACATTCAACATCAGTCGTAGGATCAAAATAATACATACATGCATCATCAATCCATCGGCCCTAGGCTTATGAAAATCACTCATAGACTCAACTTATACATTCAGCATTAAACCTAGGCTCTCTATGTGCAAAATAAGTCATTTTCAGTCCCAGGCTTATGAAAATAAGTCCCATGCTCAAAATTATGCAAGTAACATCAGTTCCAGGCTCAACATCAGTACTAGGCTTATGAAAATCATTCAAATTATACATATTCAACATTAGTTTTAGGCTCAAAATAATACATATTTGCATCATCCATCCATTGGCCCTAGGCTTATGAAAATCACTCATAGGCTCAACATATACATTCACCATTACATGCAACATCAGTCATTTACTCTGCAAATGTTTTTCTTCCCTGCCATTATAAATTGCCAGTGTAGTTCACATCAATCAATCAATAAATGTTGTCGCCGTCCAAACAGAACACACAACCTCCAAATACACATACAAACACATCAAATACACAAACAAGAGAACGATCTACCATCCCAAAACACAAACAAGAACAAACTCCAAAAAAACACATTAGTACCTTGAAATTGGTTTGCGTTTCATCTAGGGTTTGGGTGTTTCGTTCAATGCCGATGGCGACAGTGACAAGAACAACGATGACAACAACAACGACGACCTTGTGCTTCTCCTTCCTCTGTATTTCTGGTGTGCTGTTGTTTGGGTTTGCGATTTCAAACAGAGTAGAGTTTTGAGTATTGTTCCTCTTTTGGGCTTGTGCGTCACTGTATCTCTGCATCACGGCAACGGCGACCTTCTGCTTCTCCTTCCTCTCACTTTTTCTGGTTGTTCTTGTTGTAGCTGTTTGACATTTCCAACACAACAGAGTTTCAATTTGTTTTCAATTGTGTTATCAGAGGGTAATTTAGTCATTTTGGGGGAAATGAGATTGGGAGGGTAATTTAGTGAACATCATCAAGTTTTATTTGTTCAAACATCCAATAAGGGTATTTCGGGAATTTCCACGTGAGGGGGTCTTAAGGTATAGTGGTAAATGGGGTAGCCAAAGCAGCTATATATGCAATTTTTTTTCCCAAGCGGCCATTTCCTAGAAAGTAGATGTTGGGAAAGGCTATTACCTTCAATTTCCACTTAATATAATAGACATAAAGAGTTCTAAAATTATTCTAGCTATGTCATGTTCCAGTCTGGGACCATAGAGTCCACACTCCACAGATACCTTATATTGACTTCATATAGCACAAAATACCAATCAATTGATCTATCTATCAATATAATGCATAAATTCTAGCTAATATAGTTATAATAAGGTAAAATTATGAAATCATCTCACCCCGTCAAAGACGTATTGAAGACCACTTCTCCAACTTGGGTTCCGGAAACACCAAAGGACTTAGTGACAAATGCATTTTCACCATTAGAAAAATCGTACGTCAAAGATATTTATAAAATCTATGCAATGCGCTCATAAGTATAAAAACGAGTAAAACGGTAAGCACGGGTGTCATCCACAGAGATCGGAGGTAGCGATGACTAGATTAAGATTAATAAAACTAGTATGCATAAAAGTAAAAGTAAATGATTGGTGTTGTAAAGAATGAAAAAAAAATACAATATAAACTAAACTAGGAATGCAAAGTGAATGGAATGTGAATGAGTGAAAGATATGATATGTGGAACTAAGAAATTAATGGACTCGTAAGCGAACATTGGGCAAATGTATCCAACTCATAATTACGAACATTTTATCAAATGTAACCAACCTAGGGTGTATAGTGTTGGTTATTTATCTCTAGCAAGTGGTCAACCTAGGGTGTATAGTGAAGACCTCCTACTAGAGATTAATCTCTCATAAGCAACCAACCTAGGGTGTATAGTGCTAGTTGCTCATTTAGGATTCTAGCCATGAATGCTCATCTATCTAATGAGGGCTCAACCTCTTACTAATGTAGCCATCATAGGGTGTATAGTGATGGCTTCCAATTCTCTCATAAGTGGCCGACCTAAGGTGTATAGTGAAGGCCACCCATTTAAGATTGGATGAGGCTCGAGGTTATTCAACCAGATTCTACTCAAAGGTTAGTTCTCGTAAAACCACTAAAGTAGCCAACCTAGGGTGTATAATGAAAGCCACTCATTCAAGATTAGATTAAGACCATGGTTTGTTAAGCCGGATTTTCGAAAATCCTTCCATTCAATAGAGCATTAGACAACCAAATAGAGTATACCTAGTTGCCTACTCAAGTAGATTCCAAATCAACATTCTAGAGGGTGTATCTAAGACAAATCAATATGGAAATCAATTCATACAAAAGCAATAGAATATAACATATAGATAGATTGAATATAAAACAATAGAATTTAATTTCAAAAGCCCAATATCCATCAAACTAATCACAGCAACCCCTTAGTGGGGTATTTAGCTACTCATGGTTCTTAATAACAAATACAAAACTAAGAGAAGAGATTGAGAGGAAACCCTTGAAGAGCTCTCCTTCCTTGAAGCTTGAATCTAAATCTCCTTAGTTGCCTTTGGATGAGTAGAGATGGGTATGGATGGGAGGGAAAGTATTCCTAGGCTAGAAAACAAGTAAATAAAGAAATTATCTAAGCGTGGGAGGTGTAGGGGATGTTTTGGTCGAAATACATAAGGTTCTATTTATAGGGGATGCAAAAATAGGTCATAAAATGCTTAAAAACAGAAGTCTAGCGCGAGAGTGCTGGTGAGAGTGTGGTTGGACCGCACTCTGACCCTTACTTTATCCAGTTTCACAATTTCAGCTCTTACATTTTTGCAAGAGTGTTGTTGGACCCGCACTCTCACTTGCACTTTATCCAGCTTTCACAATTTTAGCTCTCGGGTTTGGCAAGAGTGCTATTGAAAGTGCTGTTAGACCCGCACTCTGACCCACACTCTTGGAGCTTCTAATGACTTTCGTCCTTCTTTTAGCATATTTTGGTTCCTTTTTGCTCGAAAGTCTCGCAACATGCTTCTAACACCAGAAATGTACGAATGCTTACAATTATGCACAAAAAGCCCATAAGAGACGCTAAAATGCAAGAGAAAGAAATAAAGGATAAGGAAATGAGGGCTGAAATATACAACAATTTAGGCCTGATCACTTAGCTATCCAAATGGAACCATCTTCAAACACAAGTCTAGCATTTGCTACATCCCACGATCTCTCCACCAAACCCAATGATGCCCCAACAATAACACATCATCTTTTCAAATCACAAACACTTGACATGTAAACATTTTCAACTTAAACTAGCAGCACAAAATAAACCATTTTAATTTCTATATCATTTCCCTTTTCAGATCTAAGTATTTTAGATTGATTCAATTCTAATTTGATAATTACATTGAAAAAAGGAAGAAAAAAAAAAGTACCGGTGGCGACAGCGTCAAAGGAGTGAAGAGCATAACATCTAACGATGAAAACCCTAAATTTTGAAGGGTTTGGAGGGAGTTTGGTGGAAAAGCAAGTGGAGGGCTTCAGTGCAAAATCCAAACGAATCGAGGCCATCATCTCTCTCTCAAGTTTGGTCACTTCTCAGTTGCAGTGCAAATTTTCAAACATAACTAGAAATTATTAGTCTGTGAATTGGGGTTCGAATTTTATATAGGGAAGAAAACATCATTTAGTACACCAGTTATATATTACATTAGTTTGACCAAGTCTGCGATGTAATGCCTATAATATCCCAGAGTAAAAAAAAGTAAAAAAAAAAAAAAACAGAAGACGCCTCCGCTGCAAATTAGTGAAGAAGACGCATTCTCCTATTCTCCATTAATTTGCAGTGGAGGAGGTTTGCAAGCACCAAATCCCATATCTTGCAACCAATCAAAACCCAAACCACCATCTTCAAAACTGATCCTTTTCGAAAACCCAACTCAAATTTTTCCTAAAATTCCAAAACCCAACTCAAATTAAAACTCATAACACCAAAACCCATTTCAAATCAATACCCCAAAATTCCATAACATGTTAAATCAATCGAACCCCACAACAATGACATCAAACTCAAAAATTATGAGGTGAGAGAAAGATAAGAGGTAGAGTTTGGAAGTGAGAGAAAGATGAGAAAGAGAGAGAGAGATAAAGTAGGTGAGAAATTACAAATTGGTGTGAGAGATGTAGACGAAGACCTCTCTTTCTCTTTTCTCAATAATCTTATTTATTATTTTTCTAAAACTTGATAAAAAGACTAAAATAGCCTTCATCTGTTTGAAACTAACATAACATTGTTAACTCTTAGGGTGATTTTGTATAATAAAGAATCTTTACCATCCAAATGCAATTAAACCAAGGATTTGGATCCTTTATTGATCTGATCTTTTTTCTGACCTTTTTTAAAGCATGTGATCTGTGGATGATAAAGTGGTTGTGAAAATCAATCACATTTTAACCACTCATTCATTACAATGCTTATGTGTTATGAGATTATATAAGGTCTGGAAAAAAGATCAAATCAGCAGAGGATCCAAATTCTTAAACCAAACCTAAGCGTATGTGTATACAATTCTTCATCCATTAGATGAAATAAAATTTGATCCAACGGTTTATATAAATATTTAATAAGATAAATAATTTTAAATCAAAATCAAAATCAAAATCAAAATGGGAAACCTCTTAAACCGGTAACTCTCTTCTTCCCAAAACCTCTCTCTCTCTCTCTCGCTCTCTCTCTCTCTCTCTGCTCCTTACCCAAAAAACCCTAGTAGCCTCAGATCTTGTTAAAAGTGTGTAAGGAAATTTGATTAACACAGATTTAACATGCATAGGCACATAATTAATCTGAATCTCAACCTAAACATGTTTGTATATCATGATTAATCAAACCCTAAATACATATTACTAACCCATAGCGATCCAAAAGAAAAGGGAGATAAGAGAAAGTGGAAGCGTACCTGAATCCATTGTCGGAGGTTAGTGGACGGGTTGTGATCTTCCAAATTGTCACGATCTTTGTGAACTCTAAAGTGTTCTTTGTTTCTCTGTTGATAGGGATACAGACAAACTAAAAGTCTCGTGTAATTTGAGGACCACAACCCTAATATATAATAATTAGATTATTATAATTTTTGCTATTTCTAATTTGGTCACTCATCAAATTAGATATAGCACTCTGGAATTTACACATTAATTCCATGACAATTATACCCGTAAGCCTTAAAACTGTAAATCTTAATTAGACCACTTTAGTTTAGGCTTAACCAAAAGATAGCACGACACATTTAATATTTACATGTGTGGCCCCACATGTTGGAATTTCCAACAATCTTCCACTATGCCACATATGTAACTTTATAAATGTGTAAGACCATATGAGCTCCAAAATTTTAGGGTATACCCGAACAATCTCATCCGTTGATTATGCCGTTATAGGATCAAAGCGGTTTTCGTCACATTTAGTGTGACTAAACCCATCAATGGTCACGTACACCAACATAACTTAATGACATAGATCAATCATGGATGCGTAGCATGGAAATTACATGCAATGTGATCTATACATATCTATTTCCAATCGGTCCTACTTTATTCTTTAGTGAGATCAATACTTTATTCTTTAGTGAGATCAATACTTAACACAATGTAATAGAAAGAAATGAACTGAATACTTTATTTCTGATCAGAAAAATATCCAAATACATAAATGCATAAGTATGTCCAAAATCAAACATAAAGCAACAAAATGCAAAATAATACAAACTCCTACTATAATGTGATATCCTCACACAAAATAACACCCATATGAGCTGTGTGCTCATGAAAAACCTTCGGTGGTAATCCCTTTGTAAACAGATTAGCTATCATGGAGTTTGCCCCAATGTGCTCTATGGATATCTATCCACTCTGCACTCTTACCTTTACAATTAGGAACTTAATGTCAATATGTTTTGACCTAGATTAGCTCATGTTGCTGGAATATAGCACTATTGACTTATTGTCACAATATAATTTGAGTGGTCTTTCAATACCCTCCAGAATGCATAGCCCAGTGACAAAATTCCACAACCCTATCCCAAGTTTGGATGCCTCATAGTATGCTACAAACTCTGCTGCCATGGCATCCAGCATAATCAGAGTCGGAATATCGTATGATCTCTATAAGGATTCCTATATTGTGATTGGTTTATTTCGTGGACAAACCATAATTAGGGTTTGAATTGTAAGGGTAGTTTAGGTGATTGAGGATCAAGCTCAAAGGCCCTTGTTCAAGACCTCAAGGTTGATAAGCACCAAAGGTGTATTATTGTGCTTACTTGCTTTGAAGAGATCTAGTTGCACACACTCACAACTCATGCATATCTCTAATAATTGTATGTTGTGTGTTTTTATATGTGTGCATTCATGTTATTGAATATCTCTTCATGCATGTTTATTTGATTGCATCTAATTCATTGAAATGCCATGACATGTTAGGCATTAGGATGCATTCACTTCCCACACTTTCACTTCATGTATGATAGTCTTAAGTGTGGTGTAATTCGTTCCCGTTTGTGTGATTGGAAACATTCGCGCTTACACAATGGTGTGCATGTCTTAGTGCAATGGTTGATCATTTGATAAGGTCTCAGTCTTCTCTTGGATATGTGTAAGTTTTGCTTTGGTTGTTTGGAGTAAAGTGTCTAGTTTCAAAATATTAGATTTCAATGTTTTAAATATTTTTCAAAACTGACCTTTGTATGGTCTTGTGACCATAACGTTTTATAGAAAGATTTAAATTGAGTTTTGTAAAATTCTTGACAAACTAGACAACCATACCTTTCCAACGGTATATTATGCGTAATATGTCATGACCGTTTGGATAGGTTTTGAAATCTCCAAAGTAACCACCAAAACAGGGCAACTCTGTTGTTGTCCGTTTCTGACCTTTGGTCACTCTATTGACCATAACGTTTACTACAAACATCTAAATAACATTACATAAATTGGAGTAAAAAGTAGACTTCCATACCTTTCCAACAATTTATCATACGACAGGTTTCGATGTCTTTTGGTCATGTTTTGTGGCGCTTGAAGCTGATGCTGATGCACTGTCACGCCTATCCGTTGTACGTCCGCCATACGTACAGCGGGGCACCTGATCGAATTTATTTTCACTAGTGTTTCACCCTACACCCGCCCTACGTAGAGTGGGTGAATGGTGGCTCTCAAATCCTAAGAGCAATCACCTTTGGTTCGCCCATTTCCGCCCTACGTACAGCAGCATTGAAAAACTTGTTCTTCAATTTTCTAGGTGAGGCGCCATACACCGGCCTTACGTAGGGTGTATGTAGGGCGCCCAAGGCATATTCTTGAAAAAAATATCAAAACAACACCACTTCATTTTGACATCCTATATATATATGCCTCTTTCATTTTAGGTTATTTTGAAGAGTTCCAAAAGCATATCTTTCACTTAGAAAATATTTCAAGAGAAAAATTCACAAGAACTCACATATAATCACTCAAAGCTAAACCTTTTTCCATCAAACTTCATATTGCATCATCTATGCTCACATAGAGTACATCCATGCATGGTTTTGCATCATCACATCTTTCTTGGTAAGATTCTCACTAACTTCATCTAATTTTAGTGTCTGTCTTAAGAAGTCATCTCTTTTTTCACTTGTATGTTTTCAGATCATATGCTAAATACAAGATAGAGATTGGTTGTGATGAATTTATTGAGTGTTGTATTGTGATAGATATCTAGGTTTTTATAATCTATGTTTATTTAAGCTTTTTGGCATGCCATCTAACCATTGATATCTAGGATTCCATTAATTGTCATATTATCATCCTAGATAAGCATATAAGGTTCCCTAGCCTTGTTTGTTCTTTGAATATATTCATATATTCACGTAGGACTTTTTATCTCTTCATTGAGAAGTAAGACTTGGGGCTAAGGTTGCTTAGGCCTCAAACAAATTGGAATAGGATCACTTTTAAAGGCTCGCGTGGTAAAAGTGGGGGGTTATTGACCAGAGTGTTAGACGAGGTCTACATAGGTTGTAAACTTCATTTCAATTAGTGATTTCGAGTTCCAAGTGTGGTGCACTATACAGCCCGTGGTTTGTCCCAGTGGTTGGGTTTCCACGTATATATCAAGTGTTATTTAAATTCCGCACCATATTACACTTGCTATATTATATTGACTAGTTAGGGGTATTTTCATAAAATTGATTAAACGCTAAAATTTGGTAATAAAGGTTAAAATCTATCCACCCCCTCTAGATTAATATTAGAAAACACCTTAAATTTGTTTCAATTGGTATCAGAGCGGGTTCTTAGATACACTTAGGTGATCTTAGCTCATATTTGGTGTGTTTTGCATTTGTGTGATTTTGTTCATTCATACATTTTGCATACATTTTCATTTCATTCATTATACACAATGAGTGGAAACGGTGGCTACAATGAGGGTGCTTCAAGCACACGGCCTCCTCTCCTCACGGGCATAAATTATTCCCAATGGAAAGGGAAAATGAAGGCATACTTGTGTCAAATCCATGATAAGGCATGGATGGCTATTGAAGACGGTTATACTCCTCCTATGATGACTCCCACGGGTGGAAGAGAAGAAGTTCTCAAACCTAAGACAGTGGAAAAATGCCGAGTTTGACACCTCCAAGTGGAATCAGAAGGCATGGCACGCCCTTCTATGTACAGTGGACGAAACTCAGTACAAACTGATTCAGAACACTAAGATAGCCAATAAGGCATGGGACATCTTAGAGGTTGCACACAAAGGAACCGATGTTGTCATGGATTCCAAACTTCAAGTTCTTCAAACGCAATTTGAGTTGATCAAGATGGAGAAGGACGAATGCTTCATTAACTTTGAAGTCAAGTTGATGGATATTGTCAATCAAAGCCATCAACTTGGTGATCCTTATTCGGATAGGAGAGTAAAGCAAAAGATCATGAGGTCTCTTCCAAATAGATTTGAAGCAAAGGTTACGGCTTTAGAAGAAAATAGTGGATATAAAGATATAAAGCCAAGCGAGGTAATTGGAAGACTCCTCGCCTATGAGTCTAGGAAGGCTCCTAGCTGTTTACCTCCCAAAAAGCAAAAAGGGATTGCTTTGAAAGCTTCTAAGGTTGAGAAGGAGGAAAAAGGTGACTCGGACGAAGATTCAAGAAATTCGTCAAGTTCAAGAAGAAAGGCTTTGGATCCAAAGGCCAAGACTTGAAGAAAAAGACTCTTTTTAAGAAGATCGAGCCTAGGCAAGAGTATAGTGAAAGGAAAGGGATCCAATGCTATGAGTGTGGCGGTACAGGACACATCTCATCTGTTAGGATTATGTTCAATAGCAAGAGTGTAATGTTGTAATTAACAATCTTTTTCATATTAATAAAGTGATTTCTGGTTTAACAAATCGTATAGCATTTATAGTTTGTATTATAATTGTCAAAGTAAATAATCATAAGGTCTAAAGACTATGGGAAAAGAAGAATTGTTCGTACATCTGGATATGTATGTGGTAGACACAATTCTTTAGTTAGTCTTGAATATTGTTCACAACTTAAGTTAAAGGTTGGGCACCTTTATCTTGTTAAAGTTGTAGAATTCTTTTGCTAGCATTTGAGTGGGATCAAATGAGATATGATGAGTCTAAAATCATCGGAGTGTCTTCGAGCAAAAGGATCTAGTGCACTGGGTGCATTGAACTGGATCACAATGAAAAGCTTTATCTAGAACCGTCAATAGATAATAGTCTTTTCATTATCAGGACAATCGGAGAGTCTATCTTAATCCTGAGATAAATGATGGACTTATGGTTGCAAGTGATATCATTTGAGTTATCAATGAGTACGATTATATCGCATAGTCTATCCTCGATAGTTTGGTGATATTCATTTGTTAATCGATAGAGGACTTCATTTATAGATATGGACATCGTGGCTCCATTTAATTAAATGAGAGTATAATATCATCATATGGATGTTTTGAGGTAATTGGATATTAAATCTCAACGTTGAGTTTTCAATAGTGTCTATTGAAAACATGGCTTCTGGACAAGTCAAAATATCCAAGTTCAAAACGTGGTCATATGAGTAAATATGGTAACTTGGAGAGTTATAGGCGGTCTATGAACTCTTGGCGATTACTGATATTAATCACGAGGATACACTATCTCCAATATGATTGTCTAGGGTATGAATGAGGAGCATCTTCCTTTTCTATCTTTATTTAAGAGTTCAGTTTTAGCTCTTTAGTGGAATGAGTTAAAATTAATGGATCGGACCTAAGTGAATCATTTGTTGATTGTGATTAGGTTATGTCTATTGAAGCTTAAATTTAGATGGCCCGCCAAGATCCCCAATCCACACGGACTTGCATGGATCACTTGATATATTCTACCGGACCAATTTAAGGGTCCATCTAGAATTGCATTTAATATATTAAGAATATAATTTGCACATTATTTAAGTAATGGGCTGCTCAATTATATTAATATATTAATGAAAGACATGTGGGCTTGTTTCTTTTAGTAAGAATGGGTCTGGTTCACATGTGGGCTTTTTTATTTAAAGTCCAATGGATTAAATGAAATAGGAAAATAATATTAGGCCCATCTTATATATAAGTGGGGCGGCTAGGTTAAAGTTTTGACCTAAAAATATTATTTTGTTTCATTTGTTTTAATTAAATAAGAATTAATTGATTTATTGATTAATTGTTTAATTAAAGAAACAAATCTTTCCTAAAAGTAAAAGACTTGTTTGATAAGTAAATAAATAAATTAGTATTATTTATTTAATCAAATAAGGAGTCTTTTTTTTTATTATTAGTCAAATAAAAGAATAAAAATAAAAGAGTTGGATTAGGGTTTGAAGTCTATAAAGTTAAAAAGAATTAGGGTTGAATTTCAGTCACCCTATATAAGTGACATGATGAAATTCGGCCAACCCTAATTAGATACTACATAGAATTCGGCAACCCTAAAGGAAAAAGAAGAAAAATTCGGCCAACCTATATATATGTTCTTATAGGGTTCGGCCACATCAATTAATTGGTGCTTGAGTTTTTATTTTCTTTCTTCTTCTTCTTAATTCTAAGAGAGTTTTTATTCTAGAGAGACAAAAAGGAGTGAAAAATTATTCTTTGATAGTATACAATTGCTTAAACATCAATAAGCTTGTGTATACGATATCGATCTAGGTTCACGCGAGTTTCGATCATAAGATTGTGAACTCAAAAGTGACCGGAATAATTTTGACATTCTTTTGATTGTTTTGTGACTAACAAAGAAAAGAAAGTATTTGTTTGGTCCATTCACAGGTTTGCAATTCAAAGGAAAGGGAGACCACGCTCCTAGGTGATCCACGTTCGTGCTCGGATTGAAGGTCTTGCGGATTACCATCGACGTAAGTCAATCGGATCACGCGACAAGAGGTAATTTACTTTTGTTGATATATATGCATGTTTATTGATTAAAAGGGTTTAAGGTTCATAAAGGAAAAATTTTAAAAGTCACTAAATCGTCTTTAGTATCGCTTCCGCTGCGTGTAACACTTTTATTTGTTTATTTTTCCCTACATCATCCAATTGTGGGAATTTGAAGAACAAGATGGCAAAAGTGATGGTCGCCACTTGGAGTGAAAGTGATGACTTCGAAGAGGGAGACAAGTCATCAAGTGATGATGAGCTTACCATCAACTACAAGCTTTTGGAGCCACTTGTGTAGAAAATGAAGTTGTTGGTAAGAATGCCTTGACTAGTGATCCCATAGAATAAAAAGATGAAGAAGTAGCTCTAGAGGAGATAGGTATAGCTACTTATTAGGACATAGCTCTCATTAACTCAAGAGACCAAGGTGAAGGTCTTAATGAGGGAAATAACTCCATAGGTGAGAGGGAAAGTGTCGGAGATAACTCAAGTGAAGAGAACACTTTTTCCCAATCCGATGGAAAATTAGTTGATCATATGGATCGTGAAGATGACTCCGTATCTAACTCTACAAATGACAATGTAGAAAAAATGGATGTTCATGACTTTATAGTCAAGTGTGAAAGCTCATTGAAGAAGAACAATAGAAAAATAAAGATGTTAGAGGATGAAAATCTAGAGCTCTCAACTCACAATGACCACTTAATTAAACAAGTGGAAAGATCCAAGATGATTGAAGACAAGCTAAGAGATGAGCTAGCTTTGTCTAAGAGGAATGAAGAGGGTTTGAAGAGGGAGCTTGATGAAGCTAAAAATTCATTGACTAGGATGACTTCAAGCACCAAAAAGCTTGACCACATACTTAGTGTTGGAAAGAACCCTTGTGACAAGAGAGGAATTGGGTTTGAAGATGGTAAAGAGATCTCTACTCCTAAGAAGACCATTTTGGTCAAGAGTTTGGGCAAGATAGAAGCCTCACCAATGCACACTTCTAGGAAGAAAATTGATCTAGGACAATGTTCAAGAAGTGCACAAGTGAAGAAAGCTCAAAGGAGACAACCTCAAGCTCAACGCATTAGAGTCTCTCAAGTCAACATTCCTCAACAAATGACTCAAAATGAGAAGAGACCTATCATGCAACCTCAAGAAAGGAAGCAAGCTAAACCGGTTCAACAACGAAGATGGATTGAACCCACTCAACCATAAAGACATGGGAAGGCTCCTATGCAAGCACAAGGACATGGTATGATTTCTAATGTCATCCCTACATGTCACTTTTGTGGTATTGATGGTCACATTAGACCAAATTGCTTTCATTACATTAAATTATGTAGAGTCAAAAGCATGATAGAGAAGAGAATGACAAGAGCTAGAATGCATGTTAATAGGAAAGAACAATTTCATTTGCATGATCCTATTATTTCTAGAACTCTTGAACCATTGACCACTAGAAAGAAAAATGTTATATCTATGTGGATTAGGAAAAATGAACCCGTTTGCTACGAGACAAACAAGTCTCAAATAAGTTCAACTAAGTAAAATGGACTTGGTAGGTCCATAAGACCTAATAACCTTCATTGATGAAGGATGGTGATTGACCCCATACGGGGAACTCAAGCAAAGAGAGCTTTTGTATACTTGTTGAATGCAAAAATTTGAAAAATTTTATACATCTTTGTTGACTACTTGAGTAAGCTTGGTTGCACATATTATATGTTATTTTCCTCGATAAGTGTGAACTATGCTTTGAATGCAATCCATGTCATATTTATGTTCAAACATGCATTTTTGGACTAGGAGATTTACGTAGGAAGTATGATTTGAATGACCTATAGTTATCTCTATGACATGATGATTGTTAATTGACATGCTAATGCAAAATGAAAAAGCATGTATTAATGATTGCATATTCTTAAATGCAAAACAATGTGTGAAAAAGCTTATGAGACACAAATGATAAAGGGTCTTGTATCCTTTCAAAGGATCTTACAATCCAATGTCTCTCTTTCTTTACATGTTGAACATGGCTATTATCATACGGGTAACAATTCCTGAAAAAATCGAATAGGTACAAAGTCGCTCATGCCATGTTTCGCTTATAAAGTTGGATATAGTGCTCTAAAATTGAAATCAATAAATTCTCTATATCCTTGCTTCTCTCATGACAAATGGTGAAATTGGCTTGACTTCTATTGGAAACCTTTATCATTTGCTTTGCCAAATAACATTGTATTTTGGACTTGAATGCTACATGTCTTGTATGCAAAGCATTTTTAATTCACACATTTTTATAAAATAAATTCTCCTTGTTTCTCTCCAATAAATTGAGTTGCATAAAGTGGCTTATATGATTATGCAAATATCTAGTATGCTACTATCTCTCTTTGCTTTAAGTGACCCGGTTGGGGACTACTCATTTGCCTATATCATGACAAAAAGGAGGAGTAGAATGTGGTAAAGGGAGTTGCTAATTGTAGTAACAATTGTGTATATTGGGGAGACTATATATTGTGGGGAGTAACCCTTTGAAGGGGAGCATTGCATTCACATACATTGCATGATGTTGTGCTTAAATTCTTATTGCAAATGCTTGTTTTATCTCACATGATTAATCTCACACTTACGTGTATTGGAAAGTGTAGAAACTTTGTTTTGAAGGTTTGGTTGTTCTACAAGAGATTGAAGGCTTGAAGTTTTATCATTGTAACATCTTTTTGTAATGTAGAAAATCATTGTAGTCCCGTAATTTCTATCTTATTGTGAGGAATCAATGTGAGAGGTGGTTTTGTCACAAAATAGCCAAAGGGGGAGATTGTAAGGAATCCTATAATGTGATTGGCTTATTTTGTGGACAAACCACAATTGGGGTTTGAATTGTAAGGATAGTTTAGATGATTGGGGATCAAGCTCAAAGGCCATTGTTCAAAACCTCAAGGTTGATAAGCACCAAAGGTATATTATTGTGCTTACTTGCTTTGAAGAGATCTAGTTGCACACTCACAACTCATGCATATCTCTAATAATTGTATGTTGTGTGTTTTTATATGTATGCATTCATGTTATTGAATATCTCTTCATGCATGTTTATTTGATTGCATCTAATTCATTGAAATGCCATGACATGTTAGGCATTAGGATGCATTCACTTCCCACACTTGCACTTCATGTATGATAGTCTTAAGTGTGGTGTAATTCGTTTCCGTTTGTATGATCAGAAATGTCTGCACTTGCACGATGGTGTGCATGTCTTAGCGTGATGGTTGACCATTTGATAAGGTCTCATTCTTCTCTTGGATATGTGTAAGTTTTGTTTTGGTTGTTTGGAGTAAAGTGTCTAGTTTCAAAATATTAGATTTCAATGTTTTAAATATTTTTCAAAACTGACCTTTGTATGGTCTTGTAACCATAACTTTTTATAGAAAGATTTAAATTGGGATTTGTAAAATTCTTGACAAACTAGACACCCGTACCTTTCCAACGGTATATTATTCGTAATATTTCATGACCGTTTGGATAGGTTTTGAAATCTCTAAAATAACCACCAAAACAGGGCAACTCTGTTGTTGTCCGTTTCTGACCTTTGGTCAGTCTATTGACCATAACGTCTACGGACATCTAAATGTCATTCCATAAATTGGAGTAGAAAGTATACTTCCATATCTTTCCAACGATATATCATACGAAAGGTTTCGATGTCGTTTGGTCATGTTTTGAGGCGCTTGAAGCTGATGCTGATGCACTTTAGCGCCTATCCACTGTACTTCCGCCGTATGTACAACGGGGCACCTAATCAAATTTATTTTAGCTGGTGTTTCTCCCTACACCCGCCCTACATAGAGCGGGTGAATGGCAGCTCTCAAATCCCGAGAGCAATCACCTTTGGTTCGCTTATTTCCACCCTACGTACAGCGGCATTGAAGAACTTGTTCTTCAATTTTCCAAGTGAGGCGTCATACACCCGCCCTACGTAGGGCGTGTGTAGGGCGCCCAAGGCATATATTTGAAAAAAATATCAAAATGACGCCACTTCATTTTGACATCCTATATATATGCCTCTTTCATTTTAGGTTTTTTTGAAGAGTTCCAAAAGCATATCTTTCACTTAGAAAATATTTCAAGAGAAAAAATCACAAGAACTCACCTTTAATCACTCAAAGCTAAACCTTTTTGCATCAAACTTCATATTGCATCATCTATGCTCACATAGAGTGCATCCATGCATGGTTTTGCATCATCACATCTTACTTGGTAAGATTCTCACTAACTTCATCTAATTTTAGTGTCTTTCTTAAGAAGTCATCTCTTTATTCACTTGTATGTTTTTAGATCATATGCTAAATGCAAGATAGAGATTGTTTGTGATGAATTGATTGAGTGTTGTATTGTGATAGATATCTAGGTTTTTATAATCTATGTTTATCTAAGCTTTTTGACATGTCATCTAGCTAATGATATCTAGGATTGCATTAATTGTCATATTATCATCCTAGATAAGCATATAAGGTTCCCTAACCTTGTTTGCCTTTGAATATCATCATATATTCACATAGGATTTTTTATCTCTTCATTGAGAAGTAAGACTTAGGGCTAAGGTTGCTTAGGCCTCAAGAAAATTGGAATAGGATCACTTTTAAAGTCCCGCGTGGTTAAAGTAGGGGGTTATTGACCAGAGTGTTAGACGAGGTCTACATAGGTTGTAAACTTCATTTCAATTAGTGATTTCGAGCTCTGAGTGTGGTGCACTATACAGCCCGTGGTTTTTCCCAGTGGTTGGTTTTCCACGTATATATCAAGTGTTATTTAAATTCTGCACCATATTACACTCACTATATTATATTGACTAGTTAGGGATATTTTTGTAAAATTGATTAAACACGAAAATTTAGTAAAAAGGGTTAAAATCTATTCACCCCCTCTAGATTAATATTAGAACACACCTTAAATTTGTTTCAATCTCCAACTGATCTGATCTTCTATATGTGAGCATGTGATCTTTTATTCTCTACAAATACCTTACAACCCGCTTAGCTGCTTTCCAATGATCCTTCACAGGGTTACTTAAATATCCGCCTAAACACCAACAATGTACATAATATCTGGACACGTACACACCTGAGCATATATTAGACTCCCTACAGCTGATGCATTGGGAATCTTCTGAATTTCCTTAACTTCAAGGATATTTTTAGGGCACTGAATGAAACTGAACTTGTCTCCCTTAGCGACAGAGGTGTCACATGGTTTGCTGTCCTACATGCCAAACATTTTTTAGCACTTTATCGATATAGCTTCTTTGTGATAATCCAAGAATACCCCAAGAGCGATCTTGTTGTATCTGAATCCCTAATACAAATGAGGCGTCACTAAGATCTTTCATCTCAAAATTCTTTGATAGAAATCACTTGGTTTTGTGCAACATGCCTATATCATTTATGGCAAGCAGTATGTCATCGACATATAAAACCAGTAATATATGCTTACTCCCACTGAATTCGTGATACACACAATTATCAACAACGTTTATCTCAAAACCAAACGAGATAATCACTTGATGAAACTTGTGGCACCACTAACGAGAAACTTGCTTGAGTCCATAGATGGATTTTGTCAATTTGTAAACCATATTCTTTGGGTCTCTCGACACAGTTTTTTTGGATGCACCATATAAATTGTTTCGTCAATGTCACCATTGAGAAACGCCGTCTTGACATCCATCTGATGAAGTTTAAGGTCAAGATGTGCAACAAGTGCTATGATTGTCCTAAAAGAGTCTTTCGTTGAAACCGGAGAGAAAGTCTTTTTAAAGTCAATCCTTTCCTTTTGGGTAAAGTCTTTAGCTATAAGACAAGCCTTATACCTCTCCACATTACCTTTCGAATCCCTTTTGGTTTTAAAAATCTATTTACAACTAATGGGCTTCGCACCTTCTGGTAATGGGACAAGTTCCCAAACCTTATTGTCTGACATAAACTTATACTCCTCATTTATGGCATCAATCCATTTTTGAGAGTTGGAACCCTGCATGGCTTGATGAAGGTTGATTTGATCATCTTCCACCATTCCAATGTCTTCCTCATGTTACTGGAGAAATATTATAAAATCATTCGGAATAGCATTTCTCCTTTCTCTAGTGGATCGCCTTAATGGCACTGGTTCTTAAGGTTGTTAAGTTTGTTCCTCATAAAAAATTACCTCATTTTGAATAGGGGGTTAATCAACATTGTCTAGTTGAGGATCCGGATTCTCTTCTTGATCAATGACAGGTATAGAAACCTGCACATTATCAAAAGCGATAATGGGAATCGAAACCAATTCCTACTCAATGACAATGTCTCTAACCTTATTTCTCCCCTCAAACTCAACATCCTCAAAAAATGTTACAGTTCCAGTCTCAAAAATTGACTTAAGTATGGGATCATAAAACTTATAGCCCCTAGATCTCTCAGAGTAACCAATGAAGTAGATGCTCATAGTTTTGGAGTCCAATATCTTTTCATGTGGCATGTAAGGCATTACCTCAGCTAGACATCCCAAAATGTGAAAATGCTTTAGAATAGGCCTTTTGCCTGTTCAAAGCTCATAAGTTGTTTTTTGCATCTACTTTAGTTGGCACTCAGTTCAAAATATAAGCTACTGTTTTGAGTGTTTCTCCCCATAATGACTCTGGTAAGGTGGAATGACTAATCATACTCCTTACCATATACTTAAGAGTCCGATTTCGCCTTTCAGCTACACCGTTAATGCTAGGTGATCCTGGCATGGTGTACTGTTGGACGATTCCACATTCCTCTAGGAATTTAGCAAACGATCATGGACGTTGTTCACCTGAACTATCATATATGCCGTTATATTCACCACTACAGTCAAACCTAACACTCTTTATGCCCATGTCCTTAGAGGTGCTAGCCAAATGAACACTTTCAGTCCTGTCTTGCTTCAATCTCTATTCCTTTTGCACAGTAAGAAATGAGCTCATTAAGAATCCATTTCTCCTTTTGACAGTTGTAACTGATCTTAAATTGACCGTATTGTGTAGGAAGTGATGTTAATACCAAATGCACGAGCAAGTCGTCAAACAACTCGAGCTTCAGTACCTTAAGCTTAGAAGCAATATGAGACATTTTCCATAATGTACTCCCTTATGTTCCCTTTACCTTTGTACTTCATAGAAATCAAGCTTTGCAAAAGCGTGTTTGTTTCTGCCTTATCGTTTTTTGCAAAACACTTTTCAATTTAGGCTAGGAACTCTTTGGCTTTGGTTATCTTTTCAGATACTGCACCCCTAAATGCCTCCAGAATGCCGCGCTTAATGATCATAAGACTCATGCAATTTAAGCGATCCCACTTCTCAAAGTTCTTTCTGCCATCAAGAGAACTTGCATCCATAAAAAATGGGATGCTAAATCCGAAGTGAAAGGTCCAAATCCACGCAGCCGAGAACAATAAGTATGTTCTCCTTCCAATCCTTAAAGTTGGTCCCATTAAGCATGGGTATAGAGTTGATATTAGCAAATATAGTAGAAATACTAGCCGTAAAGAGAACAAAAACAAACAAATAAACATACTCACATTAATAACCAAATACAATAATCAACAAATTCAAATAATGGTAAGTCTCGTACCAAGATACCTAGCACAACATTAATATCAAGTCTTTGGACAATAATATTAATTGTAAGTTGTACTCTTGTTGTAGTGATCAAACATCGACAATAATTCATGTCAAATAATAAATCTATCTTTGGATCGACTTATTATTCACATGTAAGACCTTATAATAGTCTCATGTTTACCACCACAGGTGTGTGTGCAATTCGGTCAAATATTAACCTTCCTTTGGGCCGGCTAATACCCGTATGAATTTACACACACAATATTAACTGTAAGTGGTACTCTTGTTGTAGTGATCAATCGTTGACAATAATTCATGTCAAACAATAAATCTATCTTTGGATCGACTTATTATTCACATGTAAAATCTTATAATTGTTATATGTTTATCACCACGAGTGTGTGCAATTCGGCCAAGTATCAACCTTCCTTTGGGCTAGCTAATACCCGCATGAATTTGCACACACACAAACATCCAACATCTCTCATGAACAATCTACATAAGAGAAGTCACTTTGGCGACATCTTATTTCAATTAGCCCATTTAGAATGACAAACTACTTTATTTGACCATATAAAATATACCACAGAATATTAGAATTTGAGTTGAAATTTTTTATATTTTTTTATTATTTTTTTTAAATAACAAAACGGCCCCTGATTATTCAAAATTATAGAAAGGTCCCTTAATTTTAAAATAACAAATCAGCCCTTGAGTCTACAAAATTACAAAAAGGCCCCTCAAGTTTCAATAAATACAAATAAACCCCAATATTATGTCAAAATCACATAATTGACCAAAATAATTACAAAACAGTCCTTCAAGAATTTCAAATTTTCAAGAGAAGGGCCTAAGTAAAAACAACTTTGTAAACCATAGGCTTGTTGTGTCGCTGCCTCAACAAGCAGATCCGAAGCCACGTAGACCAAGGATCGATCAAAGAACCGACGAGCGACCGGCGTCGATGGATCGCCCGATCGAACTCGACGGCAGCAGCCGACTCAAGATGACCAACCTTATCGTGCGTGGGTGTGGGTCTGGTACGATCAACCCGATCACGTGGGTCATCAAAATAACCCGTTGCTAAGCAAGGTATGAATCCCCAAAACACAGATATCAAACCATCAAATTCAATTCATTCACTTGCAGGCACCGAATCCATGAATTATATAAATTGTTGTCTTTATTTTTTGGTCTGATTTGTTACCCAAAGTTCAAACATTATTCACAAAATAATATTGTTTGCATTAGATCAAAAAACCCACTAAAAGAAAAACATACAATACAAAATAATATGATTCTTCATCAAATCGTGAAACCCACCAAACAATACAAAATATATGTTTTGTAAAAATCAATATGGTATTGTATAGATCACGAAGTCAACATGCAAGCATCAAAACAATAAAAATTCTCTACCAACACGCAAGCATCAATACAACACCAAATATTGGATATATATATATATTTATATATATTTATATATCTCTACCAAATACCAATATATCAGTAACATATATTAAACAATACATCTGACACAAAGCACCGATTTATTAAACAACATATATCATATAACATTATTTGAACAATATATCAAATATATCAATACAACATATCTCTAAAAAATTTCTTAAAATCTCAACAATCGATCATAGGAGGCTCTGATACCACTTGTAAAGAAATTTGATTAACACAGATTTAACATGCATAGGCATATAATTAATCTGAATCTCAACCTAAACATATTTCTATATCATAATTAATCAAACCCTAAATACATATTATTAACTCATAGCAATCCAAGAGAAAAGGGAGATAAGAGAAAGCGGAAGCGTATCTGAATTCATTGCGGAGGTTGGTGGACAGGTTGTGATCTTCCAAATTATCACGATCTTTGTGAACCCTAAAGTGTTCTCTGTTTCTCTGTTGATGGAGATACATACAAACTAGAAGTCTCGTATAATTTGGGGATCATAACCCTAATATATAATAATTAGATTATTATAGGTTTTGCTATTTCTAATTTTGTCCCTCATCAAATTAGATATAGCACTCTGGTATCTACACATTAATTCCATGGCAATTATACCCGTAAGCCTTAAAAATTTAAATCTTAATTAGACCACTTTAGTTTAGGCTTAACCAAAAGATAGCACGACACATTTAATATTTACATGTGTAGCCCCACATGTTGGAATTTTACAACAAAGTGTATTTAAAAATTTTGAATTCAAAAATTGCATAACAGTTGCAGTTATGTTTTTTGTTCAATTGTTATAAAATGATTCTTTGTTTAAGTGAGTATAATTATTACAAAACATTTTGAGGTTGTTTAAATATTATAAAATCATTTTGTTTGAATGTTGTTAACCGACAACAAATTATAATACGTTTTTTTTTATTTAAATTGTTGTTATTGCATTAGTTTTTATTTCATTTCTATAATGGCTGGTTTTAATTTGTCTTTTCAGTTTTAATTTTCTAATCCTATAAATAGAGGCTTTGCCTCATTCACAGACACACAAAATTTTTGAAACAACAAAAGCTCTTAGTTATAATTTTAAAATAAATTCTTAAGTGTTCCTTATTAGTATTCCGAGCAATCTTTGAAAGAGTTTGAGCATTTCGGTTCTTCTTCGTGTAAAGAAGTTCCGATACAAAGGTGATTATGGGCTGTTTTATCCTGCGGATGACATGGAAACTTTGGAACTGCTTGCACAATCAAGGCAGAACCGCAAAACGTCTTAAAGAAAGCGACATTGTTCGTGATTCAGCCACTTTCCATGTTTTTCTATTCTAATTATATTTTGTACTATTTGAAATATTTTTGAGCAACAAAATTGATTTTTAAAAAAATTTCCAACAACAAAGTTTATTTTTGAAATACTTTTGAGCAACTATTTGTATTAAAGAATTTTGCAATAACAATTTTAAGACGTTTCATAGTCTTTTTTAATCAAAGATTTTTTTTCTAATGGATTCTAAGTCATCCGAACTAAACTGACCCTTCCGCTTTGAGGGTGTTCAATTTAAACGTTGGAGACAAAAAATACTTTTTTATTTGACCACCAAAAAATTTGCCACTATTGTTAACACTGAAAAACTGGTTCTTCCTAAAAACTCAATCGCTGAACAAACTGCAGCTCTAGAGAAATGGACTGCAGATGATTTTATTTGCAAAAATTATATTCATAATGGTTTGTCTGATATGATTATTACACTACTTTTAATACTGCAAAAGACGTGTGCGAAGCACTTCAGAAAAAATATGATACTAAAAAGGCTAAAGCTAAAAAAATTTGTTGTCAGCCGCTACTTAAAGTATCAAATGATAGATGACAAGTTTGTAGAAGCTTAGTCACATGAGTTACAGAAGATTGCCCATAAGATCACACCTGAAGGTATGAACCTGGATGATCAATTCTAAGTAGCAGTGATCATCGACAAGCTACCCCCAAGTTGGAAAGACTTTAAGAACCAGCTGAGACACAAGACCAAGGAATTTTCCTTGGAGAGTTTGATCACACGCCTTCGAATCGAGGAAGAGGCCAGAAAATAAGAGCTAAAGGAAGAAGTTCTTGTTATGACAAACAACAAGAAGTTCAACATGAACAAGACCCCTATTGTTATGAAACTAGGAGCCAAGAACATGAAGAACTAGAACCGGAATTAGAATAAGAACCGCAATAACAAAACACATATTAAGATTCAACAACACCAGAATAAGCAACAACCTCCCTCAAGGAACAATGATTTGTCACAGTTTTCTTGCTATAACTGTGGCAAGCCAAGGCATCTTGCTCGGAATTGCCGAAATAAGCGAGTTACACGTCTGCTCCTAAGGCTAACTTAACCATAGACCAACTGGTTGCTATGATTTCAGAAGTCAACTTAGTTAATGGATTCGAGGGATGGTGGGTAGACACTGGTGCTTCTTGGCATGTCTGCTATGATCGAGCGATGTTTAAGTCTTATTCTAATGTTGAGGACAAAAAGGTGTTGTTGGGTGATTCACACTCCACCGTTGTTGCCGGTAGTAGGGAAGTTGAACTAAACTTTGCTTCTGGGAAGACTATCATTCTTAAAGATGTCTTGCATACCCCAGAAATAAGAAATAATCTATTATCTGGTTATCTCCTCAACAAGGATGGATTCACTCAGACTATTGGAGTAGATTTGTTTACTCTCACAAAAATGGAATTTTTGTTGGCAAAGGCTATGCCACTAATCGTATGTTCAAACTTAATGTTGATGTTAATAAAGTTAATATTTTTGCTTACATGATTTGTTCTTTTAAACCCGCGGAACGAAGTCGCGCCGAACTCGACAAGGATATTTATGTGATTTCCACTTCCCTTTTTTGACCTAATCGCTAAATATACCCATTTCCCTTGTAATTCTGAGAAGATTGAGATTGTAAGCAACACCCTTCACCCTTAGAATAGTCCTTCACTCTCTTTAGTTAAAAGCTTATATCTTTAGTGTAGAATCAATCTTAGATTACTCACTTAGTTGTTTAATCACTTCTTGAAAGCTACTCTTGATCATCTCTTGCGGTGTAGCATTGGAGAAAGGCGTGTTCTTCATTGGAATCTAAGAAGACCTTCATAGGTTTACTCTTTTCCTTTCTCTTTTCTTATGTTTCATTAGATATCATATGAAACTAACCCAAATCGGTTTTTTTATATGGAAGAAATCGGTTTTTTAAATTTTTAAAACCGATTTAAAAACCCTAATGTAAAATTGTTATATTACAAAAATTAATCCCACCGTCACCGGCCCGCTCCACCTCTGATTTTAATGAGGATTAATTAACATTATTGGGAGTTGAACTTACAACCTCAAAGTCAAAGTTGTAAGCCTTTACCGTCTAACTACAAGATTAGATGTGTTAACAATTGCACAATATTTATATATAAGTTATATGAGTTGTTAAAAATTAAATAAATAAATAAATAAAAACCTTGTTTGATAAATTTAAATCTACTCAACTGATCAAATTCTAATTTCTACTACAAATATAAATATATATATATATATATATATATTAAATAAATTTTATTGGTGGGTTTATTTTTCATTTTATTTTTTATTGTGTGGTTTTGTGTTCTGCTGGAGATATTTTTGTGCAAACTTTTTCCTTAAAACTGCATCTTTTGGAAATGAAATAAATTTTTTTGTCCATGTTGGATTCTTTGATTTTTCGATACGAATCCAACGGTATAAAGAACGTAAAATTCTGGGTGGTATTTTGAAAGTTATGATCAATTATTCAATCAAATGTCAGAAACGATTGGAGATATTTTTGTGCAAACATTTTCCTTAAAACTATATCTTTTGCCAACAAAAGAAATTTTTTGTCCATGTTGGATTCTTTGATTTTTTGATATGAATCCAACAGTATAAAGAACGTAAAATTCCGAGCGGTATTTTGAAAGTTATGATCTATTATTCAGTAAAAGGTCAGAAGTGATTGGAGATATATTTGTGCAAACTCTTTCCTTAAAACTGTATCTTTTGGCAATGAAATAATTTTTTTTTCTATGATGGATTCTTTTATTTTTTGATACGAATCCAACTGTATAAAGAACGTAAAATTCCGGCCGGTATTTTGAAAGTTATGATCAATTACTCAGTCAAAGGTCAAAAGAGATTGGAGATATTTTTGTGCAAACGTTTTCTTTAAAATTGTATCTTTTGGAAATGAAATAAAATTTTTTGTCCATGCTGGATTCTTTGATTTTTCGATAAGAATCCAACTTTATAAAGAACATAAAATTCCGAATGGTATTTTGAAAGTTATGATCAATCATTCATTCAAATGTCATAAGCGATTCGAGAATCCACGAGTGAGCTGTTTACATCACTCATTTTCACACTTTTCCAAATCGATTTTTGGAATATTTTCTGATTGAAAAGTGTTTTTTTGCATGTCTATTTTCTTGTGTCAAAATTTGAGTAAATAACATTGAGTCTTTTTAGAGATGCGTACTAAAATGTGGACATAGGTCAGATTTATATTGTAGAATTTTACTTTTGAATCCACATTGGTTTTTATATAAACCGATGTCTAAACTGATGTCTAAATGCTTTTTTAAATATCGGTTTTTATATAAACCGTTGTCTAAAAAAAAAATTTTAAATATCGATTTTCCTGAAAATCGATGTCATTTGAAAATCCAATATTTAAGACATCAGTTTTTAAAAACTGATTTCTAATTTTTTTTTTAAATCAGTTACATAAAAACTGATTTAAACAAGTAGTTTCTTTTAACAATTTTGTAGTAGTGATCACTTTGAGCTTATATTGTGCTTTGTTTATCCAAATCCTAACATGTGTTTCTCATAGACCTTTGATGAACTTGTGCTAATAGATTTGTGTTTGAGTAGATGAAATGTTTATGTCACGATCGTTGATATGTGTATTGTCATCAAATAGCTCTTCGAAGAGAGTGTGGGAATTAATTGTAACATCTATGTAGAACACCACACTCTTTGATTTCTTTGTTCTAAGTTGAAGACTCATATGCTTAAGTCTTTTTTAAGATCTTAGAGGACATTTAGTAGTGAGTTATCACTACAAGAATTTTAGTCTTTCTAGACAAAACTTTAGGAAACAAAGCAAGATTTGTTTGGAAAGGTTACTTTTTCCAACAAAACTCAAAATTTGTCTAGAAAGTTTACATTCCCTTACAAATCTCAAGATTCGTCGGTTAAGGGTACAAAATTTTTCCCAACCTTTCCCCACAAAACGATTTTCATCAGGAAAGGTCACCTTTCCTCCAAAAATCTCAAAATTCATCGGTTAAGGGTACAAAAATTTTCCAACCTTTCCCCACAAAACGATTTTCATCGGGAAAGGTTACCTTCCCCCACAAATATCAAAATTCGTCGGCTAAGGGTACAAAAATTTTCCCAATCTTTCCCCACGAAACGATTTTCGTTAGGAAAGGTTACCTTTCCCCACAAATCTCATAATTCGTCGGCTAAGGGTACACAATTTTTCCCCACAAAATGAGTTTCGTTACCTTTCCCCACAAAACTCAAAATTCATAGGGAAATGTTAATTAAAATTAAAAATATATATACTAAAATTAATTAATTAATTAATTAATTAAAAATATTTATATGCTAAACAATATTAAAAGTTAATGCATAAATCCACCACCGCCAAACTAATTAGTAGTGGACACTCGGTACATAAAACTTTGATTAAATAAAATATAGGGTGAAATCCATTTTAGTCTCTCTAGTTTAACCTATTATACAAACTGATCCCTCGGTTTTCAGCTTTATCATGACAGGTCCCGCTAGTTTCTAAAAATCTATATGTCAGTCCCTACCGTCCAATTCTATTAGGGTTCCATTAGATCATTAAGGGTATAATGGTAAAATCATGGTTAAAATTAATAATTTCAATTTAAAACAATTAAAATTTTGAATTAAAAAATAAACATTAAAAATAAAATAAAATAAATCCTCTTTTCACCTCTGAAATCTTTCACTCTTTCTTCACCAAACCGTAACCAAACAAAAAAAACTCCCCAATTCTTCAAATCCATATCCCTAACTTCTTCTTCTTTCACCCGA
Source organism: Acer negundo (assembly GCA_035582765.1). Lineage (NCBI taxonomy): Eukaryota > Viridiplantae > Streptophyta > Magnoliopsida > Sapindales > Sapindaceae > Acer > Acer negundo. The sequence goes on along the minus strand of CM069240.1, from coordinate 8,584,283 downwards.
TCTTGTTCCAGCTCTTGTTGAACACCACATCTTCTTCACCTCTCCTTCAACAGCCATAAAAATTGTGTTTTTATGTTTTTACTTTTTTTTTTCCTCTGCGTTGACCATCGAACCTTTCTTGTTTCTATTTCGACTTTGCTTCCTTTGCTCTGGTTCTAGCCGAGCGACGGCGACAACTACAATAGAACCGACAAGAGGACGGCGAAGACTCCGGCGACACCACGGCGAAGATTCAGGTATAATCTCACTTTTTTGTCTTTTCGTCTTTATATAATCTCACTTACCCAGATTCAGGTACTTCATTATCCACAAATCTCTTCGATTTTTCTCATCTTGGTTCCTCTCAAAATCCACCAATTTATCAACCTATATATATATATATATATATATATATATTGGATTTAATTGTATTTAATTGTATTTAATTCTATTCTTAGTAGAGGAGAAGCTTTTGCTGAGAAGAGTGAAGAACAATGGCAAATAGGAATCTAGAGACGATGACATCGATTGATGCGCAGCTGAAGCTTCTGGTTCCTCGAATAGTGAGTGAAGATAACAAGTTGATTGAATATGATGCTCTGCTTCTGGATCGGTTTTTTGATATTCTTCAAGATTTGCAGGGAGAGGATCTCAGAGAGACGGTATGCCATTTTCTCTTTTCAGTCTTATTATTATTATTTAGAGAATGAATGTATTCTCAAAGTTGATTTTGGTTGACAGCCATGTAACCAAACACTTTAATTTTGTTGACAATCTGATTGGAACTCACTGTTCGTGTGAAAAGTTTGGGACTTTATGTGTGTATTGAACACCCAATTGAATGTAATGCAAGATCTATTTGGAACCCGGATTGCAATTTTGTTTAAATCCAATGTTTCTTGTTGGTAGTAACTGAGTGCTGATTTGGTATAATAAATAAGCTATCGTTTACACTATGTGTTGGGTGTGTGTTTGGTGGTAGTGGTGGTAGTGGTGTGGTAATGAATCTGGGTTTAGGGATTAAAAATTTAAAAAAATTTAAAAATTTTAAAAAATTACACCAGATTTTATTCCAGCTCTTGTTGAATCTGGAACTGGTTGGATGTTGAATGTGGTTGGTGTTGAACACATTCAACACCAGATGGAGGTGATGAACAGATCAATAATTTTGGGTTTCGGTCTAGGTTTGATTTGGATTTTGGATCACCTGATCAATAATAATAATTATTTTTTAATCGATGGAGGTGATGAACATAAGAGATTTGGAGATGAATAAAAAATTTATTATTTAATTTTTTAATTTTGAGATTTTTTATTTTTTTTATTGTTTTATTTTTTAATTAGGGGCAACGGGATCATTTGACCCTTTGATCCTGATAGAAAGCACTTTTTCAACAGAATTGTTAACAGAAGGACTTAATGGGATAATGATGAAAACTAAGGGATCAGTTTGTGTAATAAGTCAAACCGGAGAAACTAAAATAGATTTCACCCTAAAATATATTGAAATGGGGGTGGGGATGGGGGGTGGTCCCCCAACCCCATTTCCCCATTTTCCCTAAAACATATATATATATATATATATATATATATATATATTATATAATCGGTCTCGTTCCTATCAAAACATCCTTATATAACTTTATCAGAATATTGAATGTGAGTCACTCGATTATAAAAATGATTTGACAAGTGCATACATATCAAGTCATAGTATGTAAAATGAGTAGCTCACATTCAATGTCCTTATATAATTCTATCAGGACATCATTATAGGAATATTTCTTTATATATAATTATATTAATATGTTATATGAATATATATATATATATATATATATCTTAATATATGGAATGTTTTGTTTTTTTTTTATTGTTAATTTATAATTTTTAGTCAAATAGAGGAATGGGGGAATGGGGAAAACAGAGAAACGGGGAAAGATGGGAAAAACGGGGAAAATGGGGAACTAGGGTTAGGGATGGAGATACTTCTCCCCAAAATTTCTCATCCCCATTTTCCCTAAATGGGGCAATTGGGGGGCGCGGCGGGGAAAGGGATGGGGATGGTTGGACCTATATCCATCCCGGTTTCTCCAATGTGCAACCCTAAATATGTCCTTAATTGTTAATTAATTAACTCTTATCACATTCTCGATTAGCACCATCTCAATTGATTACCACTTTGAGTTATTGATAATTTAATTAAATAACATAAATTTAAAAAATAAAAATAAAAAATAAAAAATAAAAAAAACATCATCACCAAACCCGAAATTTTTTGCAATCAAATAAATGTTTTTCAATTAAGGACGGGGGGAAGGGGAGAGGATGGTGATGGTTGGACCTATATCCATCCCCGTTTCCCCGATGTGTAACCCTAAATCTATCATTAATTGTTAATTAATTAACTCTTATCACATTCTCAATTAGTACCATCTCAATTGATTACTACTTTAAGTTATTGATAATTTAATTAAATAACATAAATTTAAAAATAAAAAAATATATAAAAAACATCATCACCAAACCCGAAATTTTTTGCAATCAAATAAATATTTTTCAATATATGTTTTTTATTCAAATTAGATTTTTGATTAGTTGAATAAATTTAAATTTATCTAACAAGTTTTTTTTCTTTTTTATTTCGGGGGGAGAGGATGAGGATGGTTGGACCTATATCCATCCTCATTTCCCCAATGTGCAACCCTAAATCTGTTTAATTAATTAACTCTTATTACATTCTCAATTAGCATCATCTCAATTGATTATCACTTTGAGGTATTGATAATTTAATTAAATAACATAAATTTAAAAAAATATATATAAAACATTATCACCAAACATGAAATTTTTTGCAATTAAATAAATATTTTTCAATATATGTTTGTTATTCAAATTAGATTTTTGATTAGTTGAATAAATATAAATTTATCTAATAAGTTTTTTTCTTTTTAATTTCTAACAACTCATATAGATTATTGTTGATAGCGATTTTTGGATTGTCACGTGTCTAACAATAATGTTATAATAATGTAAACAACAACGTAAATGAAAGTATGCAAAACACAGGTTTTACGTGGAAAACCCTAAAAACGGGAAAAAATCACGGCTCTCCTTGAGGGCAAGAAAAATAATACTATGATCTTCTTTAGGTTACACTTTGGTATTAGTTTCTTCTCTCATACAATAACTCTAAATTCACTAGAATTAGGACCCCTTTTTCGTAGATTATATGGTCATATTTATATTAGGTGGATTAGGATTTCCTCTTGTTACCGCTGTATAGGCGGCGGACTTCCCAAATAGAATCGCTTTAGGACTTCGGTATTGTAAGCCGATTAGGATTTGTTTCCAGCTTAATGTCTAGTTTTCTAAAAGTCTCAAGTCCTTTCCTTTTTGGGCTTCCTTCTTTGAGAGGAAATAGAGATATTTCCTTACTGAGATTTGAGTCTTGGAATCCTGAATCTGGGAGTCTTTATTTGACTAAACTCTGCTTTGGTAACAAATTAACTCGCTTATATTGGCCGAGTAAAGCTTTGGCTAGCAAAGCTTATGACGAGTATGTTTGTTTCTAGGTGAATAAATTGCAGCTAAGTAAGAGTTTATAGCGAGCACAGTCCTTGACTACAAGCTGAATTATCTAGTGAATGCATTCAGTTTGTTGGCTTCTGGTGACGTGACATGTTGGTCAATAATTCCTCCGTTGACTGTTTCGAATGAATGACTTGGACTTATTCTTCCGTGTTTCTTGCACAAATTGCTGACGTGTCTCTTGGTTAAAAATATACATACAACAATATCCCCATAAATACTTCAAGCCGAATAAGAAAGCGGATCTCCTTGTTTTCTTTGCTTATGAGGGCAGTATTTATAACCTACTTGTCTTTTTGCTTTGGGAAAAATCCCTTCCACCTTTTTCATTCGTTACCTTCTTTTTCATCCACGTCAACAATTTGTTCAGGAAACACAGAAAAATAAGTCCAAGTCATTCATTCGAAATGGTCAATAGAGGAATTATTGACCAACATGCCACATCACCAGACGCCAACAAACTGAATGTACTCGCCAGATAATTCAGCTTGTAGTGAAGGACTGTGCTCGCCATAAACTCCTACTCAGCTGCGATTTATTCACCTCGAAACAAACGTACTCACCATAAGCTTTGCTCGCCAAAGCTTTACCTGGCCAATATAAGCGAGTTAATTTGTTACCAAAGCAGAGTTTAGTCAAATAAAGACTCCCGGATTCAGGATTCCAAGGCTCAGATCTCAATAAGGAAATATCTCTATTTTCTCTTAAAGAATGAAGCCCAAAAAGAAAAGGACTTGCAACTTCAGGAAAACTAGACATTAAGCTAGAAACAAATCCTAATCGGCCTACAATACCAAAGTCCTAAAATGATTCTATTTGGGAAGTCCGCCGCCTACACGGCGGTAATAAGAGGAAACTCTAATCCGCCTGATATAAATAGGACCATGTAGTTTACGAAAAGGGGGTCCGAATTCTAGTGAGTTGAGAATTATTATATTAGAGAAGAAACTAATATCAAAGTATAACCTAAAGAAGATCATAGTATTATTTTTCCTGCTATCAAGGGGCGCCGTGTTCCTATATTTAGGGTTTTGCACGTAAAACCTGTGTTTTGCATTCTTTCATTTATGTTGTTGTTTACATTATAATAACATTATTGTTAGAAGCGTGGCAATCCAAAAATCGCCGTCAACATTTATATATAAATACAATGCAAATGTTAACAGATAAAGTGTTATAGTCCAGCGATAAAGGCTTACCACTTTGATATGAGGTTGCAAGTTCGATTCCTTATAGCCGACAAGAGTAATTGGCACTGATGCCCCCTGAACTATGGTCGAATTTGCATTGTGCCCCCTATACTTTTTTTTTCGACAGTAAACCCCATGAACTCTCGTAAATTGGCAATCGCTGAAGGAATTTGCCCCCTGGTGAGGGGGCAGATTCCTTTAGTGATTGCCAATTTACGAGAGTGGGCAAATTCCTTCAGCGATTGCCAATTTACGAGAGTTCAGGGGGGTTTAGTGCCCAAAAAAAAAGTATAGGGGGCATAATGCAACATTTTGAAGAGTCCATGAGGTATCTGTGCCAATTAGCCTAACGACAATTAATTGTCAATATCATCAAGGGTGGGCCGATAGCGGTAGACGGTGAATGTCAAGTTTTAGCTAACGAATGTATTTCATCAGCTAAGGTTTCGGTTAAAACCTGACATTCGTCGGCTAAAACCTAACGAAACTCAAAATTTCATCAGTTAAAACCCTGCCTGACGAAATTTGTTCATCGGCTAATACCTTTCCAGATGAATATGGTTTGTCTGGAAAGACTAAAATTCTTGTAGTGTGTTATGTTCAATGCATATGACTAGTAGAACTTGCCTTAATGATTTTGACCTAGTTATTGATTGAGTGATTGCTTGATAGTGTCTCATGGTTACTTAATATTTCCTCTAGCATCTAGATCTCATAGTTTTAATCTCATCTCATTTACCTTAGTTGAATCTAGCCAAGTAAAATTAGTTGTTAACCTTTTAGCACTCGCCAAACTAGATAGTCTTTATTAATGCAGCAATCCTTGTGGGAATGATAAACTGTACCTGTGCACCTTATACGAGTTAAATGACTCATGCACTTGCGATAAGTGAAACACTTGCACGCCCCCTTAGATAGCCGTTGTAGTATAGAGTAGCATCGTTTTAGTAGAACCGGCAGAGGCGTGTCAGATGTTACTATCTCTAGTTCATTTAGCAATTAGGATGAGTAATCATTTGACACATATTACCAACTTAATAACACCTCTTGGGGTAGTACCAACACTTGTGATATTGTATTGAACTTATGTAAGAATGGTCACAACAATTATCGTATATTCTTTGTATATTTAATGAGGAATTGATACTTATTTACTTTATTTACATCATACAAAGTTCTATCAAAATTGGTAGGCCAAGTTCTCCAACTCCAAATATTTTAGATCAATCAACATTACCTCAACAAACATATCACCACCAACATATCGTAAATCATCCGATTACTGTAGTTGATTACAAGCTTGTAAATCTTTTACCTGAAAAAAAAAAAGTCAATTTCTAAAGAAATAATAATTATGTTTTCATAATAACAATGAGATTTCAAGTTTTTACTAAAAATTTCATGTTTTCTGTCAACATTACAAGTTTTTACAGAAGATTTCAAGTTTTCGAACAATGAAACTTGTAATCTTTTAGAAAAACTTGAAATCTAATTTAATTTGATTCTTCAAAAAAACAAAAAAACAAAAAAACAAAAAACAACGCTAAAACCATGTTAAAGTAAATATTTACAACTACTAAAACTTGAAATCTTTAAGAAAAACTTGAAATATAATTTAATTCGATTCTTCACAAAACAAAAAAAAAGTGTTGCAATAACGCTAAAACCATGTTAAAGTAACTATTTACGACTAAATTAATGAATAAAAGGTGAAATTCATTTTCATCCCTCTAGTTTGATCTAATAGCCAAATAGGTTATCCGGTTTTTAGAATTGTCTCGTTTAGTCCTTTTGTTACGAGTTCCGTTGAAAAAATGAAATATGAGAGGTACAAAAATGACCCTCCTACCCCTTAAAGTGGGTCAGATTGCTTAAAGGACATTTTAACCTTCCGTCTCTCTTTTTTATTAAAAAAATAATAATTCAAGTTATTTTTTAAAAATGTTTTACCTCTATTTCTGGTTTTTATTTTTAGAAATGTTTTTATTTTCTTAACAAGAAAATAATCCAAGTTTAAAAATAAAATAAAATAAAATAAATAATAAATAAAAACACCAGAATTTTTTTGAAAAAATTCAACAAATCCAAGTATCCAACCATATTAAATGTGAATCAAAAGTTTGAAAAAACAATTTATCCGGTGGAAAAGCAACCAAACATCATAAGATTTATGACGTACAAAAAAATTATGGAAAAACTAAAAAAGAAAATAAAAAAAAAAAAGTTGAGTCTTGGAAGTTGAGCAGAGCCATTTTATTTTTATTATTAAATCTGAATCTTTTATTGTAATATTTGTTAAGAGAAAATCTCACATAGATAATAGTGTTAGGGTTTGATATTAAAGATCAGTAGAAGAAGAAGAAGATGATGATAGGCTTTGGTAATGTGTGAGAGAGACGTAGTTAATTTATTTATTTTATGAATAGTTAATTTATTTTTTAATTAATCTTTAATTAATAAATCAATTTCAGTCTTGCCCTTCGTTAAAATGTTTCTAAGAGCAATAAATGTAAATTTACACTTTTACCCTTTTAACTTTGACGGAATGTTTGAAAACCTTGTAAGCTGAAGAACACTTATGCAGAACATATAGTTGGCAGAAGAACAATGAGGGCAGATAAATGCACAACCCAAGTAAGTTGTAAACATAACAAAAGAGAAAGCTCCCCAAATTTATAGGGCCAATGACCAACAAATTCCATATGATAAATTTAACCCTTTTTAGCTAAATCTAAACACAACAATCTACGGAATCAAACATGGGAAAAGAAAGGAACAAAATCTGCTTGCATAATTATTTATCGCGGAAGTACAAGATCTTCAAGTCGAAACCAACAAAACAACGAGTTGGTAATCTAGACAGATGCAGTGGCGGTTGCCCCGTATTCAGAGAAAAATGGAATAGGCTTGGTTGGTGCAGGCAGGCGGCCAATGCTATCAACTTTATCTTTCAGTTTAGGGGGCGGCCTGGCTGGTCTTGGCAGCAACCTTCCCTTCTTCTCGAACCACTCTGGCTTTAGCAATGCCCGCAAGCCCAGCTTGTTGTAATGCACTTTTCGAACAGACCCGCCTGCGGCTTCGACTGCTTCCTTTGCCCTAACGGTCACCCTTGACACCTGCAAATTCCATTTAAAAGAACATTTATGTTTTACAAGAATATCTAAGTATGGATATTAGATGTTTCAAATATGAAATACGATAATGAAATAAAGTGCAGAAAACTGAATATCAAAAAAATTATATATCATGACTCCCGGAGGTTTGTAACAACCAGCCAATGAAAGAATAGTAACATAAAACTAGTAAACCCAAGATCAGTAGTCTACCAGAGAACTTTGAAACAAATATATACTAATTAACTTGAATAAGGACAACTTTCTACCTGTACTTTTAACATAAAAGCAATATAAAATTCTGAATAATAAGATCAAAATATGACACAAATTGCTCTGACTTCAATTAGTATGCATGTTACACAAAAATAGAGTTGTATAATAGAACTGTAAATTCTGATAGAATCGAAATTTAACCGAATCATTATATTTGTTTGAACATACAGTAGAATTCAAATTGCAAACCCAACAGCAATATCTAATTCTTCATTCTTTTCCTATATAGAACTTCACAATTTTCTTTTGCAGGCAAACTAATAATAATAACAATATAGAACACCCACCAGTTATGATTAGAAAACCCAATGAATAGCAAAAGTTGTGTTGGTTCACTCATCAATTTAAAAAGATCAAGCTGCTGCATTGGCCACACATTTATGCTGAACCTAAAAATAGTTAAAATTATTATATTTTAGGGAATCATGAAAGACCAAACTCGAGAAAAAGGATTGACAGAGTTCTTCAAACTTTTGATTTTCTACTCTCTTCTATTTAATGCAACATTTTACGTGATTTAAAACATTAAATTGTTCTACATTCAAGTTTATAGTTTCAACCTTAGAATAATAGGCTTCCAAAAGTAATGGACAGAGAGAGGGAGAGAGAAACAGATAACGTTTGAGTATAATCTCTTGCAGCTGGAAGCACAAAAGGTGGCAACCTCTATCAGTCGGATAAGGTCTATTTTCTTAATAAATGTTGTATCATGTTTTACAGATCCAACCTTCTAACAGTTCTGATTCTTCATTCACCAACACAAATAAATAAATAAATCAAATCCTAATACAGATAAATTCTGCAGAAGATACTTTGCATTCCATGGAATTAACATTTAGAATATGAACTTTTGTTCTTTTCAACATCCATATTTATTTATTTATTTGGACATACCAGGCATTAGAATTCACATTTAGGAGCCTACTTCCTAGTCCACCAGCAAATATTTCCCTACACCAATTTCATGTTTTAATCACGGCCTAAGTTTTCCTCACAAATTTAAATAAAAAGAGACTATATGATTTGAACTTTTGATTGTGAGGTTATGAAATACGACTCTTGTATCTTTTCAATTGTATATTTCTAGGATCTAACTTACCTTTCCAGCACTGTACTGTTATCAAGTTTTGCAATTCCTGGCAGCATACATTCAAATAGTCACCCTGAATAATCTCGGCCTGTCATGAACTGATTACTTAAGTTATTAACTCAGTCTTACACGACAATGAGACTTGTCAAGTTTATAACATATTTTGATTGGGGTATTTAACACTTCGTATTTTATATTGGTTGCATATAGAACCATGTGACTGAAACTTAAAGAAATTGAAAAAGGGAAAGATGCTACTGACTTGTATCTATCCATGACAAGAATTTATATTCAATATGCAATATAAGTAAAAACTTAGGACAAAAAAGAAAACCTTGAAGGCCCATAAACAGTACAGTCATATGAACTCAACCAAAACTTTGAATTCTGCAATAATAACATCATAGAAGTATACCGTAAGTTATGTCATAACTCCCAACTCCCAAAAAAGATGTCAAAGGGAAGCATCAGTTAAATAGATTTAAATAATCATCTAGCCAGCTATAACAATCAGTTAAGATGGAGTTATATCTAATCCTAGTAGACGGGAGAGCAAACCACTATGCACAATTTGTATAAAAGGTTTTTCTTTTCCATTTTGCCCGGAGTTATATAACAGAAGAGTGGTATAAAAAGCAAAACAGCCTTCATATGTATATTTACCTCCAGATGAATTGGCCACTCAATCTTTTCAGAACCACGACCCATCAATCTTACTCCGTCTTTTATCTGCTTCCCTACGGCCCCAACATCCTGTTCAACATTCAAATCGTAATGAACCAGATCACATAGATTAAACAGTTCAAATTTAAAAATGTATTAAGTTCCCATACCTTGAGAGTTTTCATTGTGATTAATTCATGAGAATCAATCTTTCCTGCATTTATTAGATATGCAATCTTTCCCAACCCTACTGGCTGCCAAAAAAGATACACAAGTATGTCATCAAGGAGTGAACTGAAAGAAAGGAGACACATTTGAAAACCTTCTCAAAACAAGTGACCTTAAACAGAGAATGCCAATCTGAGAATTTAATCAAAGAAAATGGAAATTTAGTAATAATGGCTCCTGCCATTCTTACAAGTGACTGCCTCGTAAATAAAATACAACATATTGATATTTAAAAAGAAGGGTATGAACTACAAAGTTCCATTGTTTCACACAAGTTACTGCCTCACAAATAAAATACAACATATTCAAGAAGAAGGGTATGAAATACAGAAGTTGCATTGTTTTGACACCTTTTTCCTTTATAAAGTTCAATGGAAATGAGTTTTTACTTAGTCCTTTTATTAAATTATATTAGTCCTCTTCACTTAGCATAACATTGTAACAGACATCTTCAATGGCATAATTATGAGTATGAATCCTCAAACATATTGGGTGATCATTCTAGACTTTCGACTCCAAAAGAAGGAATAGCAAGATATGAATTAAGACAAGTTCATTCCCACTTGTATGATCATCAATTCATCATCTAATCCCATATTGAACTTGGCATGGTCATTTTCTGAAAGTAAGACAAAATTTTATAGATATCAAAGGTCACAGACGGTATACTTACAAAGAAACAACACATCCATAGTACAAAGATATTGTCTTATTTCTATGACAGATCATTACTTCAATAGCTTTTTAAGAGCCTCTAATTAAAAATATCATATTAGCCACTGTATAATGCAATACAGTCTATTATATAAGCATATACTCAATTGCATGGACCATTAGAAGATAATCAAGCCGCCCGCCATAAATCTTACAACCTAGATTTGTTGAAGAAGTTTGCAATAGCATCCACATAAATTCCAAACCGTCAACACAACCAATTCTAGACAGAGGAATAACAAATCCTTCGATCAATGCTATTTTAATCTTTTTTCTTATAAAACCAAAACATCGAAAGTGTGACATTTCCATCAAACTTTTATTTTGATTCACAAGGCTTGAAGTCAGCATTAAATTGAACTCTTCATATCAATTACACATTTACAATCATCTACTAACAACTTTTTTACAAATATTCTATTAGAAATTAATCAAATGTTATAAAACAACAGATACTAACAATATATTAGACATCACTGTTCACCAAAAACAACACTAAAGCAATATATATATATATATATATGTATATTTATTTTTCCAATCTCATCCACCCCATTTGATCAATCAATTAATTCAAACAAAAGGGTACCTGAAAAGTGAGACTAAACGGGTTCTTGAACCCTCTTTTGGGCAAACGACGTCGCATGGGTGTCTGGCCTCCTTCAAACCCAAACTTATGAGTCCCTCTAGCTCTCTGGCCCTTGTGACCTCTCCCTGCAGTCTTTCCCTTCCCTGAACCAATACCTCTTCCCTTTCTCGTCTTCTGCTTTCTGGGTATTTTGTCTCTCAAGTCGTTCAAGCTCAGCAGACTATAAGACCTCACACCCACAAAGGGTTCGTTACAAAATGGCTTCAAATTAGGGCACTGTACCAACTGTAGAGATCGGAATGGGACCGGTGGTTGAGGAGTAACAGTGAGAGTCGATTTTGCGTTGAAGAGTGAGGTTGAGAGGAGTGAAGAGAGCCTTCTTCTGATCATTGTTATGTTTATTTAATTAATTGATTGATCAGTGAATAAGGGTTTTGATCATTTTTGTTTTGGGATCTAGGGTTTTAGAGAGGGTCTTGAGACTGGTTTGCCGTGTCTGTCCTCATTTGCAGAGAAGAGACTGAGGTTCCTGGATTCAGTGCGGGTTATTATTCACTGCTATCCTCTTTATTTGAAGAGTTACATCAGTAAATGAGATTGTGCCATGTGTACAAATTAAAAAGAGACGGGGAAATGTCACCAAAGTCCCTGCAGTTTAGTGAAATATCATATTTTTAAAATATTTACCATATAAGCAACACTAGTCCCTAGTTTTTCCAAAATATATCTCTTTAGTCCTTTAGACCAAAATACTAACAGTTAACTGTTACTTCATATACAAAAGTATGATTTTATATATAAAGAAAATTGTAATCTCCATCATTGAAATGCTCTAGATCTCTATCGCTTCAAAGATGGAAATCCATTGATTTCTTTTTTTATTATATTTATTTCTTTAATTTAGTTGCCATGTTTTATTATACAAAAGATCAAAATAACCCTAGTTCCGTTAAGTTTGACTAACCTTTGACTAACAGAAAGACTAAATAAAGTGATATGTTTTGGTAAAACTAAGGACTAAAATTACTAATATGACAAAGGTCCTTAAATAGATGATATTTGTCTAAAATGTAGGAACTTTTGTAAAATTGTTTCAAAAAGAGATCATTGAATTAGGTCACCTTTCATGTGTCATTTCATAGGAAAGTAAAAGATAGATCCATATAATATCGGAAACACCCTCTAAAAATAAAAGAGGAAAAATAGTTGTTCTCAAACTCTTTTCCTTCTTCTATTCTAATTAGGGTTTAACAGAGACACTTCAAAAGTCTATAAAATCAAAATTTGGGTTTTTTTTACCAAGTTTGTGAATCAGAACCATGGTTTGAATAGAAGAGAATGCCCAATCGATGCTCAATCGGTTTATCATACTCAAAGCGAAGGAGAAAAAGAAGTCGAAAGAGTGACGTCCTTATTTGGCCTCCGAGTGTCGCGCTCTAGTTGAGGTTGACAAATGGCGTCAACAAATCATTCGGGAGATCGGCTGCAAAGTCACCGAAATCCAAAATGAAGGCCTCAGAAAGCATCGGCTATGCTACTTGAACGATGAGATTAACAAGCTTATATGCGAGAAAACTCATTGGGAGTGGAGGATTGTGGAGCTCTACGGTCCCAAATACACGAAACATTATGCTAAGATGACTGACTTGGAAGGGAACATCGTCGATGTGTGTTTCTTTGACCGAAGGTCATAGGTGTGCCCTGTTTTGAAAATTCTGCACGTGACCTGTCTTTGACGTTTGTTTTCACACTTTTTCAATTTGAATTTTGAAATGTTTTCTAAATGGAAAGTGTGCAATTGCATGTTTATATTCTTGTGTCAACATTTGAGAAAGTTTTATTGGGTATCTTTGAAAATATGCATTGAAGAGCATACGTTGGTCCAATTCAAAAGTTGACTATTTTTGTGGAAGATTGTCCTCTATTTTTAGATTCTTCTTTTGAATGGTATTTTAGTTATTTTGTTTTTAAAGTTGTGTGTTTGTTATACACGTTGTATGTGTGTGTCGTTGTAGTATTATGATAAGTATTCCCGTCTGTCGCACGGGTGTATGTTTAGTTGTATATAAGTGTTAGTATGTTTTGTGCCTAGATTTCCAAACCAATGAACTCTTTGTCCACTGACCACTCCTAAAGTGACACTCACAATCGTACGAGGCTGGGAGTGTAGTACAATAACAACTAAAGTTCATTCCCACAAAGACTAAATGATTGATTACCAAAATCGATTAACCAAATTGTTATTCAAACAATGAATAAGAGATGATTTTCATATTTAAATCCTATGATTAAACTAAACTATACTACTCAAACAACTTGAAACTAAGATGCTAAACTAATGACAAACAATGAAAACAGATGTAACAATATGAGATAATATGCTAAGACTAGAATCCACCTTGCCCCCTCCTAATTAAGCTTTAAACTCACCTAAATACCTAATTTATGCATATGTAAACTTTAAACTCGTGTATCTGATAATAATCTCAACTCTCGGTAGAGTTATAGAGATTACAACCAAACATACCCAAAGCCTATCTATCGATGACCTCAGAATATATGTATGAATTCATTAAGAACTTTGGCACACTCAAAGGAGCCTTATACGCTAGCCTCGAGTAGGTCTCCCTTACTAGACATGTATAGAGGACATTTCATCAAACATGACATGTATGTCTCCAATCGGTTCATAACACACAACCAATAATCATTCAAAAGGAGATCAATCTAATGAAAGCATTAAATACTCAAAAACATCCATACAAAACACAAACACATCTGAATAATTCGATGATCTATATATATAAAGTCAAGGGTTGGGTTTTATCAAGCCTTAGCACTAGAAATTTAGCTAATGTTACAAGAATAAGTCATACACATATATAAGCAAAATAAATACATGGTTCTATAATAAAAAGTGAAAGAGAAAGAGTTGTAGAGAAAACTATGTGGAGAGCTTTCTCTTTTTCTTTCGCTCTTCTTCTCCTTCAATGATTCTTCCACTCCCTTTTACCCAAAAACAAGAAGTGATGATGGATATTATGGTGGATGTGTAGGATTTTTGGAAGGTAATTGTGATGTAAGAGAATATGTAAAGATGATGGTTAGGTGAATATTCTTGGGTAGAGAGTGGGTTTTAGGTTTAAAAATAACAAGGGTTATATAGGGGAATGAATTAAGTCAAGAGCAATGAGGTAAATTCTTGAATTTAAACATTTTCTAGGCAAAAAAGGCGACCTTGTGGCGACTTGGAGACTCTTTGGTCAAAAAAGAGTTGCAAACCCGAGAGGAAAGCGACCTTGGGGCGACTTTAAGGTCGCTCTTCCTTTCATCTTCGCGTACCATTATGAAAACAACCATAACTTCCTATAGAGAACTCGGAATCGCGTCTGTAAAAAGAGTTGGAAAGTAGACATCTGGAGCTTTCCATAAATAGGTTACATGAAATCCAGTTTGATCTGCAAAGGGAGATATAGCTTCCAAAATCAGAATTTTCTGCATGAAGATTTTCAATTTCAACCCTTTAACCTCTGAAACTCTTCAATCGAGCTAAACCACCATATTTTATGGCATATAACCTACACAAGGATCACAAAATGCATTATATACAAAAACACGCTCGAAAACGAGCACAAAAGCTAGGAAAATGGGACCTCAAAT
The DNA here is from genome assembly GCA_035582765.1 of Acer negundo. Classification (NCBI taxonomy): domain Eukaryota; kingdom Viridiplantae; phylum Streptophyta; class Magnoliopsida; order Sapindales; family Sapindaceae; genus Acer; species Acer negundo. The sequence goes on along the minus strand of CM069240.1, from coordinate 8,569,190 downwards.
AGGTATATAAATCGTCCGATCAAATACAACCAAACTTATCTTTTGCTTGTCCTCGAGCAAAACCAAAACCAAAACCAAAACCGAAACAAACAAATTTATAAACCTAAACTTAGACTAGACAAACAAAAAAAAGAACACCACTTTCGTGGGTGACACGATGACACTTAGCATGTGCCACAAGCCTTTTAAGCACTTAGGCGATCCGTAGAGGATGAGTGAAGTCTCGTGAGGGTTTACATAACGACACCCACAAACGTCTTTCCTACTAAGCCAACTATAGACAGAGATGCAATAAGGGGTGGACTGGATTGGAGGCACATGCATGCTAAGACCTCTAAGAGAAAGCTTGAGAAATGCAAGCTAAGGTTCTACAATAAGAGAGATTGTAATTCCACACTTCTTAGTGAATATAGCTTCAAAAGCATCGTACATAGAGGTCTTATGATAGCATTTCGCCTCGACTTTATACATGTCAAGATCTCTCTCATTTTACCACTCAGAACTTAGGCTCACTCAACAAACATGCGATTGGAAATCATGCACAAGAAATTTTCAAATTTTACATGCATATGATAAGTTTTTGAAAAACCACTAATATTTAAATGCAATTGGACCATAAGAATGGATTTGAACATTAAGAACAAAGGTAGAGCACCATTTGATAACTTTATTAGCAAGCTAAGATGCCTCCTAAAGATCAATTAGGACTTCTTTTAAGTTCAAGTGAGGTTATGGTGAATTGGTGGTGGAGAGGCTAGGTGGGTATGGAATTACGGGTTAGCTACCGATTAAGCTTAAGATTCTATTTGGCACGCTTTTCACAATTATAGCGTCTAGGCATGAATTATCAATTAGTCATTTTGTGCTAAATAAAGTTACTTTACATTTTAGCAACTTTTACACTTTAGAGCTTAGACGGCTTTTTGTACTATTCTTTTTCTTTTAGAACTTTTTAATTTTTCATACATTTTGAGCCTTACTCTTTGCACAATTTACACATTTAGCATGAGTACACATTACTTTTACAATTTAGATTTTCTTGAGCTTCATTTTGCTATGATATCAAGCCATAATCGTAGCAAAGGGGGTGGTCTAGTATTTAGGTAACATGTGGTGATGTGTATGATATTGGAGGATATAGTGATAGGGTTTAGTGTATAGGTGATCGGACGGTCGTCGACGCCGGTCAAAAAAAATATTTATCTATTCTAATTACCTCGCAAATGCAACGAGTCAAAGGACTAGTATAGCAAGTAAGCAAGGGTTGTTCCCACAGAGAAGTGGTATCCGTATAACTGTGTCTAGCTAAAGCGTTATTGAAAGCGATGTAAATAGAACATGGAAGTGATGAGAATGGTGTGTGTGAAGTGTATGCATAATGCAAATGGTGTGTCAGGTGTGTAATTAAACTAAACTAAATTAAATTACACTAAGGATAGAAATGTAACCGGGTGCTTGCCTTTCTAAATCTAACTACATGGAAAACAATTACACTACAAAGCAATGTAAAGAGGCAAGGCAATTAAACCACAAAGCATTTTAAATTGGCAGAGCAAATAAACTAAAGGTAAAGCACCCTAGCTACGAAAATAAATGTGGCTTGGAAAGATGCAAGATAGTGGTTACAATGGGTACATAAGTTCACCAAACACACAAGCAAGTCATGTTAATAATAAACATTCAAGCATCATTCAACTCGGATTCAAGGGCTAGTTCACTCGATTAAGGATTCTGAAACCAAATCATCTAATATTACGAATCATTTGTTGATTAAGGAATACCAAAATCCATTCATCACTTAACCAAAGGCATGGAATGAGAAATTGTGTCTCTTGGTCAAAGATCCATTAAGCATAAGAACACCAAACAACCTAATCTAGCATAGGCATGCATAAATCAAGTATTCTCCATTCAAGAGTTAACAATAACGATCCATTCATAATTAGTCAATTGGAACCCGGATGTGCTCTTTCACTTTAATCAATCCATACATATCGATTCCCTTTCGTCATCAACATGCAAACAAGAGTGAGACTATACTTTTACACAACAAAGTTTGTTTACACTAAGTTACACTACATAATTTGTTTACACTACATCATTGTTTTAATCTAGCAATTTCTACTCATTCACTAACATACATGACAAAAAAAGAGAGATATATCAAAGCTCAAGGAATAGAGTCAAGATCAAAATTTAATCTAAGTAAATACCATATATAACAAGCTTAAGTGTTAAGTTACAAATATTCCGTAATGGGGATTACACATCAAAGAAATAGAAAATAAAACAAAGAGAAGAGTTTAGAAATAACCAAGATCTCTATTTCATTTTATCTCTTTTATCCTTGGATCTACTTTAAAGATGGATGGATGAAATTTAGAGATGGTGGCGATGAGACATCCATAGAGGAAAACCTCTATGGAAGCCTTTGAAGCCATGCTTTTTTGTTTGGCAAAAGATTTTTTGAACATATATCTTACTCATCTAGTAAACTCGTGCTCTATGACTTCTATCTCTTCTCCTGTTAGGATGCGTGCTCCTTCGCATTTTCTTTACGCTAATGATGTTATCCTCTTTGGTCGGGCTTCTCCTCAGAATTTCTAAGTGATTTTAGATGTTTTTACGATATATGGCTCTTTCTCTCAGGTCAATGAGTTAATTGGGAAAAATATTCCATCTTCTTTGGTAGAGGCATCTCTAGGCCTCGAATTTACTAATTTTCTCTTAATGTCTAGAATGCGTAAGGGTGGTTATTCAATGACATATATAGGGGCCCCCCTCTCCGTTGGTGCACCTTTACATCAATGGCTGATCCCATGGGTTGATAAAATTAAAAGAAAATTAGAATCGTGGAAGGGTTTCTCTCTTTCAATGGCAGGCATTTTATGTCTTATTAACTCAGTGATTATGGGTTCCTTCCTGCATTCCTTTCAAGTTTATCGTTGGCTTTCGTATCCTTTGAAAGATTTAAATGATACTATTCGGAATTTTTTTGGATTGGTTAGATCAATGGTCGTAAATCTGTCCAAGTTTCTTAGAAGTCTTGCTACAGGCCTAAGGATAGTGGTGGTCTTGGTGTTAAAGACCTTGGTATTCTTAACAAGGTCATGCTTAAGAAGTTCACATAGAGGATGTTGACTGAGAAGTCCCTTGTTTTCACATATATCCAGGCTCATTTTTTCACCCAAGATCACAGACCAAGAACATGGTATGTTGTTTCTTCTGTTTGGTTGGGGCTAAAATTGTATTATACTCCCTGATGTTTGAGTCTAGGTGGTTGGTTGGTCGTCACTCTAAGGTTCGTTTTTAGACGGATAATTGGTTTAGAGATCCATTGATTGATCTAGTTGATGATAGTTCATGGTTACAACCCCCTCTGAATTTTGTTATGGGTGATATATATTCGGATGCTATGGGTTGGGATATTCCTGCTTCTTTTCACGCTTCTCACATTGATGTTGCTTCTGAGATTGAAAAGATGGTGGTGAGCACTGACCCAGACTCATTAGTTTGGACTTGTTCTTTAGATGGTATTGTTTCTTGTAAATCTGCTTATGATTCTCTTTTTGAGATTAGGAGTTCTGTTTTTGGGGTAAGTAGATTTGGGCGTCATTTATTCCTCCTTCTCGCTCTGTCCTGGTTTAGCGCTTATTTCATGGTAAGATTCCTACGGACATTGTGTTGCATGCCAGAGGTTATATTTCCCTATCTCTTTGTCGATTTTGTTGTGCTGCAGAGGAAGACTTAAGACATCTGTTTCTTAACTATTCGTTTGTTCATGGGTTATGGGATGTTATATCCTCTATATTTGGTCATAAGCTTAAGTTAGATGGTACTTGTTTGGACCTTTGGCATGAGGCAACGAGGGTTATCTTTAGCACTCAACTAAAAGCTCTCTGGCGGGCTTCTATTATCACGGTTTAGGTAGTCCTAGTCTTGCTGGTTGTGCAGGAGTTTTTCGTACATGCAAGGGTTTTGTTAAAAGTTTCCTTGTTATTCCTCTTGGTGTATGCTTTGCTTTTGAGGCTGAATTGGCCGCTGTCATCCACGTTATTGATTATGCTTGGACTTTTGGCTAGCATCGGTTATAGTTGGAGAGCGATTCAGCTTTCATAATGGCTATCCTTCGTTCTAAGTCTAGTAAGGTTCCTTGGCGTTGGCACCCCGCTTGGGATAAGTGTTTGAGCTTACTCTCTCAAATTGACTTTCCTATCACACATATTTATTAAGAAGGTAACCAAGTTGTAGATAGTTTAGCGTCCAGGAGCCCTAGTATCGTCTCTCTTACATGTTGATGGACCTATCCAAATTTTTGCACTTCTTTTATTTTTAATGATTTTTGTAGCAGACCTTATTTTAGGTTCTGTTGATTTGTTTGATATAAGAGAATTTAGTTTCATAAGAAAGAAGTAGGAAAAGGGAAGAGAACGGAGAAAGAGAGTTTGCATTTGAGATATAATTTGATACTTATTCATTAGCAACTGGACCTTTTTACAAGTCTACATGTGATAACTAGTAATCCTCAAAAGTAGGAAAAGATTGATACGAACCCAACCTTATCAGACTAACAATTCAATCTAAACTAAACAACCTAATTTATTTCCTCAATAGCTAAGATAATTATTGGCTCAGACAACCTTCTATTTGCATGCATGAAGTCATTTGCCTGCATGAGCCATATATGAAATATGTCACACATCATTCCCCACCCCTTACAATGTCCTTGTCCGCAAGGACGAAATTCGGGTAAGTATTCGTGAAACGCCAACAATATTCCCATGTTGCGTCGTCAAATGGGGCGCCTACCCATTTAACCAACACCGCTGTTTTTGGGCTGTACTATCCCTTATGAATCACTCGGCTATCCAGAATTTTTTCAGGCTGTGGCAAAATTTTTGATTTCTCGGATACATGATGAATCGTGCTTGTGTCTATAATGATTGGTCCACTGCGTTTCTTAAAGACGCTTACATGGTAAACATCGTGAATTTGTGATTCGGTTGGCAGCTACAATTTGTAAGCAACAGGACATATGCAAGCAAGAATTTTGTAATGGCCAAAAAACCTTAGAGCCAATTTCAAAGAGCTCTGAAATGCCACTGTTTTCTGCCTATATGGTTCCAATTTGAGATAAACAAAATCTCCCACCTCAAAAACTCACATCGCGATGGTGTTGGTAGACTTGAGACTTCATTCGTTCCCAAGCCAGCATCAAATTCCGTCGTAGCTCAGTGAATATGTCTTCGCATGTTCATAGAAATTCATCCACTGCATTGACTTTAGTAGTACCTGGAATGTAAGATAGCAGGTCAAGGGGAGGAATACCATAAACAACCTCGAATTGGGTGAATTTTGTGGCGGAATGTGTCGAAGTGTTGTAGCTATATTCGGCCCAAGCAATCCACTCTTGCCGTTTCTGCAGCTAATCACTTGTAACAACGCAGGTACTGTTCGACTGTGCGATTGACAACCTCTGTCTGTCCGTTCGACTGCGAATGAAAGCACGAGCTCATGCATATGGATATTCCATGTAGCTGGAAAAGAGTCTTCCAAAATAAGCTTATAAACACCCTATCTCGGCCGCATACAATAGATGTTGGTATGCCATGAAGGCGCACAATATTTTCCATAAACGCCTTTGCGATGTTAAGCACGGTATAAGGATATTGGAGTGGAAAAAAATCTACTTACTTTGATAGGCTGTCAACCACGACCATGATTACTGTTTTTCCATGTGACGATGGCAACCCCTCAACGAAGTCTATGGAAATATCGGTCCAAACCTTTTCGGGTATCGAAAGCTGTTGGAGGAGGCTTGCAGGTGCCAAGGAGTCATTTTTGCAATGTTGACACACATCGCAACTCCGAATAAATTCTTTGACAGCGGCATCTATACCCGACCATGTGATGATTGCTCGTACCCGACTTAGTGTCCTATGGTAACCAAAACGTCCCCCAACTGGAGAGAAATGATTTGCCGCAAGAATGGGTGAAATGAGGCTGAATTTGGGCTCAACAAAACCTTTCATTTCTTGAAAATAACCCCATCACACAAAGCATACTACTATCCATCTGAGTTTAGCATTTGTTGGTAGTAAGGATCACTGGTTACCTCTGGTTGTAACTTCACCCACCAGTCGGCCATTGGTAGGGAGATAGCCAAGAATTCGAACTCCGCCTTACAAGAGAGTGCGTCCGCACCTTGATTTTCATTTCCCTTTTTATACTGTATGGTGTAATTATAGCCTAGGATTTTCGGAAGCCACCGAGCTTGGGTAGGAGTTGTAATGCGCTATTCTAACAAGTACTGCAGGGTTTTTTGATCAATTCGGACAACAAAGGGTTGGCCTAAGAGGTAGGTACGCCACTTGCGGATTGCCTTGATGATGGCAAGCATTTTTTTTTTTTTGTATGTCGACATTGCTAAGAACGTGGGTTTGAGGGCCTCGCCAAATTAAGCAATAGGCTGGTTCTGTTGGATCAAGATCGCCCCAATCCCGACTCCATACGCATCACACTCTATTATGAGCTGTTGCGAAAAATTGGGAAGGCGAAGTACTGGAGATGAAGTTAACGCTTGCTTCAACTAAGAGAAAGATTCGGCTGCTTCATGAGACCATTTGAACCCTTCTTTCTTCATTGATTAAGTCAGCAATGCTGTGATGCCGCCAAAGCCTCTTATGAACTTTTGGTAGTAACCAGCGAGGCCAAGGAATCTATGAATTCCCTTGGCTGTAGTAGACACCGGCCGGTCCAATATGAAGCGAATTTTCTCAAGGTCCACTGCCACACCAGCTGTAGAAATTATTTGACCCAAATACGCAATCTATAAAACCCCAAAACAACACTTGGATTGTTTAACAAATAGTTGAAGGTTAGATAAAATTACGAGGACATTGCGGAGGTGACCTAGGTGGTCGAACTAGCTTCTACTGTACACCAATATGTCATCAAAAAATACAAGCACGTATTTTCGCAAGTATGGTCATAGAATATCATTCATCAGACACTGAAAGGTGGAAGAGGCATTGGTTAAGCCAAACGACATGACAACGAACTCATAGTGCCCATCATGTGTTTGAAACGCGGTCTTTGGAATGTCTGAAACTTGAACTCGAATCTGATGGTATCCCAACCATAAGTCCAATTTTGAGAAATACCTGGCACCGTGGAGTTCATCAATGATTGGAATCGAATATTTACCCTTAATGGTAATTTGATTCAAGGCCATGTAATCGACATAAAATCGCCGCTCACCATCGACTTTCTTAACCAATAACACTGGAGAGGAAAAAAGGATACATCTCGACCGAATGAGACTTGATTCTAGCACTTGATTTGGCTCCAAGGGAATGTGATGGTCGTGTGATCTTGAGGGAGGGAGGAAGGCTATTCAGTGTATCAAAAAGGTGGTGAAGTTCCTTCAACAATTGAGATATGTCATCTGGGTAGTCAACACTTTGGACCACTGGTTGTGCATATGTAGCAATGTGAAGGAAAAAAAAGTGCATGATAAATGGCACAACTCCTTGTCATCAAGAGCTTGCAACGCCGATCATCCCATTCCTTAGAATGTGAGAGTTTTTCTGTCTTGATGAAACGTCATAGTTAACCTACTGTAATCCTTCTCCATCGGACTGAGAGTGGCTAACCATTAGACGCCCAAAATCGCTTGACACACAGCCACAGCTAGAACATAAAAATCAGCTTGCACCGGATTATCTTGAATGAGCAACTTAAGCACCAAACATCTTTTGGTACATTCAATTCGATCCCGGTTAGCTATCACTACTTGGAACGACTAGTATTTCACTACATGGAGGCCAAACTTGGTTACTACCGCCCGATCAATTAAATTGTGCGTGCTCCCACTATCAATAAGAAACGTGACGGTCTTGTCATGAATTTTACCAAGCACTCTGAGGGTTTGCAGGTGGTTCGTGCTTGAAATGGCATGAAGGGATATTTCTAGTAATGAGTCTTCTTGAGTTGTGTCATCATCAAACACCTCGGTTGGCTGCGAAGAATCCTCAATCATGAATAGTTGAGGACGTTGACAGCGATGGCCAGGGACGAACTTTTAATCACAATAGAAGCACAACCCTTTTTCCCTTCGCCCCGTGATTCGACGGAATTGAATATGTTTTGGATTGGCTAGATTGGGACTTTTCTGACTTAGAGGAGGCCAGTAGACCTGTAGCCTGAGTATTGGTTATCCTAGCCGGATTTGGTTGATAATACGATTGAAAAGAGGGGACATATTTCCTCTGTAGGAAGTTTCATTCCTCGATCAAATGTGCCACCCCAATAGTGTCAACTAGGGTCCTAGGTTGTTTCACATTAACGTCCAAACGGATGTTGTCGCAAAGACCTGCAATAAAACAACCGATTAGAAAACCTTCAAGTAAGTCGTCGACTGATGAGAAAGTTTCTCGAATTCCTTCTAATAGGCCACAACTGTTGAGACTTGCTTAAGCCGTGTGAGAGCCTCTAAGGGATCCTTGTAATCCATCGATCCGAAACGAAGCAAGATGGCTTTATTGAATTCCACCCTTATCAATGGCCTTTTAAATTTCGCGAACCATCGATGCCATTGGAGCGTGATCCCTTCTAAGTGAAAGGAAGCCAATTGCACTCTTTGATCCTTTGCCACACTTTTGAAGTCGAAATACTGATCGGCTTTAAAGACCCATCCGGTCAGGTCTTCCCCTTCGAATTTAGGAAAAGATAGCTTAAGGTGGTGATTGTTCCGATCAGTGGTAGTGCTGTTTGTATGGTCAGTCTGAGAGCTGGAGGCTCCCTATCGAACCACATGGTGTGATGATTCGCTAGGCGCAAACGGATTGATGTCACCATTGGTGGTTGTCGGGTTGTGTGAGACCCACATGGCTTACAACTCTATCAACACAGCTTGTTAGGAAGCGTGAAATTGGTCAAATTTCGATTCATGCCTTGCCAGAGCCTTGTTCACCTCATTACGAAACTCAATGTTAGATTTGTTACGCATATCCATTGAACCGAAAAGGCTATGATACCAAATGATATGAGAGAATTTAGTTTTAGAAGAAAGAACTAGGGAAAAAGAAAAGAACAGAGGAAGAGAGTTTGTATTTGAGATATAATTTGATACTTTATTCATTAGCAACTAAACCCTTTTATAGGTCTACATGTGATAACTAGCAATCCTCAAAAGTTGGGAAAGATTGATACGAACCCAACCTTATTAGACTAACAATTCAATCTAAACTAAACAACCTAATTTATTTCCTCAATAGCTAAGATAACTATTGGCTCAGACAACCTCATATTAGCATGCATGAGCCATATACGAAATATGTCACACATCAGTTTTCTTCTTTTGTTTTCTTTTCTCTATTGTTCTCTTTCTTTATCTTTAATAATATGTTGGGATGGGATTGATTTCGATCTCCAACAACATTGATTCTCTTTCATTTTACTTTCTTGATTATCAAATTCCCTTTCTTGACTCTTTCATTTCACTCCTTATTAGTAAACGTGATTCAAATCTATATGGGGTAAACCTTTTGAACTTGTCATTTGACCTATTCACATCCTTGGAAGAGTCCAAGTGCTTGTATTGACATATGCATGTGTCAATGTCACCTACCTATAGAAATTAAGGAAAAAGAGTCTGCATGTCGACAGATTTCAATATTAAATTGATCAAATTTTGTATTTCTTAACAACATATTGTATTTGTTACTTGTAAGAAGGGTATTCATTAAATAAAGGACTAATTGCACAAACCTCCTATGAGTTTAGGTCTAATTACAGCTAGATGGACCTTTTGTTTGAAATTATACAAACCTCCCTTACTATAAATTGGCTTCCATTAAACTTAACCATTGACCAAACTTTTAAGGTTAAATGACTTGAATGCCCCCATTTGTATTATCTTATTACCTAAAATAAATAATTAAACAAATATTATCTAATATATAATAAAAAAAAAATTAAAAAAAGACGAGGATAATGCTATTATTTGTTTCGATATTTATCATATTTTTCAGAGGAGAAAAAAATGGCGAACTTTTCTTTTTTATTGACATATATCACCACCCATTTTCCACTAAAGAGAAAATCATCATAAACTTTTTTTTTTTTCTAGGTTCAACAGCCATTTTAAACAAAAGAAAAAAAAATCATTCAGAGTTGAGCTTTTTTTTTTTTTTTTCATGATTCATCACCCATTCAAAAAAAAAAAAAAAGGGGTTCATGAAGGATTTTTATGAAAAATGAGTGATAAATATCGGGAAAAAAAAATAACAACGTTATCTTCATCATTTTCATTAAATTTTAAAAAATTTATTATATATTAGATAAAATTTGTTTAATTATTTAATTTAGGTAATAAAATAATACAAATGGGGGCATTCAAGTCATTTAATCCTAAAAGTTTGGTCAATGGTTAAGTTTAGCGAAAGTCAACTTATGGTAAGGGAGGCTTGTGTAATTTCGAGTAAAATATCCATCCAACTGTAATTAGTCCTAAAATTAGGGAGGTTTGTGCAATTAGTCCTTAAATAAAAACACCTTGCACCACGTCACGTGACAAGTGGTCACCCCAGAAATCAACAATAAACAAAACTGGACTCTAGTTAATGAATATTCAGAGGAATTGTAATCGAAAAAGAATGGTCCACTTTGGTGAGTCTGGCTCTCTGGCGTGGTGGCTGCGCAAAATCTGTTTTTAAATTCTGTTATAAAATTAAAAATATCTAGTTTATAAGTGAACCCACTTAATACTAAAAATATCTTCTTTTCTTAATTATAATATATTACGTTTTTATAAATAAACACCAACTACTTTTATTATTATATTATTTAATTAGTTTTGTCGGTAATTTAAAAGGTCATACTATATCAATTTTAATTTCTGATTTAATTTTTTAATTTCAATATATCAATCAATAGATTAAATAACATATAAGCACATGAATTGTTAAGATATTAAAGTAAAAAAATTAAATTAGGAATTTAAGTTAGTTTAACACGACCCTTATTTAAAATTTTATTATTATCTTTAATTATGTAATAGTTCTTTCTCTTTCCTCACTTTTTTTTTTATTCTTCGTTGTTTTCGTTCTTCAAAATCGGACACCATTTTCCTTTATTTCATTTTCTTTTACCATGTTAACTAGGAAACAACTCTCTCCATTTATTCTTGATTGTTTTATGTCTACGAAATTACTCAGATTGGAGGTTTTCCGATTGGAGATCCACTTTCTGTTTGTGGGAATTGAAGGGATATAAGATTTGTGTCACGTCCCAACTAATATTGAAGTAGAAATGTGTTGATTAAATTGAAGAACAACTAATATTCATAATAAAAAATAAAAAATAAAAATAAAAAAAGTCTATGAAAAGTGTTTTTTTTTTTTTTTTTTTTAATATTACAATAATTTGGGATTTGAGGGAGGAGGATAGACTCGAATCGACAACCTCATGTTTAAATGTGATGTGCAAACCAGTAGACCAATCTTGTCTTATCTAAAGAAAAACGTGTTTCAAAGAAAAAAATAAATAAATATTATAGAATTTACAATAGATAATAATTTTGCTCTTTTAATAAAAATAATAAAAAATAATTTAAAACTTACTTTTTCACAACCAATTTGTCTATTGATTTTGATTCATTCTTCATAGTTAATAAGAAATTAATTTGTATTTTATTTAAAGAAATTGAAAATATATTTGAAATTTGTTTTTAAAAGAGAATCCACGGTTTAAGAAAATAAAAATAATTTTTATGATATATTTTAATATCAATAGGCTTAAAAAAAAAAAAAACATATGATGAGGTTGGTCCAGTGGTTAACTCCTCACACATGCACAATGAGGTTGTGGGCTCGAATCCCTCCTCAAAAAAAAAAATTCAAATTTATGTAAATATATAGTACTTCAATATATATATATATATATATAATTTCAAATAAATAAATAAATAAATAAAAGACCCTTAAATGAATTTTTTTTTAAAAGAAAAAAACACTTCCTTAAATGATTAATATAAACTATTACTTCCTTTAAAAATAAAAATAAAATAAATAAAAATAAATAAATAAACCATTAACAAGGAAACTTTTTTTTTTTTGTTGATAAAATTTAAATTAAGAAACTAATTAATAATTATTTATAGGTGTATTTACTAAGAGGTCGTTTGTTTTTTACATTTAAAACTTAATGGGTCTTAATTTGATTTTTTAAGTTGTTTTGTTTATTTGTTTTTTTAAATGGTTAAACAACTTAAAAATATAAATAAATAACTGGATTGCATTTAATATATTTTCTTCCAATATTATCCTACCAAAATAACATATTTCCAAATTTATCACGACCTTATATTATACGAATTTATTTCTTTTAACCTATTATTTATGATAAATAACTTAGATTAGAACAATGAAATGCTTTTATAATCTGGAGAACTTGTTGAAGAAAGATCATTCCAGTCCTAGCAGCAGGAGCGGTACATCTCGCAGCATGTGAATAAGCGAGACTGGTTGTAAAAAGATTGGTTTTGTAGGCTAATAGTATAGCTTTTTCTTAAATGTGCGATTCGAAATGTAATCATTGAAATTTGCTTTCCAGAAATTTAGTTCTCCATTAGAATTTGTTGGGCTGATGAAGCAGTGAGCATGATTGATACAACAAATATTAAGGCCGGTTTTGTTGTGTACATTATTATTATGTCCGTATACCATATGTTAACATTCTTGAAGTTGATCTCTTATAATTTGTACAAAATCAATATCCAAAATTAAAAAGCAGTTGGAAAAAAAAAAAAAAAAACCCATTGATCACGTCGTAACTTTCAACACCAATGTTCAACCTTCAATTCTATATTTTGTCTTTTTAAATCAAAATCATTTCTAAATCTTTATTTATCCTTTTTTAAAATAATAAAAAAAAGTAATTATTTATCATATATTAATTATGAATAATATATTTCAATTATTATATAAAAATAGTTTAAGATTTGTTAAATTATTTTTATTTAGTTGTTTGTATCATATAAAATTAAAATACATAATAATTAATAATAACAAGGGTACATATGTTAAATTACTTGTTTTTAAACCATTTTATATTTATAAAATAAGCAAATTGATATTCTATTCAAGATAAATATAAAAAACAAACAACATAACAATTAATAATAATAAGGATATAGATGTTAAATTACTTGTTTTTAAACCATTTTATATTTAAAAAACAAACAAGTTGATATTCTCTTCGGGGGTAATAAATATAAAAAAACAAATATGTAATTTAGATTCAGATTTCAGTCACTATTCAGTTTTCAGTAAAATTCAGGACTGTTCAGTCTTCATACAAAAAAACAAACGACCTCTACCTATTTTATCATCTTATTAATTTTAGCTAAAGATATTATTGGATTTTTAATTAACATAAAGATATTATTGGATTTTTTAAAATGTACTAATTTAGATTGTACATACCGATTTTAAGGTATAGATTGTATGTAATAATAGAATCGAATATGTTAATAAAATTAGGTTAGAAAAAAAAAATAAAAAATTTCTATTATCATTTGTTTTTCAATTCAAAAAAAAAAAAAAAAAAAAAAAGTCTTATTACCTACTTAAGAAGTTAAGAATAAGATATTTATTATGGATAAATATCTATTAATCGTTATTTTAATCGACATATCGTCATTTGATTGGATACTCATCCTTGGACTTTCTTCATCCTTGGATTTGACATATAAGTTAATAGATTGCTCTGTAACTACATTTTGTTGTCGTGCCACTTCATTTTACTTGTTCTAACTCTGCATAAACACTCCTTCTTGGATTCGATTCCTGTAAGTCAAAATTCATAACACCCTCGATGTAATAATGTTGTGAAAGATAAGAGATTTAAAGAGATGGGTTTTTGATCTTCTTCTTCTTCTTCTTGAAGCTTTTACTTTGTTGTTGTTTTCTGCTCAAATTATCTGTATAAACCCATTTAGAATTGGCAGTTGATCCAAGCAAGAGGATATGAATAGAGAAGAAAACAGTGGGAATGAATTGGGCATTGAAAATGAAGAATTCATGGATTGGAAACACAATACCCAACCACTTTTGTCAAAAAGGGTCAACACCACTTCCCAGATTGCTATTGTTGGTTCCAACATTTGCCCCATCGAAAGCCTTGACTATGAGTAACTAACCACTTGTATTCTATTTACTATTTATTCAATCGAATTATTGTAAATCGTTGTCTCACTAGTTTTGTGGTTTTCAGGATTGTAGACAATGAGTTATTTAAGCAAGACTGGAGATCAAGGAAGAAGGTTGAGATATTCCAATACGTGATACTCAAATGGGCTTTTGCACTGCTAATAGGGTTATTCACTGGACTAGTTGGCATCTTCAATAATATTGCTGTTGAGAACCTCTCTGGTTTTAAGCTGCTCATGACTACCAATCTCATGACTAATCACAAGTGAGCCTTCTTCCTACCACCTCCCTTTTCTGATTTTCATTGACTCTACCACTAGAAAGTTGGGATTGATGATGACAATGAACTATGAACTATGAACTATGAACTATGAACTATGAACTATCTTTGTTGTTGTCCCATTTGTTTCAAATGCCTAATATCTTTTCGAAGTATCATTACTTGTATTATTTCTTATTTAAAATTCTCGTGTAAATGTGATAGATATCTATAAGAATTTCCAATTCATACGAGATTCATTCTTTTAAAACATAATATAAGATAATGGCTCTGTTGCAGATATTTTAAGGCTTTCGCTGCGTTTACTGGATGCAATGTTGTATTTGCAGCTGCTGCTGCAGCTCTTTGCGCTTTCATCGCCCCAGCAGCAGCAGGGTCTGGTATCCCCGAGGTGAAAGCTTATCTCAACGGCGTAGATGCTTATTCAATTCTGGCTCCGGGTACCCTTTTTGTAAAGGTGAGAAAAGTTAACACCTATCTGTATGTGCTTGCGCGTGTAAGGGTGGGTTGGTGCACAAATTAAAGACATCAGTCTTTTTTGAAAAATGCAGCAAGTTATAATTATTTGTATACTTCACTTGAATCTGGCACTTGTTTGAACAATTATAGAAGAGATTACCTTTATTAGGTTGTAAAGAGAAATACTAGAAACTCATTGTTATTTCACTTGCTTTCTGCACTGAAATCAGATGCAGTAATATACATACAGGTAGTGAGAGCCAGCTCACCTTGAAACTTATTTCTGTCTGTCCGGTGTTCCTTGAATATTCTGTGACGTTTATTTCAATTTGGCAGATTTTTGGTTCTGTGCTTGGCGTTTCTGCTGGATTTGTGGTGGGAAAAGAAGGGCCAATGGTTCACACTGGTGCTTGTATAGCCTCTATACTTGGGCAGGGGGGCTCACGCAAATACCACTTGACTTGGAAATGGCTAAGATATTTCAAAAATGATCGGGATCGTAGAGACTTGATCACTTGTGGAGCTGCTGCTGGTGTGGCTGCTGCCTTCCGTGCTCCTGTCGGTGGTGTCCTCTTTGCACTTGAAGAGGCAGCTTCTTGGTACTTTTTTCTTCTTCTTCTTAGCTGAATACTTTGTCTACTCTAATTTGGGAGATCAACTTTCTTCATTAAATAGTAGGAAAACAAGCATACATTGAAATATCCAGGATATTCTTGAAGGCTCCGTTTTATAGTCTGTTGAGCTGTATTTGTAAAACTGAAGCACCTTGATCATTGTAGATTTTCTTGAAGTTCCTTGGTAGTTTGTAAATGTGCACCTAGATATATATGTGTTTTGAAAACTGATTTTTTGAAACCTCTCAACCAAAAAGTTTAAGCTGTAAAGAAATAGTCCGACAATATTATTTAAACACTCAACACAACATTTAACATGCAATACCAACGAGCCACACACATTACAAACTTATATAACATATAAAACATTCAAATATAATCACATAGGAGACCTCGAATTTAGGTACTTCAGAAAAAAAAAAAATAAAAAAAAATTACCATATTTGCAACCACTCAACCCAAAGGTTAACTATGTATTTTCCTTTTCTTTGGACTTGCTTCAGGTGGAGGAGCGCTCTTCTTTGGAGAACATTTTTCACGACAGCAGTTGTCGCTATAGTCTTGAGAGCTTTTATACAACTTTGCTCTACCGGAAGATGTGGGTTGTTTGGTGAAGGAGGTTTGATAATGTATGATGTCAGTGCAGCTGCAGCTAGGTACAGCGGTTCTGATATATTGGCAGTTATACTTCTAGGAACCATTGGAGGCATATTTGGAAGCCTTTACAACTATCTTGTGGACAAGGTCCTTCGTGTTTATAGCATCCTTAATCAGTATGTCTTCCATTTGATTATGAATTTTCACATTTAACAAAATAGCTCATCACTAATATTGTGAATATCACAGCAGCATCAAGGTCATTTGTGATTAGTAATCGTCAAATTTTTCGTTATGATACTAAAATCTTACTGTTCCCTCATTTGCAGAAAAGGTGCTGCCTTCAAAGTCTTACTTGTTATTATCATCTCCCTCCTAACATCATGTTGTGCTTATGGCCTGCCATGGTTGGCTACATGCATCCCCTGCCCCACTGATGAATCATTTAGCTGCCCAAATACCGATAAGTCTGGAAACTACAAAAGCTTCCAGTGCCCTCCTGGTTACTACAATGACCTGGCCTCCCTCTTCATGAACACCAACGACGATGCTATTCGCAATCTAATGAGCACCAGTACTGTAAAAGAATTTCATATTTATACACTATTCATCTTCTTTGCTGCTGTTTTCTGCCTTGGAATTATCACTTACGGAATTGCTATCCCTTCTGGGCTCTTCATCCCTGTCATACTGGCTGGAGCTTGCTATGGTCGTCTCGTAGGGAGACTATTTGAGACAATCTCTAAACTTGATGCTGGTCTTTTTGCTCTTCTTGGAGCTGCATCCTTCCTTGGTGGCACCATGAGAATGACGGTTTCCCTTTGTGTTATACTGCTTGAGCTTACTAATGACTTGTTGTTGCTTCCTCTTGTGATGTTGGTTCTGCTAATATCAAAATCTGTGGCCGATATATTCAACAAAGGCGTGTATGACCAAATAGTGAAATTAAAGGGATTTCCCTATCTGGAGGCACATGCAGAACCTTACATGAAGCAATTGGTTGCACTTGATGTTGTTTCTGGTCCATTGATCACCTTTTCCGGCATTGAAAAGGTGGGGAATATATTACATGCTTTGAGGACTACAGGGCATAACGGGTTCCCTGTGGTTGATGATCCACCTTTGTCAGATGCACCAGAATTATGTGGGCTAGTTTTGAGGTCTCATTTGCTTGTTTTACTAAAGGGAAAAGTATTTTCAAAGGATAGGATAGTTGCTGGAGAAGAGATATTGCATCGGTTTGCAGTATTTGATTTCGCCAAGGCAGGCTCAGGGAAGGGAATTAAAGTGGAGGATTTAGATATCAAAGAGGAAGAAATGGATATGTACATTGATCTTCATCCCATTACAAATACATCTCCTTACATGGTGGTTGAGACAATGTCACTTGCTAAAGCTGCAATTCTTTTTCGACAACTTGGTCTCAGGCACATGTGTGTTGTACCCAAGAGTCAAGGGGTAAAACTCTCACCCTATCTATTTCTTGAGCACCAAATAGCTGTATACAATTTCTGTACATGAATGTTGACATATCTTCTCATTGCAGAGGCCTCCAATTGTTGGAATCCTAACACGCCATGACTTCATGCCGGAGCACATCTTGGGACTCTACCCTCATATCAAGCCGATATGAGGGTAGAGTCGTTATATAGTATTTAATCTTCCATGCAAGTGAGTCATTATATTTTTGCCCATGTTAATGGTTCCTTCACTTCATTATAGTATTTTTGTGATGACATTTGAATAAAATGGCAATATAATTGTCAATTTGTTCTCTGGCCAAAGTGGCAAAGATGATGTAAATTATATTTTATGGTTTGTTGAGAGGCCAAAGATATTTCAAAGCTTATAATTAGTTAATAAAGCCATGAATGGTTTGATTATAAATCAAAATCATACGTTATCAAGATAACACTCATTCTAATATTGATGAATTTTCAACCAAGAAAACATCTTATGATGATTCGTGTAAACTGTATGTCTATTTCAATTCCAGCAATACAAAAACTGAAAACCAATCATAATAAAAGAATGATTCCTGTTATGCTACAACTTAATAGTAAGAGAATCCAGGAAAAATTACTTGTACAAAAGCTCCTGAATTCTTCTTCTCTCCTACATACACTCATTGTCATCTCTACAAACAGCTTACTAATTGTCAAGATAATACAAACCCAGCTTACAACAAGTAGAACGATCCCCTTGTTTTCCATGTGTACCTGATTCTCCATTATCCTTTCCACATTCAATCTGCAAATTGAGAGAATTTTTAAGGAAGAATAGATCATATATATTTACAATCAATACCAAGCAAGGGAAGGTATGAATGAAACAAAAATGATGAACTGAAAGCAACTCCTCAATCAAAGTATACAGCAAACAATGTGTTTTCACAAAGCCAAGCAAGGCCTTATATGTGTTTACTCTAGGACCAATGCCTTTATATCCCATGATCATAGTCCTTCTCTATTCAGTGAAATCTCTAATAGTTGATAGGATACAATTAACAAGTAATGAGTATGCATACATTCAAGATCGACTCATATTTATAGTTTAAATCATAAAATAAATAAATAAATATATATTATTACAGTATAACAACTATTTCTAGAATAACCCAAGGGGACTAGTGCAGCTGCGTGTGCCATAAATGAACCAGGTATGGAATTACTTAAAATCCTTAGCATGCTTGATGTTGGTGTCATTTTACTAAACAACCAGCAATAAGTAGTTCACAAGAGCTAAAAAGAAAAAAGTATGAAAATTATGTATCAATAATGTTAAGAATTGTCTCTACCTCAGCAATGCATTCTCTCTCTCTAAAATATCCATTTGCGAGGAAACAATTAATTTCCAAGACATGATATCTTGAACATCTTTCTCCTGCAATGACAACATTGAGACTTGAGTAACTAACTCTATAAGAACAAAAACAGATACTAATTACTCAAATTGCAAAATTAAAGATAATGATATCAAAAAATTCACATACAATGACTTCCTTCCTGTCACCAAGATTCTTCAAATCTGATCTCATTTCTTTTAGTAGTGCATCCTTCTCAGCAATTTCCTTCTTAAAATCTGTGCAAATGTTTCCATACCTAGAGTTCAACTCTTCCAGGTATCGCTCTAGGATAGACAAATTTAAATCCAGGGACCGCACCTTTTGCATAAGTATCTTAAGAACAGAATCCCCAGGGATCCTTCCCACAGTCTGCTGCCGCAATTCTCCAACTTGTTCGCCCATGTTATTGGCAGAAGCATCTTGTTTTGGTGTAGGGTGATCAGAAGCAGGATCTGAATCATCTTCCTTAACAAGATTTTGAGTCAGGCCATCAATTTGAGTGTGTGTCACAGAAGGAGAATTTGCGCTTGGCTCCTCAGTTGATTCCTCTGATGCTAACTTATTATCTTGATCAGATATCAGATCCTCTAGCATGTGCTCAACAGCATCCACTCCATATACTTGCACAGTACTCAGTGTACAGTAGAACTCTGAGCCATGGTGGCTAAGTAAAAGCAACTTCAAATAGCGCACCCACTTAGGCTCCGGAAGGAGGAACCTCTGAGATTGTTTAACATTTTTAGCAGTAAAATTCCCTATTTCCACCCACAATTCTGTTGGATAAACCAAACTACCTAGTAGCTTAAAATGTTTTAAGTTGGAGGAATGGTGCTCAAAGTTTGCTACTTCAATGGTATATACTAAAATTTCTTCAGAGAGTTCTATGACTACAAATTTTCCTTCAGCAGAGCACGGATTGATAAGGTACTTGTCCATGTCTTTGCCCAAGATATTAGGTGCACCCTTTGCTTCCTTGTTGACAGCCAAGACCTTAGCTCCCTTTGAAGCAGATGCAAAATTGTACTCGGCCCCACCAGGCTCTACTTTGTGCATGATGCTTCCAGTTTGATGAATTGAAGGCTTTCCCTTAGGATTAATAGCTTTATTTCTGAACTCGTCAAAACCTAGTGGTACATCACGAATTAAACTATCACTCTTTGAAGTAGTTTTTACAGATTTTCCATCCTGACTAAGATTTTCCAACTCAACTTTCATTTCAACTGTTGTACCGTAGTTTTGAAAATCCTCTTCAGATGAATTTTCCCCACCTAAGATCCTCGTGTCAGCTTGTGCGGTGCCTGAACTCCAATCAGCAGAAAGACAACACATATCTGCAGAAAGACACTCAGCTGCAGGAAGAAAACCTGAGATAAATCCTGGCTCAGCTTCTCGCCAACATGTTTTATCACCCAGAGTTTCAGATCTATCTACAACCACATAAAGAGAGGGAATAACTGGTAAAAAAAGAATACACAATAAAAACCTTAAAAATTATCTACCAAGGGGGGACTCAGAAACCGAAGTTCCTAGAACAAAGGCAAAGGAATTTTCAACACCCATAAAAGGTCAGATCTTGTGTAGCCTAATACAATTATGAACAATATAATATCATACAAATACAGAAAACATGTAATATTTATTTTGATGATATACTGGGACTGTAAGCACATGTAGAAGGCATTCATTAATGGATTTTACGCAATATTATGAGTATACTTAACATCATCAATAGAAGAAACAATTAAGCATCAAATAAAAGGAATAAATTTGCCAAATCATCCAAATCTATGACCAATAGAGTATAAAGTTGATAAGAAAATTTCAATCTAAAGAGATGATACCTCTGTGGGGATGGGCATGAGCAATGGAGAAGTAGAGCCACCAAAAAAGAAGCAGCAGAGGCAGAAAAAAGTTAACCCAGCTCTTTGTAGGAGCATCATAATTGCTATATAAAGCTTTTCTGCGAAGAAAAGCTTCACGTGATCTCTCCATCGTTCATCACTGCAAATGGAAAACATATACAGATTTTCACAACCCAATAGAAATTCAAGTTTAAACTTTATTATAAATAAATCCCAGATGAGAAATCATGGTAGTGAAGCCGTAAATCTATATATTTATTATAACATCCGTATACACATAGACCAGCGATGCATATAAATACGAATTTACGATTGACATAATAACAATTGCAGACATAAAGATTGAGAAAGAGAACCTGAACGATCGCTAAAAAAATCAATCTTGAATACCTAATCTAATGCGCAGATTGATCAAATTTGGGTATTTTATTCAGTTTTCAGACACAGACGCTGTAAAGTTTTTCTTCTTTACAAAATCAATTTTCTTTTTCTCCACTACCGATTTCTCTTCCAAAAATGCCCTTCGTAAGGTAGCGGTTCCAGAGGATTATTGACAGGGTTTTGTCCTCATCTTGTAAATAAATGTATGAGGAAAGGGTAAAGGTGGCCATATAAATTTAATTAGTATAACAAAATCAAGTTACAACAGTTGGAGCTTGACGCTTAACAGACTTAACAGAGATGGTGGTCTTTATGAAAGATTGAAAGCTATCGACCGCCGGAATTCCGTATGGTTTTTTCAGGAGGGATTCGATTGCACACCTTTATCTAATAATTACATAATATTATAGAACATATTATGCAACATTAAGCAATCTATCCCATACGAAAAAACGTACAAAATTCCTACACAAGATAAAGGATTCATGATCTTCATACGTGAAAACTATGGAGGATTGGTTGTATATAGAATAGACATTGCATGAATCAGAGTGCACTCCAAGCAGCTGTCTTCTCCAGGCCTCTTTCCCTCATCATTTTCCTAACTGTTTCTGCTTCAACCCATTTTCCAACAGAAGCATACATGTTGGACATGATTATATAGTAGCCTTCATTTTCTGGGTCTGATTCCATTGCAAGTTTTGCCATTCTTATACCCATATCTATCTCATTGTGATGTTTACAAGCACTTATCAAGGCTCCCCACACACCCCCATCTGGTAGAATCGGCATTGACTTAACCACCTCTTCTGCTTCCTCAAGATTTCCTGACCTCCCTAAAAGATCCACCATACAAGCATAGTGCTTCAAATTTGGTTTCACTGAATACTGCTCCATTCTGTTGAACAGATATTTCCCTTCTTCAATGAGTCCTGCATGAGCACAGGCTACTAGAAGTCCAAGAAATGTCACTGCATTGGGTTTAACGTTTGAGTTTTCCATTTCTTGGAATATATCTATTGCTGATTCTGCATCTCCATGCATTCCGTATCCTGATATCATCACATTCCAAGAGACCACATCCCTTTCCTTCATTGACATGAACAATTCTCTTGATGTCTCAAGTTGACCGCATTTTGCAAACATATCAACCAATGCGGTGGCTAGGGATACATTCAGCTCAAACCCTCCTTCCTTGATGTATTCGTGAACTTTTTTGCCTTTCTCCAGAGATGCAAGCTCAGAACAAGCAGAAACTACTGATACCAAAGTTGCTGTATTGGGCTTCAACTTTTCTGAAATCATTTTATCAAATAAAGCAACGGCCTCAGCAGCGTGCCCACAATGAGTGTATGATGAGATCAATGTGTTCCATGTGACAATATCCTTTTGTGTCCTACAAAATATTCTCCTTGCTATGGTCAGATTGCCACTCTTCCCATACATATCTATGAGTGAGTTGATAACCGAAATATTTTCTTCCGTATAAGTTTTAGTTATGTAGCAATGAAGTGACCTACCTAAATCGGTTGCTCCTAACTGGGAACACGAAGAAATCACAGAGATGAGGCTGTTTGAGTCAAATTTAACGGCTAGACGTTGCATCTCTCTAAAAAGTTGTATACACTTTGCTTCCATGCCCGCTTTACCATAGCCAATAACCATAGTGTTCCAAGACTCCTTGTTCCACTCGTATTCTGTTTCGAAAAACTTCTCAGCAAGCGTTACAAGTCCAAACTTGCAGTACATGGATAGCAGCGCATTATGAACCATCTGATCTATCACGTAACGCCTCCTCAAAATCAATCCGTGAAAGGCCTTTCCTTTGCCGACACACATAGAATTCCCAAAACCCGAAAGCAAGCAACTGATAACAATGCCATCAGGGTACATTCCACCAACCTGCATTTCCCAAAACAGGCTCAAGCATCCTCTAATGAACCCAAACCTTGCATACACACCAATAATGGAAGTCCATGAGAAAAGATCTTTATCAACCACTTGAGAAAATGAAAAATAAGCTTCTTTGGGATCTCCACATTTAGCATACATAGCCAAAACCGAAGACTGAACAACTTGGCAACACCCAAGTCCAGTTTTCAATACGAAACCATACAAACACCTGCCTTGAATCAAAGCACCCAAATTCCCACAAGCTTGGAACCCACCTTCGACAGTCCGAAAATTCGGTCTTTCACCGTCTCCACCAACTCTAATCATCTCACAAAGACACTCCAACCCCTTGTCACTCTCCCCATTCTGCACGTACCCAATCACAAGCGCAGTCCAACCAACCACATCTCTCACAATAATTTCATCAAACACAACACGCGCATCCTCCAAAAGACCACACTTTACATACATGTACACAAAACTAGACCCGACCGCAGAGTTTCTCCCAAAAAGTCCAGATTTTGTAGCGAACCCATGTACATAATTCCCATAAAGTTGCCAACTGAGCTCCGCAGAGGCAGAAACAACCATCGGAATCGTGAAATGGTCAGGTGGGGTGGCTGAGAATCGCATTCCGTGAAAGAAATGCAAAGCCTGTGAGTAGTCAGCATTGGAGAAGTGGGACTTGATGATTGAGTTCCAGAGGAAGGCGTCTTTGGTGGGAATAGAGTGGAACACTTGAGTGGAGAAATGTGGATTGCCAAAAAAGGAATAGAGAGAGATGAGTTTGGAGGCAATGAAAATGTTTTGAGAGTTTCCAGTTGTGATGATGAGAGCATGGTGTTGAACAAGAGACTTGAGGGTTTGAGGCGGATGATCATACTTAATAAGGTAATTAATGGAAGTTGAATATGAATGAGAGGGAAGATTTTTCAAGAGCTGCAAATGGGTGGATTTCACTTTCAGTTTAAGCATCGGTGTTTATGCTGATCATACACATTGAAAATCTTTTGAGTTGAAGAAGATGTGTTGGGTTGGGCTTCTACTGGATTGGGCTTCTACTGGTGGAGTGGAGGGTGGTTATTACAAAATTTGACAACAGTTTTTAAGGATATTAGTCCGGCCAGATCGTAACTAAAGATGGGGTTAATCCGGTAATAAATATTATATTAACAAGAATATGGATAGAAGTAAACCGACCAAATCATGAGAAAGTTTACCAAAATCCTTTCTTGAAACTCATAATTAAAGTCCCACTGGATATGCTTGTATATTTGCAAGGCAAGTCAACATCTGGATATATTATTATTAGGATAATGGAAAACCATAGTGAAGCACCATAAGTAGTTTAATGTAATATTAATGAGAATTGAGAAATGGGACAACAAGCTGTAAAGTTGTTTTGAAGATGTCAATGTGATGTGTTTACTCTCTATATGAATTTTACCAAGCCCGGCCTTTTAAATAAATAGACAATAATTAATATGAGGAATAATAGTATTTGGTATGCAAATGCAAGTTGAATGTTTGATATCAAATGAAAAATCAACAACTCATGAATTATGATTCATGCATGGTATGACTATGAATATGAGTTGTGAACATAATTGTGGATGTTGCAGGGCTCACAAATCACAATCAAGTGTATCATGGAGGTCCATGCTTTTATTAACAATGGGACACCCTTGTCGGTAGACCGAGACAAATTTTAAATTTGAGTCCAACCTCACATGCATATGCAATACCTGCTTGTTTCACAGCCATCAGTGATTTTAATCACTGTGCAGCACCCAACAACCTCATTTTTAACGACCTATCAAGTGGTAAGAACAATCATTCAGTTTGTCTATGTCTATATCTATATCTGTGTAAAAAATTAATTTTTAATGACTAATCCTGAATACCAGATAAATTTGTATATAAACCCATTTGACCATAAAGTTGAGTTGAGAATTTGTAAATGAATTCTATTCAAGTAGATAAAGTAATTGTGGGGATTAAGATGTTTTAATATCTTTATCTAACTGTTAGTGACATGTAGGGCCAAACATTTGAAAACTTGGAGATGGTATTATTATTTCGATTATAATACAAGATTTGGAGAATATTATACAAAATGTATTGCAAGTTTTGTCAAATTTTTTTATTGATTTGTTTAGTTTTAAATCTGAATTCATGAATGGTTGAAGTTGAAGATAGCTTTCCAAATATTATCCACCACATGTTATATTAGGCAAACGCTTCACTTATTACGGATTTGGATCTCATCCTTACCTCATATTATCCTCACTTAAATCAATAGTCTTGATTAACTCCATCTTTTAATATAGTAAAGACATAAAAATTAATATAAATAATCTAGACCGTAGATTATCTATATTAGACACTTGACAATAGATTATGACGGTTACCACAATTAAGATAGAGAGATAATCTAGATCTCACTCATCAGTCATTACTATAACTAATGCTTTCAATAAGAAATTAGCCAATCATTATTAATCAAGATTATCTGTTTTATTAATTCCTTCAGAAGGAAAATTAAATAAAAAATAGTTACATCTTTCTGGTTTGAAAGCCAAATATCTTTGAGAAAGATTTGTAATAGGAACATTTCCTTTCCTTTCTTTTCTTTGTAATAAATCACAATAATGACAGATTTTTAATTGATTTAAATTTTTATAAATTTTGATTATTTTATTAGAGCATTTCCAATGGTATCCTCAAAAGTATGAGAGTAATCAAAATTTGATTATTAATCCAAAAAAAAAAAAAACACCGTCCAACAGAGTCATTAAAAGGGTTCAAAATTTTTTTGTCACTATTGGGAGGGGCTTTTGTGAGAATGTCACCGGTTTACTAATGTAAGTTTAAAAGGCACCTATTTAGGTGACCAGAAAAAAATACCCTCATTTTTGTCATTTTGCTTCTGAAGAGAAAAAAGTTGAGAGAGAGAGAATAGTGGAAAGAGAGACCTTGGGTGCAAGAAATCCGGTACTAAATCTGACGGGAAACCTGCCGGCGGTGGCGATACAGTCTTGAAATCGACGAGAATGTGATATGATTTTTTGACGCGTTTTTGTTGTTGAAACTTTTATGTGCGTTTGATGTTGGATGTTCGTTAGACATGTATATTAGATTTGATTTGATTTGTTGTTGATTAGGTTTGTTTGATTAGGTTAGGGTTTAAATTTATGAAAAAATTCTATTGAACACGATGAAGTTCTGGGTTTTCGAGCCTTTTCCGAGCTTTTCACATGTAATTCGAGCCTTTTCCTAGCAATTTGAATAGGTTTCTGCTATTTGAATGTCCGAGCCTTTTAAAACCTTTTCCGAGCCTTTTTTGAGCTTAGGCTATGTAATCCGAGCCTTTTACAAGTAATTTAAATAAGCTTCTGCAATTTGAATCTCTGAGCCTTTCACACTGGCTCCGAGAATTTTAAAACATTGTCCGAGACTTTTAAATAGTAATCCAAGCCTTTTAAGGAATATGAATAGGTTTCTAGAATTAAAATCTCCGAGCCTTTCATATAGTTTCCGAGCCTTTTCATATAGTGTCCGAGCCTTTTCATATAGTGTCCGAGCCTTTTCATATAGTTTCCGAGTCTTTTCATATAGTTTCCGAGCCTTTTCATATAGTGTTTTCATATAGTTTCCGAGCCTTTTCATATAGTGTCTAAGCCTTTTCATATAGTTTCCGAGCCTTTTCATATAGTGTCCGAGCCTTTTCATATAGTTTTCGAGCCTTTTCATATAGTGTCCGAGACTTTTTATTTAGTGTCCGAAACCTTTCATTTTTATATTATTTATTTTATTTAACTAGATATATTTTTTTTATGTCAATATGCAGATGAGAAATCAACTAAAAGATTCGCTTAAAACTCCAGAGGAAGAAAGGTATTCGGGGAAAATAACTCGACATGACCATTTTGATGACCTTACAGATATCGACAACGCACTTAACAAGGTACATGAACATCTTGCGGTCGAAGATCGACGTCGGTATACTGAGTCGTGTTTTGGACACCTCCTTCGGATGGATCGTGGGATGAAGTTTTCAGCTGGCATTGTACATCGGTTGCTTATTCGCGAGTTGCATCGCGATGGGCCTGAAGATGAGATGAGATTTCTGTTAGGAAGGCATTTGGTTTGGTTCTCAAAGGTTGAGTTTTGTCTAATCACCGGATTGAAGTTCGGAGAACTTCATGACACGTCGATCTATGATATGGTAGAGAATGGCATACACCAGCGGTACTTTGAGGGTCGAGATGAGGTCGAGTATGCAGAGCTGAAAGCTATTCTATGGATTGGTGTTTTTTCTGAGCAGTACGATGCGGTTAAGCTTGTGCTTATTGTATATGCTTAACTAGATACTGATGGGGTTGGACGAGAGAGAGAAAGTTCCAGTATGGCAGTTTCGCCTAGTCGAAGACTTGGACGCTTTCGATGCGTTTCCATGGGGTGCACACGTGTATAGGCGGTCTATATACGGTTTCAAGCATGCGTTGGATGGTCGACGTAGGCGGTTTGAACAACGCCAGCGACGAAAGGGCGTTGATGTACACACCACGGAGACATACAACATATATGGGCTAACGCACACCATGTTGGTGAGAATTTTGAATTTGTTATTTTTTTCATATGACTGATGTATTGTATTGTATTGGATTCTTATCGTTCTTAGCTATTTCGTAGATATTTGCTTTCGAGGTTATCCCCGAGCTTGGCAACAGCGGATGTGGGAAGCGGAGGGAAATCGAGCTCTCCCCCCGAATTCTAAAATGGGAGTTGAGTACGCGACCGAGGGGGGAGAAGTTGAATAGCATTTTCCTCGAAAGTGTAAATATATATATATATATATTATGTTCAAAACTATTAGTATGTATACAATTACAATGGTCTAATTGCAATTTCAGATGTTTGTGAGGGTGAAATTAGTGCCTACAGCAACTGAGAGGGTTGAACGGTACTTCGAGGGCATTTCCCAAGGAGGCAGTTTGTATGATGCTGATCTCGGTGATATACCTGTTCCCGTCTCTGACCCCGAACGATATACAACTACCGGAACCAGTGACATTGAGGGTCCGTCTTTCGAACCCAGTGATACAGAGGGTTCTGACTCGGACGGTCGTCATATTCGTCTCGCGAGGACTAGGCGAGTTCGATTCACGTTGCCTAGAAAGCCTCGAACTAGAGATGATTCTCGAACTGGAGATGATTCTCGAACTGGAGATGACTCATGAGGAGGCGTTGGAGGGCAAGCAGAGGTACGTATAATTCTTTTTACTGTATTATTTAATTTCAATCGAGTGAACGGTTTTAGTACTGATAATTTCGAAATCCTTTCAGGACTGTCGGTATACTGAACTGATGGATGCGTTACGCGAGTTACAGGAGAAGGTGCGAAAGAGTAATGAGAAACGAGATCAACAGCATCAGGAGTTGCTAAATTTGATTCGGGGGCTTCAGGGTTCGACGTCGCACGCCCGTACTCGAGGTACACAGTTCGATGACCCACCCTTCGATGACCCAGAGACGAGACACCGAGACTTCAGTCCCATAGGGAGGATAGGTAGTCATTAGGGTGATTAGTAAGGGCCTGGTGTGACACCACGAGAGGAGGTTACTCATGGTACTAATGGTACAGATACAGCACCTATGGAGATAGAGGAAGAACCTCAGCAGGTTTTACCAGACCAGCCTGTTCATTCTTAGGAACTGGTACAGAGCACCTCCTTACAGCACACCCCTCTGGTCGATCCTGGTGCAGAGCACCCCTTCATTTATTCCACAGGGACAGAGATCCCCAGTCTTAATGCACCCAAAGAGCTTACACCTGCAGGCAATCGACGGCAACATAGTTCCAACGTACAGCGCACCCCTACAGGCGATACAGGGGGACATAGTCCGTCAACACATCACACCTCTGGAGGTAATACACGGGGACAGAGTTCTTCCTTACAGCTCATCCATCCAGTGGATCACATTGAGCTGGACCGGATTACCCCACCCCTTCAACGTCAGAATCGGGTTCGCAGGGCAGGTTGGCAGCAGCGGACCCCATACACTGACCCCTCTCGGCCGAAGAGGCCAAGGATTAGGCCACAACCAGCACATGTATGGGCGCCCCACGCATTGATGGATCCTGACCACCTTGCGGCGTACCAAGCCTATAAGAGGAACTCGACTGGGGAATTATAAGTATAATCGCAGATATTACAAAAATTATTTTGTATTTTGAAACTGCTAAGTAAAACTACTTTCTTATCTAACTTCTTCAACAATTATGCAGGCGTGATGTGGATCTACTCGAGCCAGTTGGTGTCCCTTGGTTCCATCGATTTCAAACCAACATCATGGAGTTAGAGGATACGGTATGGTCCTTACCTGAACATTGTGTATAAGATGTTTCTGAAATAGTAGAATGCTAACAATACAAAATGTTGAAATTGTCAGCATATGGACGCGTACTTGCATATTCTGCGGAAACGTCAGAGATATTACTCCACTGTCTACGGTCCGAGGATCAACATACTGGATTCACAGTTCTATATAAGTGTTTAATTTGTACGGTTTTTGAACATCTATTTATGTGTTTTGTACATCTTTTATCTAACGTTTTATAAATTTTCTTTGTACAGTCATGGTTATTGAATGACTGGGAGAGATTGATGGGAAGTGGGGTCGACAAACCCCGCCGCAGTTGGTCTATGTTCAAGCATCAGTGGTCCGCTGATGACCTTACGGTGGTACGTAGATTGGTCCCGGCAGGAACCAAACCATGGAACGAAGTTGACGTGGTCAGTGTTTTATTTACATTGTTTGAATTTGAATTTTAAATAAATTTCCCACTGATAACACTTTGTTGAAACACATACAGGTTTTGATTCCTTGCAACCTTGGACGTACGCATTGGGCACTAGCCAGCATCGACCTTACAACAGGGAGTATTTACCTGATGGACCCGTTCAGACAAGAGGTACCATTTCGCCATAGGAAAACACAGCTCGCTTGCTTACGATATTTTTTACCGTCGATGCTGCATGCGGTGGACTTTCACGGTCGTAGACGGAGGGGTGATATGACGTACACATTGCAGAATAAGCCCTTTCCACTCAACATTGTGTCTAGAGACCGTGTGCCCCAACAGGATAGAGGGTATGACTGTTTAAAGATCTTATTCTATCCTAATCGGTTTTAATAACATTCAATTCTAATGGTTGTTTATGTGGTGAATTGCAGTGGTAACAGTGGTGCCCATACTTTGAGATTGATAGAGTACCTTGCAGCGAACAGGGATACGTTCGACTGGTCAGAAAACGAAATGGGCACCATCCGAGAGAAGATGGTTGTGGAGGTTTTTTGTAACTCAAAGGATTGGTCTTCCAGTTAGTGATTTAGTTGATGTACATAACATTTGAGTAATGAAATGAAATTATTTTTAAAAAAATTTTAGTTGTTTGCAATTAACACTTGAACACACATTTGATATATTGAAATCCATAAACAATACAATGAATTGTAGACACTATAATAAAAGATACAGTATGGCATTAAACGAACAACCAATAAATATATCATAATATTTCAACATAAAAAAGCATGATAACCAACGGTCTCATAACACAACTGTATCGAGCATGATTCCCAACGTCTGGACGATGTTGGAAGACATCAAGTTGGAGACATGTTTCTCTTGTACTGCCTTGTTATGTTTGATCGCCTTCCTCAACGGCTCCATTCATTCCACGGTAGAGTCTTTCTCAGGGCACGTTTGTTTATTGTGTCCAATTGAATGACAGATGCCACACTTGCGACGGTATTCATCGGGAACACTTATGCTGGGACCTTTATTAACCATCGGTGGGTTGGAGCACCGCCTGCTATTATGTCCTGATTGTCCACATCTTCTACACGACTGTGTGGTTGTCCTCTCCGAAGACGAGGCATGTCGACCC
Source organism: Acer negundo (assembly GCA_035582765.1). Taxonomy (NCBI): domain Eukaryota; kingdom Viridiplantae; phylum Streptophyta; class Magnoliopsida; order Sapindales; family Sapindaceae; genus Acer; species Acer negundo. Next base: position 8,538,088 of record CM069240.1, on the reverse strand, counting down.
TCCATCGGGCGACCTGATTGTCTCTTCGACTTTGGATTTAAAACCACCCGAGATGCGATGTCGGATGGCACTACCCATGAAGAAGGATGGCCAACAGGCATAATAGGAACCGAGTATGCATCAATAAGTGTCTCTCTCTTGTAGTAGTCCGCACACAGATGTGAAATCCAAGTTTCGCTCCCTACAACAATGAAAACAATGAGATTCACGTACCCAAATAATATAAATCGTTAACTGTAACATCTCATGTACCTTGCCGCTGCGAGTGCATGAGAACATGGGAAATGGTCCATTTGGAATTTGTTGCATGTGCAAGTCTTCAAGTGTAAGTTAACCGTCCATTGGTTTCCCTTCAATTTGACGGAGAATATGTTCCAGTCAACCGGATTTACGGTCATATAATTGCACTTCTCGACACTTTTTAGGATCACAAGATGTGCTGCGTCGGTCAGTTGATGACGCATGAACCGTGCAGCTGCATGACGATCGTGAAACCACTTTTGTAGCATATTCCTAATGAACTCCGCCAGTGTCATCATTGACAGTTGTCGTGCGAATTTTAGGCATGAGTTTATGCACTCTGCAACATTTGTGGTCATCAGCCTGTACCTTCTTTGGGGACAGTGTACGCGAGACCACTTGTGTGGACCGACAGTAATGGCATATTCGAATGCACCCTTGTGAAGCCTATGTAACTCCTCCATGTGCCTGTTATAATTGAATTCATTGTACGTCCTAGCTGCTGAATCCATTATGTCAGCAACATCCTTTCTGTGGAATCGCTTCTTCATATTTTCACCAAAATGTCAGCAACATATAGTATCGGTTGCATAAGGAACACTTTAGAAATCCCCGCTTCAATGCTTGCATGGCGATCGGAAATGAAAACCAGATCATCTATATGACCAAGGGCACCCCTCAAACATTCCAAAAACCACTCCCATGAAAGGTTGTTTTCTGAGTCACCGTACCCAAAAGCAATTGGATACACTTGTTCGTTTCCATCTTGTGCAGTTGCAACAAACATTGTACCCCCGAATCTTCCTTTCAAATAAGTACCATCAACTGCAATCACAGGACGTATACACCTTCTAAAATCTCTAATTGAGGACCCTAACGACATGAAAAAGTACAAAAATGTATCATCGTCTGCGCATTGTAAGTCGGTGATTGTGCCAGGATTTTGCTGTTCCAGAACGTACGCAAACGATGGTAACAATTTGAAACTTTCTTCATGCGTTCCATAGGTCAAGGACAATGCATATTGCAAGGCATCATGTGCCTTACTGTACATGACTTGGATGCCATACATTGTTTTCATATCGGCGATTATGTCCTTCGGACGCATGAGACGACCATCATGTTGTTGAAGTCTAGGTGCAATGACTTCTCCGATTATGACTGCACTAGCTTGTCGGTGGCGACGGTGAACCTCCTCCAAAGGACAACTGTGTTGGTTGACAAAACTTCTGACTTGGAAGTAAGTCCCTTCATCTCTCCTCACCGCTCTTAATTTCCACGTACAGTTGTCAATGATGCAAACTAGATGTAACGTTGTCTTATTAGACCTTTTCACCTTCCATTCAAAGTTCTCCCGCATTGAAAAAAGGCCAACTAGCCTCTTCAAATCCTTTTTACTCGGAAAAAATTGACCTTTATAAATCATGCATGTAGGTTTTTGCGTTGCCAAGGTGCTGCTTCTACCAGTACCAAACGAGTATGAATCTGCTCCGGGAATAACCCACGTTATCGTATTATCAGAATCAGATACAGTTATATTATGTCGAACCTCGGAAGTCCCAGGCATATTTGGTATAGTGCAACTAACTCCTTGTACATGTCTTCCTTGTGTTTGAATTTGTGTACGCTCTTCATCCACATTTTTTATATCATCTACCTGTTCATTATTTGCCTAATTATCCACCTCATGGTTCGGGTAATTGTTCATCTCATTGTACTGCTCAATTCGACAACCAAACACATCGCCAAATTGAGGTTCAACTACTTGGTCAACCGCTACCGGTGGGACACCACACATGTTTTCCCCACTTTCGACGAAACTCCTTTGGGGATACAGTTGGTTGCTACCGCTAAAGGATCCAAATTGTTGGGTATTTTCAGGAGGAGGAATATCATTCCTATCACATCTCCAGGTGTCCTCTGAGTTAGACTTACACATACTTGAGGGATCACCCGATCTTCCCCTAGCATAAACTGAACATCATCGTTATTTCTTATAAATGTACGACATGTACTGCCAGGAACGATTGATACTGATGCCAGATCAACATTGAATTTGTTTACATCATACTTCACAATGGTATGCACGATCGCCACCAATTCTTCGTAAGTCATATTCTTTGACACATACATTCCCTGGTTATCGGATCCAACAAACCTCTGACTTCCGTCGGGTAGTTGCTCCCATTGACCGTTGTAAGATATTACTATTCTAACCCGATTCATGATGCTGTCAAATTAATCAAAACTATTAATAAAAACTCAAGAGTACAAAATATTTTCATAAATTACATTTACAAAGGCTCGGGTGAGGATATTTTAAAGGCTCGGAGAACACTAGCAAAGTCTCGGAGAATACATGAAAGTCTCGGAGAAGACATTTTTGGTCTCGAAAAAGACTTTAAAAGGCTCGATTAGTAATTCAATGAAAAGTCTCGGAGAAGACCTAACAAGGCTCGATTAGTGATTATTTGAAAAGTCTCGGAGATAACTTGAAACGTCTCGGAGAAAACTTGAAAAGGCTCGATTAGTGATTTTTGAAAAGTCTCGGAGAAGACATGAAAAGGCTCGGAGAAGACATGAAAAGTCTCGATTAGTGATTTTTGAGAAGACATGAAAAAGCTCGGAAAAGACTTGAAAATGCTCGATTAGTGATTTTTGAAAAGTCTCGGAGAAAACATGAAAAAGCTCGGAGAAGACTTGAAAAGGCTCGGAGAAGACTTGAAAAGGCTCGATTAGTGATTTTTGAAAAGGCTCGGAGAAGACATGAAAAAGCTCGGAGAAGACTTGAAAAGGCTTGGAGAAGACTTGAAAATGCTCGAATAGTTATTTTTTAAAAGTCTCGGAGAAGACTTCAAAAGGCTCGGACAAAACATGAAAAAGCTCGGAGAAGACTTCAAAAGGCTCGATTACTGATTTTTGAAAAGGCTCGGAGCAGACATGAAAAGGCTCGGAGAAGACATGAAAATGCTCGATTAGTGATTTTTAAAAAGGCTCGGAAAAAGGTGACAAAGTCTCGGAGATCCACAATTGTCACAATGAAAATGTGAACAAATGAAAAGAAGTATTTGCACGAAATATTACCTTGTTGTAATGAAGCACGTTCAGTTGTTTGGATCTTGAACTTATATTTGTAATGTGTGTGTGTGAGAGAGAGAGAGAGAGACTAACCCAGTTATCGTTTTTGTTGGAAGTGTGGAGAGAGAACCAGACAAACAGAATAACATAAATGATTATCTAAGGGCAATTTTGGTAGTTCACCATAATAGATGCCTTTTAAACTTAAGTTATTAAACCGATCATAGAGTCACCAAATGAGTTGGAAAATGTGAAACTTTCCACCATTTCCACGTCATTAAAATTTAGCAATAATAGTTATCAATAATCAAATTGCCTCTTCAATAATCAAATTTGAAGATTGACTTTCAATCATCAAATACAAACTTAACCAAAAATAATTGCTGATGTAATTTTATTCTTTTTCTCCTATCTATGGTTTTTTTTTTTTTTTCACTTTTTTTCTCTGATTACCTATGTATCTCATCATTGTTTTAACCGTAAAAATTTCAATCAGGTAAAATTCGTATTGTCTTTTATAGTTTTTTTTTTTTTTAGCAAAAAAGTAATATACAATCATCAAATTTAACAATCCCTCAAAACAATCCCTAAATACTGAAATGGTAATTTTTAAGGATCCAAATTTACTTATACCATTGGAAATGTTCTTAACCATTTAGGGCGATGCATTTATTAATAGGGAATAAAAATGGTATGGATTATCGAATCAACTTTTATTGAAAAGATAATTTAATTTCCTAAGTGGGAGGAGAGTTAAGTATCTTGATTCCTTATTTGTAAATGAAGTTCATAAATAAATAATTAAGTGGGTGTTGAGTAATTCATAAATCAGAACTCAACAATATAATATAGGGAAAATGCACAAAGAATCCTGACCCTTACTAAAATTACAATTTGATCATACTTTTTTTAAAATGACAAATTAGTACCTTTGACTACAAGTTGACCGTTAGAGTTAACTGGATTTGTTTTTATCTAAGAAGGCTATTGAGGTTTTTTTGCCCTTAAATAAATCGTAAAATTTTAACAAGAAAATTAAAAAAAAAAATAGAAAATTAATGAAGAAAATGAAAAATAAATAAATAATATATATATTTTTGGAAGATTTGGGAACCCAACTTTCCTAATTCTTCTTTCTCAAGAGAAAAAATTAAAGCAAAAATTGAAATAATAATTCCTGCATCAATAATCATTAACAACATCAATCGAAGAAAAAATAAATAAAAATAAACAACTTTTTTTAGCAGATCTGGAAACTCAGATTTCCATCTTGTTTATTAGTCATCATCAATTCATCATCAATTAAAAAAAATCAAAGAAAAACCGATAATAAAAATAGGACTAGAGATCCCGAGTGGAGAACCAAAAAAAAGCTTCCAATTCACCAAAAACAAAAAGTTTGGACTATCAAAGAATTACTAAATTTTATCATATAGAGACATTTTCCATCATTCACAGTTTATGGTTCACTGTTCACACACATCATACCCACCACTTTATACCCACCACTTTAAAGTGTTTCCACTATCTCTTTTTTAATCAACAAGAAATGTGGGTACCGCAAAGTCTCTAAACAACCAAAATCAAAAGTCAAAACAAAAGGCACAAAACGTTTTTTAAATTATAAAAAGAGAAAAAAAAATGCTTTTGTTTCTAGAGGTCTTATTTTGGAAACCGAAATCTCGCGTCAGGCAGGTTGAGTAGCAATGGAGTTTCATTTTCTTGGAAAAAAAATTTCCAATCAATAAATCTTATGTGGGTGTTTCTGGGGATGAATCAGAAAATCGGGAGAGGTGGGAAAATGATAGATCCATGAGAGAATCAAGAGACATTATGCTAGAGAAGATTTTTTTTATTTTTGGGTTTTGTTTTGTGATGTCCTTCAATGAAGCTCCCGATCTCCGATGGAGTTTGATCTCTAATGGAGGAGTTTTTTTTTTTTTTTTTTGAAAGAACAATTAAAGGAGTTGACTCTTTTCAATATTTTATAGGGAAAATTATACAAAAATACCCTGACTTTAACACATATATGAGGTATAATCTAGTTTTGTCAAAATTACAAGAAAATACCTTTGACTAACAGTTGACTGATAGTTGACCATATTAAATGATAAAATGACCAAAATGCCCTTCTTCAATGTTTTATTAATTTTTATTTTTAAAAAATGATGTAAATATTAAAATAATTAAAAACTAATTAATTAACAATATAAAATTTAGAAGCCAAATATTACAAAATGTTCAAATCACCCCTCAATATTATAATATTTTTTATTTTTTAATTGTTTGATAACTATTAATTATATATTAAAAGCCAACCAAAACAATTTAAATATATATATATATATATATATATTTTAAATAACAGCAAACCAAATTAAATGTTAAAAGCAAAAAATGAATAGAAATTGATCTCCATGGAGACCTACGCTAATGGAGATTTCGTAGGTCTCCATGGAGATCAATTGCTATTTGTTTTTTGCTTTTAACATTTAATTTGATTTGCTTTTCTTTAAATAAATTTATATTTAAATTGTTTTGGTTGACTTTTAATATATAATTAACAGTTATCAAACAATTAAAAATTAAAAATATTATAATATTGAGGAGTAATTTGGTCATTTTGTAATATTTGACTTCTAAATTTTGTATTGTTAATTAATTATTTTTTAATTATTTTAATATTTACAGTATTTTTTTTAAAAAAAAATTAATAAAACATTGAAGAAGGGCATTTTGGTCATTTTATCATTTAGTATGGTCAACGGTTAATCAACTATCAGTCAACGGTTAGTCAAGGGTACTTTCTTGTAATTTTAGTAAAATTGGATTATGCCTCATATATGTGTTAAAGTCAGGGTATGTTTGTACAATTTTTTCTATTTTATAATAATTGATAAATATGTTGCTTGAGGGAAATTATATCATTTCGTATTATTTTGACTAGTCAACGGTTAACTATAACGGTCAACCGTTGGTCAAGGGTACTAATCTGTCATTTTAGAAAAAGTATGATCTAGTTGCAATTTTAGCAAATGTGAGGGTACTTTAGTGCCATTTTCCCTATAATATATGAGAGTTAAGTTAACAAGCTGTTTCACCTTCACTGCACAAAGGTGAAAAAAAAGTGTAGTGAGAAGTCAAGGAAAAGTGTATAGACAGATCCTCTGAATCTAAGCTGTTAATAGTTTGAAGTTGGACAGCAGTGTTTTGCTGGTAAGTACAAAAGACTTTTCCTCTTAACTTTTATAAAACACTAGTTTGGTCTTTTTTGTAACAGTAAACTTTGTGTATGACCACTCACACCATATTACTATACTAGTCTGTACACCACTCTCCATAGATACTAGATAGAGAGTGCTAAATGTTAATAATTAGCAGAGCTTCTTTTCTTTGAGTAATTAATTATCAAATTTTCTTTTTTACTATATCGAAATATGACGACCAATAAAGACTGGGTAGGACAGAAGCTTCTCTTGAGAGTTTTGCCTTACAAGTTAAAAAACACAAAAAGGCAAAAAGGAAAACTGCTCACAGCTCAAAGCTAACCAGCCACCTCAAATGAAGATCTTTTCTTTTTCTGCTCCAATCTGATTCTCACCCTAAAGGTACTTCCTTCATTGCAAATTCTCATCTTGATTTGTGCTTTGGTGACTCCTCTGATCTGTATGATCTTGCTTTTGTGATTTGGGAATTCTCGGGATTTATTTTGTTCATGAAAATATGTTGGAAAAGAAATGAAATTTTGATTTTTGTATCATACCCATTACAGTATTTTCTCAGCTTTCGAACAAAGGGACTATTTTGTTTTTATTATTTCCGGAATTGCTTCATGATTTTGGTTGAATTGCGTTTTCAACTCTGCTTACAGCATTTAGAGTCAATTTGTTCCTATTTCTGCTATGTTTTGTATTCGTAAAAGTTGTGGCTTTGATTTACCTTTTTTTGGTTACTATTGACTGTTATAACCCTTAGTAATTGATTCTGCAAGTGACCTTTTGAATTTTGTTGGGATTATTTGATTTAAAGTTTTTACTATGCCTTGGAACTTCAATGAAATTTGTTGATTTCCGGTAGCAGTCTTGATATTTAATCAAAGATACCTTATAATTATGAATAATTGCATTGCCATTGACCTAGTCATTCATGTTTCCTGAAATGCACTGTTTCAGAGTGGAGAAGGTTCATTTGTTAATAAGAATGATTAATTTTAAAACAAATTTAAACACAGTTATGAAAATCGCACCAAATCTTGGCACCTTAAGACAGGCAAGGCGCAGCATTTCGATGAGCCATGCGCCTGGCCTGTGGCGCCTCCAAGGTGGGCGCTTGTTTTTAATTTTTTTAAAAGCGGATAAAAAACGACCTAAATGATTAAAACCCTTAACAAACATAGCAGGAAATTGAAATTTTCTCTAGGCCCCTGCTCCCACGAGCTCTGCGCAGGGAGCTCGACCCTCGAGTGCATCAATGTAATGCAACAAAACTGATTCAACCTTCACAACCTAACATGAAGATACATTGATGATGTTATGAAGTTAGTTCTGTTTGAGTTGGGGATAGCTATGAGTTTAACGAGGTTAGACAAACAAGGTGATTTATTTAGGATTTGGATAATGATTTCCAATCATCTTGAAATGATAAACACTGTCAAATGATGACATCCAAGAGTCATGTGCATACTATGTACTGCTAGACTTGTGGTTTCCACTATTTTGTTTTTATTGATCTATTATTTCTAAACAATTATGTATTGTGTTGTCGATCTTATTGCTGTTGTAAGTTTGTGAATTTGGTGCTATGATGTTTTTGCAGAGATGGATCTCACTTAAGTGTTTGTTGCAAATCACTTATCTTGTTTTGTTGCTCTGTAGGTTGATATAGTTGAAGATGGAACTGATCCTTGCTGCTTTAGTATTGTCTTGCTTGCATTCTTTGGTGTTGTCTGATTATCAAGGTATGATGGATTCCCTTGCTGACATTCATATGTCCAGGGAGCATATAAATATGTTAATTGTTAAGTATCAATAGTGTTCTTGTTTGTTGGCTTGCTGTATTAAATTTGACATTCTTCAGAAAATGGAGTAGTATACATTGGAAAAAGAAAAACAGAATTTGGTAACATGCCCTAACATCTCCTCAAACTATTCTGTAACTAAATTTTCTTGCTAATAATGTCATCTCTGGTTAATAATCATTTCAAAGAAAGCAGCGATTTGGATACGCGGATATGATACGACATAAATACATTGATAGGCTGATATATTAGAAATATATATAACTTTAATATAGCAACTTTAATTATTAACTTTCTCTCAAAATAATCTTTAAAATTGCGTATTTGATACGTATGGGGGCGTGTCGGTGTCGGTGCTTCAAATGATTCATTTGAAGTAAAGTTCATATTTTGTGTAACTTAATTTGGGTATTTATTTATTTATTGTGGTTTTGATTGTTGATTGATTAGATGGTAAAAATATTTCTATGTTCTCTTTCAGGAGATGCCTTATTCGCATTGATGACTTCATTGCATGTTCCAAAAGATGTGCTGCCAGATTGGAATCAAAACCAAGTTAACCCGTGCACCTGGTCAAATGTCTACTGTGATCCTAATAATAATGTTCTCTCTGTGTAAGTTATTCTGTGCATGTTGACCTTTTTGTTTGAACGTAATGCATAACAGCACATTTATGCTAATGTAATATAGAGAGGTTCATGCAAGATTGTAATCTAAAATAGTCGAATTCTTTTTTTTTTTTGTTTTTTTTTTTTGCACAAATGTATGCTTAAATATTTTACTCTTTGCAGATCATTGTCATCCATGAACTTTTCCGGAACCTTGACACCTAAACTAGGAGTTCTGAAGTCTCTTACAACACTGTATGTATGAAGAATATTGGAGCTATCAATCTTCACTTACGCTACATTATTTTTCCTAGTTGTTCGATTCCATTTTCATGAACCAATTATTCTTAGTTTGAAAAAAATGGATTCAAGTATTTTTGATAGCAATGAAAACTCGTAAATGCGTTCCAATGCCATGTCATTCTTACAAAATTAGAAAATATCTGAATAGCAATATTTTACGTTTGTCTCTATCATGTCTTTAGTGATAATTTCATTTTGGTATTATACAAAAGCCTAAATAATATTAAAGCATAGTAATCAGTAAAGGTATTACTGACTTACTTGGAGAGCCTATTGCCTGAATATATTTGCATCCTTGATTCATAAATCTGTGTTGCCTAGAACACACAAGGGCGCAATTCAACTCATCACAGCCTCGAATTCCATTTTCTTTAAGTTAGATTCAAAGTCCTTATATTAAATTTATCATTCTATTATGCCTACAAATTCAACCCTCAACCAAGAAGAGCGAACCATGAAACTCATGATTAAAAGCAGTCCGCTCAAAAGAACATTAATTATAAAAAATTACACCCCTTTCTCTCTGTGTGTAATGTATATATGTTTGCTTTTATGGACATTTTGCATATGTTTATTGATATTTGTAATATTTTTTTAAATATATTAGATGTAATTATCTTGCAGCATATTAAAAGGAAATGGCATAACTGGTGAAATACCAGCAGAGTTAGGAAATCTTTCAAGTTTAACGAGCTTGGACTTGGACAATAATCGCTTAACTGGTGAAATACCATCTTCCCTTGGTAATCTTAAGAAGCTTCAGTTCTTGTAAGTATTTCCATCTACTGTTTTAAGTTTCTGAGGTGTATTATATATGTTTGCATTTTTCGTAACTGGATGTGTTTTTGATCATGCAATCAGGACTTTGAGTCAAAACAATCTCACTGGGGTTATCCCCGATTCACTTTCTCCTAACTTAATCAGCCTGTAAGTGATGCCCAAACTTAATTAGCTTCTGCATGAAGTATGATTAATTCTTTTCTTTCCCTTATGGTTTCTAAATGTGGAATTGTGTTCCTGGATATCTTTTTAAGATTTTGATTGCATAATTGAAACCCTGTCTATGCAGCATGCTCGATTCCAATGGTCTCAGTGGTCGAATTCCCGAGCATTTGTTCAAAATTTCAAAATACAAGTACGCACAACTTATTAGTATTTTTCAATGTCAATATTAGTCCGTCGTGATATTTCATACTGTGATTTATTTATTTTCTATAGTTTCTCTTATGCTCTTTATGATTATCATAACTAAACTTGATTGGGTTGGCTGATATCAGTTTCACAGGAAACAATTTGAATTGTGATAAAAGTTTTCCTCACCCATGCGAATCTAGTAGTAACGATTCTGGTAATTTTTTTTAGCTATATTGGTTTGACATTAGTTTGTTTCATAATTTGGGATATGTTTTATATAGTGCAGCTGTTAAATCATCTCTTAAACCAGCTAATTGCTATTGTTTTTCCTATGTCTTGATAGGGAATTCAAAGAAGCCAAAGGTTGGAATTATAGTTGGGATTATTGGTGGAATTATAGTTCTTCTTCTTGGAGGCGTGCTGTTTTTCATGTGCAAGGGAAGACATAAAGGCTATATGCGTGAAGTATTTGTAGACGTTGCAGGTTTGTATTACTTTTCACTTTATACACTCTGAAATGTTGTTAGATGTTCTTATTTTTATTATGAGGAAAAAAAATTGTTTCTTTATGTGATATGGATTTTGCTTTTGTCTCTTTTTGGTTGAGAATTGGGAGCTTATTGATTGGGCTTAAACTATTTTCTTGTCAGAATGGTGATTAGCACCGAAGTGCAATCTTGACTAACTAAAATTGCCAGGAAGTTGAAAGACTTTTCATCTGAAGCTCTCTTTTGTTTTGTGTGATCAGGTGAAGTTGACCGAAGGATTGCATTTGGTCAACTAATAAGATATTCTTGGAGGGAATTGCAGTTGGCTACAGACAATTTCAGTGAGAAAAATGTCCTTGGTCAAGGAGGTTTTGGAAAGGTTTATAGAGGAGTGCTTGGTGATAACACAAAAGTTGCTGTGAAGCGATTAACTGATTTTGAAAGTCCTGGTGGAGATGCAGCTTTCCAACGCGAAGTTGAGATGATAAGTGTAGCTGTCCACCGAAATCTGTTACGGCTTATAGGGTTTTGCACAACACCAACAGAACGTCTTTTGGTGTATCCATATATGCAGAATTTAAGTGTAGCCTACCGTCTAAGAGGTATTGTTCTCTTACTTATAGTTGAAGTATATTTGTCTATTTGTTTATGTATATTTGTATTGTCTGGATATGCATAGTTCATATTTCTTGATTCTTCTCTTCTTAATGTTTGACTAATTTTAGCACTACTGCAGAAATTAAACCAGGGGAGGCTGTTTTAGACTGGGCTACAAGAAAACGAGTGGCCTTAGGTGCAGCACGTGGGCTGGAATACCTTCATGAACATTGCAATCCTAAGATTATTCATCGGGATGTGAAGGCTGCTAATGTGTTACTGGATGAAGATTTTGAAGCCGTTGTTGGTGACTTTGGCCTGGCGAAATTGGTAGATGTAAAAAAGACTAATGTGACAACTCAAGTTCGTGGGACGATGGGCCACATAGCACCTGAATACTTGTCCACTGGGAAATCGTCAGAAAGGACAGATGTGTTTGGTTATGGGATTACGCTTCTAGAGCTTGTAACAGGTCAACGGGCGATTGACTTTTCACGTTTGGAGGAAGAAGATGATGTGTTGTTGCTTGACCATGTAAGACAATTGTGATACTTTACAATCATTTTTTGTATATGATTTAGGCGAAGAAATCATGAAGTTCTTACTACATTTATTATGTGTGTGTTTGTTTCTGAAGGTCAAGAAGCTTGAGAGGGAGAAGAAATTGGACGCTATTGTAGATCAGAACCTGAATAACAGCTACAACATTCAAGAGGTGGAGACAATGATTCAAGTTGCATTGCTGTGTACGCAGGCATCACCAGAGGACCGCCCGGCAATGTCAGAGGTGGTACGGATGCTGGAAGGAGAGGGGCTAGCTGAGAGGTGGGAAGAGTGGCAGCATGTTGAAGTTAGTCGCAGACAAGAATATGAGAGAGTACAGAGAAGATTTGACTGGGGAGAAGATTCTGTATATAACCAGGAAGCAATTGAATTATCTGGTGGAAGATGATGAGGTAACAGATTTTTATCTCAATTGGGGAAGCATTTAATTTTCTGTTCAAGTAGGTTAATTTGATGTTTCCTTTTTTAAGTGTAATTCTATAGTGAGGGAAAAAAGAAAAAGAGAATGAAAAGATATTATTATATATGCCTAGATATTATTGTATATGAAATGTTGTTGGTAAAAGCTCTTTGTGTTGGTATTTTGAAATTTTGGTTGTCTTTGAATGAAAAGATATGCCCCTTGATTGACATGGGTGGTCCAACATTAAAGTTGACTACTTGTGGACATTAAAGTTGACTACTTGTGGACCTGCTCAAAGATAAAGAGATTGGAGCCAAAGAAATTCCCATGAGATATGAACACTGATAACAAGCCTGTTTGATTCCAGGATAATTTCTTCATATATATAGTTATCATGGATGCATCCAGATTGTTATGTGAAACAGTCAAGACTTGAAGAAATGTAAGCGCTGCTAGCTGTTGAGGGATCTCCCCTGAGAGAGAGAGCTCCAGTGATTCCAGTGTTGGAAAGATTGAGAGCTCCAGTAATAGTAATCTGTTGGCATTGTTGCATAGTTCAAATATGTTAGTTCATTCGCATAAATAACTTTCATGGCATTCCAACACTGTTATAAGGAAGGTCAACGATGCGCAACCAAGCAGGGAAAATATACGATTTCCAAGATTGAGAAATTCTACCCTGGAATTCTTCCTCGTAACTTATTGCTGCTTAAATCCATCATCCTCAAATTTGTTCCATTCATCACAACTCACAAGATTCTATTTCCAATTAAGAAAATGTTCACTTGTTTGTAACTGAACACAATTATGAGTCAAGTCATCATATCATAGACTTTTTGCTTAACAAACTAACAAGGCATCAATTGGTCAATTAAATTTACAATTTAATGATACGAATTCGCAATAACACGACTCATTACCAGGACTAATCTACACCATCACTTTAGACTTTAGTAATCAAGAAAGGTTATAATACCTTTACAAACCATAAATGAATGGAACTGACTGGACTGTTAAATCAACCAGTCAAATTATTCTTTCACAATTACACACACACACACACACACATATATATATATATATATATATATAGATTATAAATTTATAATTGTGTCCTTTGAATTAATCTCTTGCAGCAGTGGCAATTACAACATAGAGCATTGAAGGAGCATAGATAAGCAGAGCAGTTATGACAATTACAACCATACACACCACAGAACGTTGAGCATATTCACTGCCACAGGACAGCTTCCCAACCTTGATCTGTATGACATTAGCCATGGACATTGTCAACAACACAATCCCAACAAACGACGCCACAATCGATAGAGCCAACAGAGCCCGTCCCCAGAACTCGGAGAGAAGAACATCTTTGAAGAACCTGTCGAGTTTTGGTATGCGTTTGATCTTTCTCTTGATCTTCTTCAAGTTTATAAGAACTTTGAGTGACTTGGCTGACAAGCTTGATAAGAGGAAGCAAGCGAAGGAGACGATTTCGTAGAGGATGAGCCTCTTTGAGAAAAGAGGGCCTGCGTCGCATTCTTGTCTGATTTCGAGACTGTGTTGGTTTGGAGAGGCTACAGACATCCCAATAAACACAGCTATTGTGAAGAGTGAATTCACATTCACAAGGTCATCTAATGCCTTTAGATGAACGCCTATGATCTCATCATAATCATCACCTTCTCCTTCTCCTTCTCCTTCTCCTTCCAATTGATCTGTTTTCTTTGGAGGTATCATCATCATATACAAATACAATAATGTAATAGTTTTTGTTATAGATGATTGGGCCGGGGTGGTTTTATAAGCAAATCCTGGTTGAATTGGAGCCACAAAACAAAAACCAACCAATAAACATACTAGATATCTAGTCATCTAGTAGGTTTGACTGTTAGAGATGGACTTTCAAGTGTAATGAAAAAGGGTGCATTATCAAATGAAACACGTGTCCAAACTGAAAATGACTTGTATCTGCTGTTTCATAAATATTGCCCTATTGGGTTTGCAAATTTGTTGATGGCTTGCATCAGATTTTTGTTCATGTGGTGGTTTTTTAATGTTTTGCTTTTGTGATGAGTTTGGTTGAAAAGAGGAAGATTACACGAGATTTTGTATCTTTAATCCGTCAGTGACTATGATTGTGTCTCAATTTATAATCAGAAATTCATGTTTATTCTGATTCATAAGTTGATAGGTAAAGAACTAAATAAAAGAGGGAGAGTGGAATTAAACCTTAAGTCTCCTACCTCTACCTCCGATACTGTATCAATAACTATTAAACCCAATTACTTAAGTTAATATATAAAGTTTCAACTAATATTTAAAATATAAGTTGATGAGATTTATATTACGCTATTCTTAAGTTGAGATTTTGAATTAAGAAATGGTAAAAATATATTAGGATTAGGAGTGTACAAGGCAATATAGAGTTTTTTTTTGTCTTGTTAGATTTATTCCTCTATTACGTACTCCCATAACCAGGATCTCATTAAAAAAAACTTTTATATATATATATATATATGTTACCAACCTTTTTTGTCAAAAGTTTATTTTTTATTATATTTGTTGTCCTTACCCTTGAATTGCCAAAGATGCCCTTCATTTCCAAAATTTCCCACCCAAAATTCCCCTCTCTTTGGTCTTGACTTCTGATAGTCTGATACCCATATTTCAAAATCAAAAATCTCTCTCTCATAATTTCAAAATCCTTTTTAATACTTCTTCACCATCATGATATTGTATAAAATGCAGATACATTTCATAGTCTGGAGTTTGTATTACGTTTTTGGCTGATCGATTCTGATTGTATGGAAACTGTGCATGCAAAGACAGTTTATGGGGCTTTTACACGGTCTTCAGGTTAGGTGCTATCATTCGTGATTGCGTATCAATGGTGGTTTCACATTACTACCAAAATATGAAGTTTTCAAAATAATTTTATTTATTCAACATTGCAGACATTCAACCAACTGTGCCAGTTCAACTTCAGCTCCAGGGTAATTGAAGTCTCTAAGACTCCCTCGACCATTACTGATCAGCTAAGATTCTCTTTTCGTGGGCTTTTAATTGGTGAGAAATGTTTACACTCCAGATATGGCTTTTTTGAGTGATTTTTAGCACATTATTAACTTTGATTTAAATGAAATTGTTGCAGATACATCTCGACACTATCGGCCATTGCAGACGCTTAAGAAAGTTATTGACTCTATGGCCTATGAAAAGCTGGTATGTAATTCAGAACCCATAAACTTGGTATCGGGAATTTATATTACGGTTTTAGATATAGAACACTCCATGTTCTATTGTTTTATAAAAGTAGAATTTCTGATATAGTGATTTAATATTTATGCAGAATGTGTTTCACTGGCACATTGTAGACACAGTCTTTCCCTCTAGGGATACCTTCATATCCAAAACTGTGGGACCGTGCTTATTCAATTCAAGAACGATATACAATGGCTGATGCTGCTGAAATTGTTTGGCAAGTGATCTCTGCTCCCTATACTGCTTGAGTTCCATAGCTATAATATATGTATTATAAACTTTTTGCAGACATGCTCAGAGACGAGGAATTAATGTATTAGCTGAGTTAGATGTTCCAGGACATGCTCTCTCTTGGTAATCTTCACATGTCTTTTTCACAGCAGTTTTTCTTTATGAGTTATGACAAAGATATATGTACCTTCCATTCAAAATTTAATTTGTGGCATGGTTGGTTATATGAGTAACTTGGGAGGTGATGAAGTTGATACAAGTAAGTTTAATAATCATACACTTAACTCTTGAGTCTTGTCAATATTGTGATTGTTATTTTTATTTCCTTAGCACTACTTCTAAACTGCACTATAACAGTACTACTATTCTTGGTATCACCTTTATGCAAACATATTAGTCGACCAGTTATTTTAGAACACATTACATGGTGGTTAATGTGTTCTTCCGTTGTTGATATACATTTATACTTTAAAATACGGTTGCTTGTAGCCACTGATAATGGATGAGGTTTGATAATGTTGTGGTGATAATTTGTTATAATTCCGACGTTGCTTTCAGGTTGCTGGACACTGACTTCTCATGTGAGTAAATGGTAAGCATCACAAGAAGTATTCTGTTCAATTTGCCTTCCTTGCTTATGGTGGTCATTTTTTTTTTTTATTTCTTTGATTTATTTGTTTGTAATACTACAACCTTTCAGAGCCCCCTCAGAGCCCAGAAAATAGCTCTCTCAAGGATATGTTTCTATCCCTCTCACGGAGGATCGGTTATGGACACCTTATGACAATCTGGACACCGGGTTCTTGCTATTCACAATAACAAGATAAAGCACATCCAATGTAGCAAGTGTAAGAAATGTGGAGGAGAAGGTCACAATGTAGCAAGTTGTCATTGAAATGTTTTGTTATTTTGTTATTTGTATTTCAAGACTAATTACGTTGAATTACAAGTTACCATTTCATAACTAATAATGTTTGAATTTAAGTCTATTCGGTTATTTGAAATGAAATTTACATGTCTGGTGTTTGAAATTTACATGTCAATTGGATTTAAAGTTACATGTCATTTTTATTCCAATTACATGTTTGAAGGTGTATTCCAAGTTAAATGCCAAGTGAAGTTCAAGTTACATGCAAATTAATTTTGAAGTTACATGCCATTTGAATTTCAAGTTACATATTATTTAATTTTGAAGATACATGTCAAATGATTTTTAAGTTACATGCTAATTGATTTTCAAGTTATATGCTAGTTGATTTTTAAGTTACATGCCAGTTGATTTTCAAGTCATATGTCAGTTGATTTTTAAGTCACATGCCAGTTGATTTTTAAATTACATGCCAGTTGATTTTCTAGTCACATGCCAGTTGATTTTCAAGTTATATACTAATTTAATTTCAAGTTACATGCGAGTTGAGTTCCAACTATTTAGAGTTATATGCCTTTTAAGTTACATGCTTGTTGCGTTCCAAGTTACATGTCAGTTGTATTCCAACAGAGGAAACAAATTAAAGAGACAAGTTATAGGAAAGTGAAACGAATAGAAGAATAATTATTTGTAAATGAATCTCTTATTACACTTGTCAGCAGTTGCAAATTATAAATAAGAAGATATATGTTAAATGATTTTTAAGTTACATGCTAGTTGATTTTCAAGTTATATGCCAGATGATTTTCAAGTTACATGCATGCCAGTTGATTTTCAAGTCACTTGCTAGTTGATTTTCAAATTACATACCAGTTGATTTTCAAGTTACATGTCAGTTGATTTTCTAGTCACATGCCAGTTGATTTTCAAGTTACATGTCAATTGATTTTTAAGTTACATGCTAATTTAATTTCAAGTTAAGCTAAATTGTTACATGCCCGTGTGATCTAAATTTATATGCCAGTGCTTTTTAAAGTTACATGCTAAGAAATATTTGACAAACCTAAGTTAAAAGATAAAATTCCAGTAATGTTACATGTCAGGGTCTGTTAACAAGTTACATGCCAGTTGGTTCTGAATTTACATGCCAGTGTATTTTGAAGTTACATGTCAGGATATTCTTGTTTCCCTACTTGAAAGACACTTAAAAGATCAAAAAATAAAATATGATTATTGACGAATAATTTAAAAAATAAATTAAAACAATAACGGGGACTAAATTAATAGAAACATACAATGATGAGATTGTCAACCGTAATAAATATGTCAGTTGAAAACTAAACATTCCAGTAGCTTTACATGCCAACATCTATTAACAAGTTACATGGCAGTTCTGAAGTTACATGCCAGTAGAATAAACTTCAAAAAGTACAGAACCTCATACATTCCAGTTGTTTGTTGTAATCATTTCATGTACATGAAAGTTTATAAACTTCAAAAACAAAGATGAAGCACAAACAAAGTTATCATTCTGCTGGTACACTATTGTGGTTGATTTTTTAATCCAGTTATCCTTCGGTTTTATGAGGAAATCCTCATAATTAATATTTTCCATCTGCAAAATCACATGAATATAACGTTAGTTACATGCCAGTGAAGTTACATGCCAGTGTCTATGAAAGTTACATGTCAGTAAAGTAAATTAAATGCCAATACAACAGACAACTTACATGCCAATACAAAAAAGATACTTTAGTATGCTTAAATGTAAAATTCTGAGATCTATTCGGTCAAATCTTTTCAATTAAATTGTACAAATGAATAGATTCTTATTAATACTTTATGTAGTTTAAATATAAACAAAACCTCAATCCCCACCCCACACACATTTAATAAAAAATTATTACTACAAATCACACTTGTATAAAAACACTACCCGATTCAACAAACAAAAACAAAAGATTGATTATTTTGTATCTTTGCTGTTGAGCAAACTTTGTTAGTATTGAATTACTGTACACACATGGACTGTCTTGCTATATGCTATAAGGAAATTTCTATTTTATGTTAATATAGAATACCCACAATTCCACTAAAGCTTTATTGTATTACAGATTATTTTCATAATATTTTAAGCCAAAACCTTGAATAAATTTTAGGGAAAAATTGACCAAACCTCACTTATAATGTAGGTTAAAAATTTCCCTTTCATATATAATTTAAAATTTGTCAACGTCTTTCTTATGAATGAGTTTCGAACAAATTCTTTTTGCCAGACTGGGTAAAAATTACCAGACCTGAGACCAGAGGTGTGAGACGGCGAGATGTGTTCGACGGTGAGAGGTGCGCGACAACCAGAGGTGAGCGACGGCTAGAGGTGCAGCGACAGAAGCAATGACAGCGACAACAGTAACACCCACAATGGTTTCTCTTTCTAGCAGCGACAGCGACTGGCAACGACGACAACAGCGGTTCCACGACGATGGCGATCTCTCTCTCTTGTCTTTATTACTTTTGAGTTTTGATCATTTTACTGATGGGTGGTTCCCACCCTAACAAGATGACCTCGTTTTTACAATCCACCCACCCACTAACAGACTTTTTTTTTTTTTTTTTTTTTTTTTCAAATTTCAAATTTAAGGGCATTTCCGTCCAAAAGTGGTAAAAAGTGACGAAAACAATAAAAAATAAACTTGTGGCTAAAAGCAATAGCCCTATAAATTTTTTGGCTCTTTTTGAATTCACCTCTATATATATAATTGTAAACTATGCATACATATATGGTATGACTTGAACCTTCTACCACTAATTTATAGAAAAGACACACCAATTGAAATAAGCAAGAATGAGTCTATGGTGGTGTAGTTGTACTCTCTCTATCATCCTATTAATTCTAGGATCGCTAAAAAGAAGAATTAAAATGCTCTAAATTCTAAGGTGCCGGTGCCATGCAACATTTTAGAATCCTATTTTCTGTTTTCCGAGATGATAAAACGTATGTAAATTCGTTTGTTAAAGTTTTGAAGCTAAATTTTTTTGAAAATAGTGAAATCAAGTTTTTTTGATTAACGCGTAATTGCATAGAAACCTGAGAACATTAAAAAGATGTTCTCATTGTTTTAGTTTCCAATTTTTTTTGAAGGCCCTATAGTTTTAATCATTGTTCTAGTAAGCGTTAGTCGGGTGCAGACCCAACGCCTAACACCTATACCGATTAGTCGGAGATTAATCAGCTAACGAATTTTTTTTTTCTTGTAATTATACCTGGGGGGGTATGAGTTCAAAATTCTTCTAATGTCTTTTTCAACACAATAAGTATGTGCACACTTGGCATGTCTAACAAATGAACTGCTTTAACAAGATAATGAGAGTTCAATACACAAGTGATACAAGCAATACAAGTTATGGAAGTAATGAAACTTAAAGTGAAACTTGACACAAGTATTTTTACGTGGTAAACCTCCTAAGAGGAATCGTCCACGGGTTGATACCACAACCACTGGCGAACCGCAATTCACTATGCCGAAAAGAAGATAAACACTCAAAGGCAATCAACACATGATACACTCCTTAAGCTATCAACTTTTAATCTACCCTTGAGCCTAGTGAGTCACTTTGCCACAACTTTCTAACCGAGACAAATCGCTTGCTTTTAGAAAACCACTTCCTAACCTAGACTATCCACAAGTCTCTAGGGAGATTTCCTTGCTCGGTCTTACTTAAAGCCACTTGTTTCTTGTCAAGACTTCCTTGCTTAGTTATTCCGAGCCCCTTGTTCTTAACTAAGACTTCTTACTTGGTTAACCAGACCACATATCCTAACCAAGTCTTCCTTGCACTATGTTGAAGAATCACTCAACAATAAGAGACATCCCACCTTTCGCAAGGCAAATGATCTAAGTGATGCAAATGATGCAAACACAATCAAATAGAGAAAGTATATCACACAAATTCTATGAACATGCAATTAGATAACTAGAATATGCTTTCAACAATCAATCACAAAATTATCTAGAAATCTGAACATGTGAATTATTAAGAACTAGATTAGAATAGTCAATATCACAATCAAAAATCCTAGTTCTTAAATCATGAAACTAAATCTATAAATCAACAATCAAGCTCATTAGACAAAACATTTCTAAAATCAATTTCATGTGAATTAAGTTTAGCTTTCAACTATGTTCAATCAAAATCACAAAAAGCTACAACTCGAAAATCAATCAAACAAGTCTAAAATTGGAATCAAAATCATTCTAAACATTTTTCATCAATAAGTAATAAAATCCATCAAGTTGATCATAAGAAAAATGCAAAGAAGATGATTACCAATAGAAAAGATGAACTGCGAATTGAAATTAGATCATCGTTAATGATATGGACATATTTTCACCTTGAAAATGCTTGAGATGTGTTCCTCTCCTCAAGACCAAGAATTTTAGCTTTTGGATTACTCAATTCGAAGTTGAGATGAGAATGATATGACAAAAACAAAAATACAAAAGTTGTGAGAAATTTGGCACGAAATTTGAATATGTAGGGAGGGAAAACAAATGGAGAAGGAGAAGGGCAAGGGAGTAATTTGGCCACCCATTAGCCTCTCTTCCCGTGGAGGCTCGTGGCCACCACGGGGAATGGCCCTCTTCCCGTGGACCCGTGGTGGCCTCTTGCATTGCTACAAAAAACACAAAAGAAATCGGTTTTTTTATATGGAAGAAATTAGTTTTTAAAATTTTTAAAACCGATGTCTTTTTGAGTGATTTAGAAAAAAAGCGCAAAAGACATTGGTTTTTAACCGATGTAAAAACAAGGAAAAGACATCGGTTTTAGTTAAAACCGAATAAAAAACCCAAGAGAAAAGACATCACTTTTAGTTAAAACCGATTTAAAAACCCTGATGTAAAATTGATGTATTACAAAAATTAATCCCACCGTCGCCGGCCAGCTCCACCGTCCGGCCAACCCCACCTATGAAAATAATGAGGATTAATTGTCATTATGAGTTGAACTTGCATCCTTAAAGTCAAAGTGGTAAGCCTTTACTGCCTGATTACAAGATTATATGTGTTAACAATTGCACAATATTTATATATAACCCATATGAGTTTTTAGAAATAAAAAAAAAAAATTAAAAAAAACTTGTTTGATAAATTTACATTTACTCAACTAATCAAAATTCTAATTTCTACTACATATATATATATATCAAATAAATTTTATTGGCGGATTTTTTTTCATTTCATTTTTTATTGTGTGGTTGTGTTTTGCCGGAGATATTTTTGTGCAAACTTTTTCCTTAAAATTGTATCTTTTGTAAAGGAAATAAATTATTTTCATCCATGTTGGATTCTTCAATTTTTCGAAACGAATCCAATGGTATAAATAACGTAAAATTCCGGGCGGTATTTTGAAAGTTATGATCAATTATTCAGTTAAAGGTCAGAAGCGATTGGAGATATTTCTGTACAAACGTTTTCCTTAAAACTGTATCTTTTAGCAATGAAATAAATTTTTTCATCCATGTTGGGTTCTTCAATTTTTCAATACGAATCCAACGGTATAAATAACGTAAGATTCCAGGTGGTACTTTGAAAGTTATGATCAATTATTCAGTCAAAGGTTAGAAGCGATTGGAGATATTTTTTTCAAACTTTTTCCTTAAAACTGTATCTTTTGGCAATGAAATAAATTTTTTTGCCATGTTTGATTCTTTGATTTTTTGATGCGAATCCAACGGTATAAAGAACGTAAAATTCCGGGCGGAATTTTGAAAGTTATGATCAATTATTCAGTCAAAGGTCAGAAGTGATTAGAGATATTTTTGTGCAAACTTTTTCCTTAAAACTGTATCTTTTGGCACGAAATAATTTTTTTTTCCATGTTGGATTATTCAATTTTTTGATATGAATCCAACGGTATAAAGAACGTAAAATTTCGGGCGGTATTTTGAATGTTATGATCAATTATCCAGTCAAAGGTCGGAGATATTTTTATACAAATATTTTCCTTAAAACTGTATCTTTTGGCAACGAAATAAATTTTTTTGTCCACGTTGGATTCTTTGATTTTTTGATATGAATCCAACGGTATACAGAACGTATAATTCTGAGTGGCATTTTGAAAGTTATGATCAATTATTCAGTCAAAGGTCAGAAGTGATTCGTGAATCCTCGAGTGAGCTGTTTTCATCACTCATTTTCACACTTTTTCAAATCGATTTTTGGAATATTTTTTGATTGAAAAGTGTTTGTTTGCATGTTTTTGACAGTGATTTCTGGATTGCCACGTGTCCAACAATAATATTATGATAATAAAAGTTGTAATGTAAATAATGGCATGCAAAACACAGGTTTTAAGTGGAAAAACCCTAAAACGGGAAAAAACCACGGCATCCCTTGAGGGCAGGAAAAATATTACTATGATTAACTTTAGGTTACACTTTTGGTTTTGTTTCTTTTATCATACAATGACTCTCTACTCTCCAAAAATTCAGAACCCTCTTCTCGTAGATTATATTGTCCTATTTATATCAAGTAGATTAGGGTTCCCTCTCCCTCTCGCCGTGTAGGTGGCATATTCCTCAAATAGAATCGTTTTAGGATTTTATTATCCCAGACTGGTTTGGATTTGTTTCCAGTTAAATGTCTATCTTTCCGAACATTTTTAATATTTTCCTATTTAGACTTCTTTTGAGGTGAAATAGGAAAATTTCCTTATCAGGGTGTAACTCATAGAAATTTGTTTTTGGATAGATTCTTGCTTAACAAGGTTTACTTTAGCCTTGCTGTATTAGCTGAGTAAGTTTTGGTTGAGTAAAGCTTGGCAAGTACAACCTTTATTTTGAGGCGAGTAAATCGTGGCTGAGTAGACATCTCTAGCGACCACACTCATTGGCTACAAACTAAATTACCTGGCGAGTACATTTAACTTGTTGGTTTTGATGACGTGGCATGGCGGTCCATAATTCCTGTTGACCGCTTTGACTAAAGAGTTTGGACTTTTTCTTTCGTGTTTCCTGTATAAATTGCTGACGTGTCCCTTGATTGAAAATACACATACAACACATGTCTACTTTCTTGTATCAAAATTTGAGCAAATAACGTTGAGTATTTTTAGAGATACGCACTTGAATGTGAACATAGGTCAGATTTGTATTGTAGAATTTTGCTTTTGAATCCACGTCAGTTTTTATATAAACCGATGTCTAAACGCTTTCTTTTAATATCGGTTTTTATATAAACCGTTGTCTTTTTAACAAATTTTTTTTTTTTAATATTGGTTTTCCTAGAAATCGATGTCTTTTGAAAATACAATATATAAGACATCGGTTTTTATAAAAACCGATTTCTAATTTTTTTTTTTTTATAAATCGGTTACATAAAAACTAATTTAAACAAGTGTTTTCTTTTAACAATTTTGTAGTAGTGTTGTCTCATCTCTTCTCTTCCGCTCCCTTTCGTGTTCTTTAACCGTTCTTCGGTCTTCGAACTCCGAATTCAAATCCGCTTTCAGATTACAAACTGTAACTCAATGAAACATGAGGAAGAGTATGAAAGTTTGACCAAAAGTTATGAATTCAACTCGATACATGATGATGAAGACAATGCATTGTAAGAGAACGTAAAATGACGTAACTTCCTCGTTTGAACTCAAAATCTAATGAGTAAGTAACTGATGTAAACCAAAAACTCAAGACAAGAATTCAAAACACAGCATAGACAATAGAACTAGGAAAGTAAGTGGTAGGTACTGTCCTCTTGCGCGAAACGCAGCAATAGAGGGACTGGAAGATGCCACAAGGTTGAATCCTCAAAACCCAAGTCTTCCAAATCTTTAAACACATAGAATAGAAACTGAAATATATTCCAAAAGCCAAAAAAACTACCTCCCAGAGGTTACGGACACCTTTTTTTTTTTTTTAAAAAAAATTTATAATGCAACTTCAATAATTAATAAATTTATGGTTCCTAGACACATAGAATAAAAACACATTATACTTTCAAGAAACATAAATATTTCACACAACCAATATTGACCAAGACTGACTTTTGGACTATCAGTAAATAAAAAAGACTAACTTTTGGATTATCAATAAATAAGAAATATCCTAGTATTTGAGTTTCCATCATTCTCCCCCAGTTAAAGAACTTGACTCCGTGCGAGTTTCCTCCTTAGCTGCTTGGCATCTCTCAGCATCAATCTTCATAAATTCTTCTTCACTTATCCTAGAATTCTCATAATCAGGTCTTCCCATCCATTTTACAAGAAATCGAAAATATGAACCAGACTTGGTCTTCATCTCTCGCACTTGGATCACAGTTTCAATACCTTTAACTTTTTTGTTAGGAACCTGGTTCGAAATCTCCCTCTCAATTTTGCTAGTTTCAGCAGTTAAATCCCCATGAAAAGTATAAAGATCAGCTACATTAAATATACGAGATATGTTTAAGCCTTGAGGGAGCTCCACTTCATAAGCATTTTCACCGAACTTGCGTAATTTCTTACATGGACCTATCTTCTTACTCTTCAACTTGTGATAAGTACCTGTTGGAAGCCTTTCTTTTCGTAAGAACACCATAACATAATCTCCAACATAGTATTCTTTGAATCGTCTATGCTGAACTTTAGCTTCTTTGTACTGTTGGTTCATCTCGATTAACCTTTGTCGAACAGTTTCTCAAATTTCTTTCATATTTTCTATAAAAGCAACTGCATCATCGCTAACACGTGGCTGATTAGATAAGTTAACAAGGTCTGTAATGTGATTTGGAACAAGTCCATACACTATCTCAAACGGACTCTTTCCAGTAGTTCTATTCATAGAGCTGTTATAAGCAAATTCAGCTTGTCGCAAGATCAAATCCCATTGCCTAATGTTGTCTTTTGCAAGACATCTCATCAAATTTCCCAAACTTTGATTTACTACCTCTGTCTGACCATCCGTTTGTGGATGAAATGCACTGCTTTACATCAACTTAGTATTCATTAACTTCCATAAAGTCCTCCAAAAGTGGCTCAGAAATTTCACATCCTGATCCGATGTAATTGTTTTTGGCACTCCATGTAGTCGAACCACCTCCCGAAAGAAAAGATTGGCAACATGAGTTGCATCTAGGACCTTCTTGCAAGCAATAAAGTGCACCATTTTAGAAAAATGATCAATCACAACAAATACTGAATCCATACCTCTTGCTGTCTTTGGTAATCCTAACACAAAATCCATGCTAACTTCAGTCCATGGAGCAGTGGGAATAGGTAAAGGAGTATATAAACCAATATTTTGCTGTTGACCTTTGGAAACTTGACATGTATTACACCTGTCAACATGTCTATACACATCCTGACGTATGGTAAGCCAAAAGTACCTCTCAGCTACCATTTGTAATGTCTTGCTTATACCAAAATGTCCCCCCCAGACCACCTCCATGCAACTTTCCAATCAACAACTCTCTTAAAGAGCTCTCCGGTAAACATAATCGAACACCTTTGAATAAGTAACCATCATTGATAACAAACTCAGCAGATATTTTGCTATCTTTGGCTCCAAGCTTGTCAAGTACCTCTTGAAAATATGGATCCGAATTGTATTTTTCTTTAATCATTTCCAACCCAACAACCTTGGTGGTCATTGTCTTCAACAAATAAACTATTCTACTTAGAGCATCAACCACTTTATTCTGACAACCATCCTTATGTCGTAGCATAAATGTGTACTCTTGCAAGAATGCTACCCATTTCGCATGTCTCATGTTCAACTTCTTTTGAGAGTTGATAAACTTTAAAGCCTCATGATCAGAATGCAAAATGAACTCCCTTTGGATTAAATAATGCAGCCAAAACTTCAAAGCTTGAACAATTGCATAAATTTCAACGTCATATGTTGAGTAGTTTTGTCAAGCACTAAAAAATGCAATTGCAAGACCTTATTGACTTAAGACAACTCTGATTCCCACTTTTGATGCATCACAATCCACTTCAAAGACTATCAAAATTCGGTAGAGTCAAAACCGGTGCTTGAGTCATCATTTGCTTGATTTTGTTAAAGCTCCCCTCTGCTTGTGAATTCCAACTGTATTTTCCACCCTTAAGATATTCCATAATTGGAGCCATGATTGTGCTGAAATTTTTTATAAATCTTCTGTAAAATGTAGCCAGCCCATGGAAGCTTCGAATTTCAGTCAATGTTTTAGGAATAGGCCAACTAACAATAGCTTGCACTTTGATCGGATCAACTTCAACACCTTCAACTGAAATTATAAACCCCAAGAACTCCAACTTGTCAACCATAAACACACATTTTCTTGAGTTAGTATATAGTTGATTTTGCCTTAACAGATTAAGGACAACCCTCAAATTCTGAATATGAGCCTTGGAATTTTTGCTGTAGATCAAAATGTCATCAAAGTAGACGACTACAAACTTACCGATACATGGCTTGAGAACTTGATTCATGAATCTCATAAAGGTGCTAGGAGCATTTGCAAGATCAAATGGCATAACCAGCCATTCATAAAGCCCCTCCTTGGTCTTAAATGCTGTCTTCCACTCATCCCTTCTCGGATTATGATTTGGTGATAACCACTTTTCAAATCAATTTTCGAAAAGACTTGAGAACCCGCCAACATGTCAAGCATATCATCCAATCTCGAGATTGGGAACCTGTACTTGATAGTGATTTTATTTATCGCATGCCCGTCCACACACATTCTCCAAGTTCCATCATTTTTTGGTGTAAGCAAAGCGGGTACAACATATGGACTTTGGCTTTCTCGAATAAAACCTTTAGTCAAAAGTTCCACAACCTGTCTTTGCAAATCCTAGTGCTCATTCGGGCTCATTCTATAGTGAGGTAAATTAGGAAGGGTGGCTCTCGAAAGCAAGTCAATATGGTGTTATATGTCCCTCAACGGTGATAAACCATTAGGTAATTCATTTGGCATCACATCTTGAAATTCTTCTAACATCCCTTTTACAATTCCTAACACTATTTGAGGTTTGACTTCTTCCTTTCTAACAAGAACATAAATAACTCCAGATTGTATAATTGCTGCCATGAAGTCATTTAAACCCAAAAGTGAAACTGCCAACTCATCTCCTTTCTTAACAGTAGTATCATCTCTCATTGGCTTTAAAACAAACTTTTTTTTTTTTTGCCCAAATAGAAAGTATAAGTGTTTTTGTCACCATGATGGACTGTTTTTTTGTCAAATTGCCAAGGACGTCTAAGAAGAATGTGGCAAGCATCCATGGGTACCACATCACACCATACTACCTCTTTGAAAAAATCTCCAGTCGAAAAATTAATAAGGCATTTTGATGACACGATTACCTCATTTCCCTTGTTGAACCACAAAATACGATACGGGTGTGGTTGTTTAATGGTCTTCAAATTCAACTTGTCAACCATTTCTTGAGAAACCAAATTCTCACTACTTCCACCGTCAATAATCAAGTTGCAGAGTTTACCTTTTGAGGTACAACGAGTTTGAAAAATATTTTTGCGTAGCCAACTATCACTTTCCAGGACTGTTGGTGCTAGTATTGTCTGGCGTATGACAAGAATTTCACCAACATTGTCACCTTCAATTCCATCTTCTTCTTCATCATTGGACTGATCTTTTTCATCCTGAATTTCATCTTCCCAAATTGCTCTCTCACCATCATCATTTTCAACGAGATTAACTAGTGCAACAAGTCTCCTCTTTGGACAATCATTGGATCGATGGGCCATTTCACTACATCTATAGCACCTGACTCCTCCTTGTACCTGAGTACTGCCCTTCGCACCTGACTCCTCCTTGTACCTGAGTACTGCCCTTCGTCTGAGTTGTTTTTCTGCTTGAGGTAATAGGATGTGCAGGGATTACTGTTTTTCCTCCTCTAGTACTGCTACCTATTTTACTTGTTGCACCACTATTGCGATCAACCCCTAATTTCTTGAAAGAAACTCGATTGACTTGGCTTTCAACTTTAAGAGCAAGCTAATAAGCATCATGCACTTTAAATGGATGGTGTAAACTCACTTGGTCCTGGATTGTCAATCGAAGACCATTCATATAGCGACTGACTTGTTGAGCATCAGTCTCAACCAAATTGCTCCTGAATGTGAGTTTATGAAATTCCTGTGTATATTCCTTCACAGATTTATCTCCCTGTCGTAAATTTTGTACCTGCTGATATAAGGTTTCCTCATAATCTCGAGGCAAAAATTGAGCTTTCAATTTTTCTTTCATTTTGTCCCATCTCCTAACCTTTCCTTTTCCCCTAATTTCCCGATCATTTTGATAATGTTTCCACCAAGTAGAGCCTGCTCCCCTCATCTTTGCT
The DNA here is from genome assembly GCA_035582765.1 of Acer negundo. Lineage (NCBI taxonomy): Eukaryota > Viridiplantae > Streptophyta > Magnoliopsida > Sapindales > Sapindaceae > Acer > Acer negundo. The sequence continues at coordinate 8,508,966 of CM069240.1, read as the reverse complement.
CTAACAAGCTTAACCTTCCTTTCTTCCGGCACTTATTTCCAATCAAAATAGCTTTCAATACTGTCCAACAAATCAAGAAACTCTTCTGGTTCCATGTCACCATTAAATTCTGAAATTTGAACTTGCACACTATATTCTTTCGAGTTTCGAAGAGCACGTACGATGCGATCCTCTCATTGTTGGGGTCTCTTTTGTCGACGAGCAGGCTGTTTGAAATTATCAATCCCATCATCACCAAAAATGTGATTCTCTCGTTCAGATATTATGCTCATATCATTTCCGGCCCCATCAACAATATTTTGATTACCATTTCCTCAAATATTCACAACTTGCTCAACCATGGCAGTAAGATTTTGCACCTGTTCTTACAATGTCTGGAACATCTCTTGCGTATCATAATTTCTATTCCCTTGGCCACGATTTCCTTGCCCACGTCCTTCAACCATTTCTATCAAACATACTACACCCCAAAAAAAAAAAAAAAAAAAGGAAAAAGAGACCACTGGAAAGGAAACTTGCTCTAATACCAATTTGATGTGAACCAAAAATTCAAGACAAGAATTCAGCACACAACATAAACAATTGAACTAGGAAAGTAAGTGGCAGGTACTATCCTCTTGTGCGAAACGCAGCAATAGAGGGACTGGAAGATGCCACAAGGTTGAATCCTCAAAACCCAAGTCTTCCAAATCTTTAAACACAGAGAATAGAAACTGAAATATATTCCAAAAGCCAAAAAAAACTAGCTCCTAGAGGTTACATACACTTTTATTATTATTTTTTTTTACAACTTCAATAATTAATAAACTTATGGTTCCTAGAATCATAGAATAAAAACACATTAAACTTTCAAGAAACATAAATATTTCACACAACCAATATTGACCAAGATTGACTTTTGGACTATCAATAAATAATAAAGACCGACTTTTGGACTATCAATTAAGAAATATCCCAACATTTGAGTTTCCATTAGTAACCAAAACAACCGGAACTCAATTAGAAATCATATGAGAACATATTCAAGTTCAAAACAACAAAATCCAAACAAATAATCACAAAATCACACAAGTATGTCATTTCCTAGAGATAGTCCTAGAACATGCAATTCTACAATATTGTTTGTCAAATTGAGACTAATGCATGTGCATACTTTAATAAGTGTGTGAATGTGTTATTCCAAATTTAGCACAACGATGTAGGGACACATATGAATGCAACGTATGTGTGTGCGGTTAGCGCAACGATGCAGGGACACAAATATATGAATTTTGTGTATGTGTGCTTACGCCTTACAAGAGGAAGAAGTATCTTGATACCTTAACATCCAAGTAAATGCTTTTCCTCTTTAAGACGATCTTTTTTTTGATAAGTTATTTTTCTCCTTTGAAGCTCCTTTCAACCAAAAAACACCTAAGCAACTAACCAATACAAATAAAGAGAGTTTTGCAATGGAATTAAGCCAATATAAATCTAAAACCTTACAACCTCCCCCTTTGGCTATTCCATGGCAAAACCTCATCCTCACCATATGTTGCGAAAAATATGATTAACAATTTATCTCCAAATTCTAATTGCTTGCAAGTGTACGAATCAAAAGATAGTATAGCTAGATAAGCACAGTTATCGTTCCCATAGAGATTGAATTAATCCTGCAATTCTTACCAATTAAACTAAAACAAAGTCTTAAATTGAAAACTTTAATGAATGACAATTGATTTGTGAATTATTAACCAAGAACAGAAAATTAAAGAAAAATAATAAAAGTTCACAACAAAGCAAAGTCAAAAATCAAATAGGCGAAACACTAGGGCATCTGATTTCACCATAACCAATCATACTTAATTCCTTTGGCATGTTAATTCTAATTAATTCCCTTTATTGATGATCAATTTCCCCAAATATATTTAATGGTCATGGCATCTAGTTACACTAAAAGTATTCCTACAAATTAATCCTCTATGACATCTAGATGAATTGAATTCGTAAAAACCCATTAAGTTCTATGGAAATTGTTAAGAACATCACATAAATCCTAATTGTATGGCATCTACAATTAAACATCCATGGTATCAATTGCAAGAAGCAAAACTCAAGTAAAGTATGACATCTACTCTTACTTGCATCAAGTTACTTAAAAATAGATGGTGATCAAACATTCAAATTCAAGCACACATAATTAAAGCGCATCAAAAGATACTCAATAGGAAATAAAATTTGAAATTAACATTAATCAAATAAATCAAATAGTCATGGTTAGGCTACATCGTAGCCCTAGCAAAAAGAATTAGTTCCTCATAGTCATGAGTACAAGCCTAAGAGGTAACATAGAAGAAAATAATGATAGAACCCAAAAAACGATGGAATGTCGCGTCGGAACTCTTCAACTTGCCTCTGCTGCTATATATATGATCTTTCTACTGTAATTCCTCTTAAATAGGCATGAATTAGGTCTCCTTTTAGTTCCCTAATCAACCTCCAATAAGGCTAATTCAATGTGACTCAAAATAGGAAATACAATCCTTCTAACTTTAGGAATCTTAATCCAATCTCAACTAATCCTAACATAGAAAGTTTAGGATCAACTAAAACTGATCAAAGTGACTTTTAGGCCTTCATTAATCTTCCGAAACATAATAAATTCGTCTAAGACCTTCATTCCCGAATAGGCAGTCCGTAATGCTGTATTTCCAAAATCCTACGTTAAAATTCTGGGCTGACCTTTGGGTAGTAAAATGATCATAACTCCTTCTAGAAAAATCAAAATCGCGAACCGTAAAATTTTACGGAAAGCTAACTTCCGTACCTTTCCAACCATATAAGGCTCGAAACCCAGTTCCTTCTGAGATGATACAGTTTAATCTTGAAGTTGAACTATCAGCAAATGTTGTTTTCTCGGGCTTGATCGAAAATCTTCCAAATTGCTTCCAATTATCTCCTAGGACTTGAATAGTTGAGAACTAAGAAAAGACACGTCAAAATGCAAGAGTTTAACTCAAAACAAAGCAAAAAACTAAAGAATAAAGGTATAAAACATAGGCAATTATAATATTATCACCATACAATATTCACTCAAATAAACTCATAGTTGATTGCATTTTCTCATCCTTACATTACAAAGAGATCCCAAGACTTAAAATGTCTTCATGTCTTCATAAGTTTCAAGAATCCATTCTTTGATCATCAAAGTACCTATGAGAAAAATAGCAAACCAAACAAAAGGTCTTCTCCAAAGAAGATTGGTGAAATATAATACCAAAAACAAACAAGACTCCCCCTATCTCATACAAATGTCCACTTTAAAGCTCTCCCTAAGTTCCTTAACCTCATTAAGCAAGAATTATTTTCTCCCCCTTAAGACAAGGATTCTCCCCATTAAGACAAAGTCTCAATTATGCGCAAAGAGGTACATTTCTCCCATACATGGAACCTTTCTCCACACATGGTGAGGTATGCATTTCTCCCCCTTTTTGTAACATGAGAGAGATAACTAAACACAAGTATGAGTTAAGTCATCGTATCATAGACATTTTGCTTAACAAACTAACAAGGCATCAATTGGTCGATTAAATGTACAATCTAACTTGGAAATTATATAAGGTCAAGTCATCTACACCATCTCTTTAGAAATCAAGAAAGGTTATAATTTCTTTATAATTCCTTTACAAAGCATAAATGAATGAAACTGACTTGACTGTTATCAACCAGTCAAATTATTCTTTCACAATTACACATATATAGATATATAGATTAGATTTATGTCCTTTGAATTAATCTCTTGGAGCAGTGGCAATTACAACATAGAGCATTGAAGGAGCATAGAGAAGCAGAGCAGTTATGACAATTACAACCAGACACACCACAGAACGTTGAGCATAATTACTGCCACAGGACAGCTTCCCAATCATGATCTGTATGACATTAGCCATGGACATTGTCAACAACACAATCCCAACAAACGACGCCACAATCGATAGAGCCAACAGAGCCCGTCCCCAGAACTCGGAGAGAAGAACATCTTTGAAGAGCCTGTCGAGTTTTGGTATGCGTTTGATCTTTCTCTTGATCTTCTTCAAGTTTATAAGAACTTTGAGTGACTTGGCTGACAAGCTTGATAAGAGGAAGCAAGCGAAGGAGACGACTTCGTAGAGGATGAGCCTCTTTGAGAGAAGTGGGCCTGCGTCGCATTCTTGTCTGATTTCGAGACTGTGTTGGTTTGGAGAGGCTACAGACATCCCAATAAACACAGCTATTGTGAAGAGTGAATTCACATTCACAAGGTCATCTAATGCTGTTAGATGAACGTCTATGATCTCATCATAATCATCTCCTTCTCCTTCCAATTGATCTGTTTTCTTTGGAGGTATCATCATCATATACAATAATGTAATAGTTTTTGTTTAGATGATTGGGCCGGGGTGGTTTTATAAGCAAATCCTGGTTGAATTGGAGCCATAAAACAAAAACCAATAACCATACTAGATATCTAGTATGGTTTGACTGTTACAGATGGACTTTCAAGTGTAATAAAATACTAAATATGAAAACCATGAACCGTGGTGTGGTTGGTCACCGCACTCCTAATGGAGTAAATGGTTCGGGCTTTGCCCAAGTTCGAATCTCACTAAAAGCACCTTGTGGCTAGGTTTAACTGACCTCTCGCCAGAAGCGGGAATTAGTCTCACTCGTTAATGATCGGTTGCTGATCGGAGTGAGGGATACCTTGTGGTATAACAAAAAAAAAAAAATAATAAATAATGAATATGAATGAGACACTGATAGGGTGCTTTATCAAATGAAACACGTGCCCAAACTGAAAATGACTTGTATATATGTCTATCTGCTGTTTCATAAATATTGCCCTATTTGGGTTTGCAAATTTGTTGAGGGCTTGCATCAGATTTTTGTACATGTGGTGGTTTTTTAACGTTTTGCTTTTGTGATGAGTTTGGTTGAAAAGAGGAAGATTACACGAGATTTTGTATGTTGAAATGAAAGCTGCTTACATCTTTAATCCGTGAGTGACTATGTTTGTCTCTCAATGTATAATCAGAAACTAATGAACTCAAAATCTTGCTTAATCTGATCCATAAACTCCAAATCTTAAGTTGATAGGTAAATAACTAAATACAGAGGGGAGAATCGAATTAAACCCCAAGTCTCCTACCTCTGATACCATATCAATAACCACTAAACCCAATTACTTAAGCTAATATATAAAGTTTCAACTAATATTTAAAATATAAGTCGATGAGATTTATGTTACGCTATTCTCAAGTTAAGATTTTGAATTAAGAAATGCTAAAAAATATATTAGGATCAGGAGTGTACATGGCAACACAGAGTTCTTTTTTTGCCGTGTTAGATTTGTTCCTCTATTACGTACTCCCATAACCGGGATACAAATATTTACTTCCACAACATCGTTGTTAAGAAAACTTATATATATATATATATACATAATTATAAACTATGCATACATATATGGTAGACCTGAACCTTCTACCACTAACTTATGGAAAAGACACACCAATTGAAATAAGCGAGAATGTATCTATGGTGGTGCAGTTGTACTCTCTCTATCATCCTATTAATTATAGGATCGCTAAGAAAAAGAATTAAACAAAATGCTCTAAATTCTAAGGTGCCGATGCCATTCGGCAACATTTTCTAATCCTGTTTTCTGTTTTCTGAGATGACAAAACGTATGTAAATGCAGTCGTTAAAGTTTTGAAGTTAAAATTTTTAAAACAGTGAAATCAAGTTTTCTTGATTAACGCATAATTGCATAGAAACCCGAGAACATTAAAAAGATGTTCTCATTGTTTTGGTTTCCAATTTTTTTGAGGCCCCAAAGTTTTAATCATTGCTTTAGTAAGTGCTAGTCGAGAGGAGACCCAACGCCTAATGCCTATACCGATTAATTGGAGATTAATCGGTTAACCAATTTTTTTAATCTTTTTTAATTTTTCTTTTATAAAAAATTAAAAATCCAATAACAAGTAAATTCTCAAACCTAAACAATATTAGACTAAACAATTAATGAGTATAAACACTTAAACATATAGGCCTAACAACATATCATACCCATACCCATACCCAAAGAAACCCAAAAAAATTGACACCGGACCAATAGGCCCAGTAATAGATCAGGTCCTGATATAAGAACTTCATTGATTCATCTCTTATCCCCGAATCATCTACTTGTCCCAAGCTATCACTTGAAATCCCTAAAATCTAGAATCCTCTCATCTAACGAATACAAACCCTAAATGGAAGAAGACTGGACGAGTAACGACGGGGAACGGCGGCGACCTGGCAACAGCGGAAAACAACTTTGGATGACGATGGGTGACAATGACGATAGATTTGGTTCGTTTGGTTGAGAGGTTTCAGGTTTGGTCGAAGATTGTTGATAGATCTGGTTCATTTGGATGATGGACAACGATGACTATGCGATGGATGCCTAATATGGCTGACTCTTGTCTTTTCACCACAACAGAAGGCCGCCTAGCCACTAGCTGGTGATTAATCAATTGATTTGGCCGATTTTTCAAACACTAGTTTTAATTAACAATTGTTATATTTTTTAATAAAAAATAATTATTGTTTTTTTTTTTCACCTGGATAGAAAAAAAATATTTAAATTGTGAAATAATAAAAATGAGTTAAAGATATATAGTTCTATTTACCCATTAATATTTTCCCATATGGTACAATAATATATATATATATATATATATATTTATATTTATATATAGTATATACAGAAATGTTCAAGTCAGTGCGCACTGATATAACTTCGTCAATGCGCATTAATATAACTTCAGCAGTGCGTTGGATGTGGACCATTAGATTTATATACTTTGACTCAAAGTGTATGCACCTGTCAAAGCTTCTCTATAATCAGCAATCTACATGCATTGGTATTGATGTAGTTACATTAGTGCGTACTGACCATAACGGGGATCGTATATATATATATATATATATAAATGTTCAAGGCAGTGCACACTAATATAACTTCATCAGTGTGTTGGATGTGGATCATTAGATTTACATACTTTGACTCAAAACGTATGCACTTGTCAAAACTTCTCCATAATCAGAGGTTCATATGCATTGATACTGATGTAGTTACATCAGTGCGCACTGATGTGAACGGGACCATATATATATTTATTACTTAAAATTTTTTAAAAATATTGTAAATTTCTCATATTTTGATTGGCTTATTTCGTTGACAAATCACATTTGGGGTTTAAATGTGTAAAGGTAGTCTAGTCCTTCCTTATGCTTTATCAAGCTTCAAAGGCTCTCTCAAGTCATCAAGCTCATGAGCACTTCAAAGGTATATCACATGTGCTTAATTCTTTGAAAAGATTAGTTGCGCGCACACACACACATACACACACACCTTTCATGCATGTTTTATTCTATTGCATTTGTGTTTCAAATTCTTATATGTGTGTGTTCTTCACTTCCCACAAGTGCACCTTGTTGTTAGATCAAAGTGTGGTATTGAGTTTGGTAATTCATTTCACGATGCTTGATTGGAATCGTTCGCGCTTGCACGATGATGTGCTTATTTTAGCATGATGTGCTTATTTTAGCATGATGAGGGTATGTTTGGCGCCTAGGATTGGACTATTTTAGTCCCAATCCAGCATTTGGTGACATTTTGAGGCTTGACTTTATTAATCCAACCAGCTAAATAATCCTATAATCATGGGATAAAACATACCCACCTCTCACCCCATCACTTTTAGTCCCGGGACTATTTTATACGTGGACACCACCAATTTATTACATTCTCATCATTTTTTTTCCAACGTTTCCTCCCTCTTTGAAACCTAGATTTCTTCCAAGACTTCAGCCCTTCCTCTCTTTCTTTCTTCAACCTTTCGTCTCTCTTTCTTCAACCTTTCCTTCTCCTTCCCGCCGCGCCTTTCGTCTTCTTCTCCTTCTGCCGCACCGTCCTTCGTCTTCGTCTTCTTCAGTCGCACCGGCTTCGTTTTCGACTCGTTCCGCCGCCACGGCCTTCGTCCTCTTCTCCTTCCGCTCGGTCTGATCTAGGCCTTCCACATATGAAGTTTTTTTTTTTTCTTTTCTTTGATTGATGTTAATAATGATTATAATATAATAAAATAATAATAACTTTATTGCTTTTTTTTTTCTTCTGAGTTTCCAGATTTGTTCTGAGTTTTCAGATTTTAAATGTTAATAATGAAGTTTCCAGATTTTCTTGCTTTTATTTATTCATTTATTTTTTTCTGAGTTTCCAGATTTTAAATGTTAATAATGAAGTTTCCAGATTTTCTTGCTTTTATTTATTTATTTATTTTTTTCTGAGTTTCCAGATTTGCATGGTGGAGAACTTTATTATTTCATTGTTTATTTTTATTTTTTCTCCTATAAGAAAGAAGAAAACGAATATGGGTTCCCAAATCTCTTGACAAAATATATTTATTTTTCTTTAATTTTTCATTGATTTTTCTTAGATTTTCTTAATCGATGATGATTGAGAAAGAAGAATATGAATATATGAGCTTTCAGATCTTGAGTTTATGAAGAATATGAATGAGTTTCCAGATCTTCAGCTTCCATATATATGAATATATGAAGAATATATATGAGTTTATGATTGAAGAATATATGAATCTCCAGATCTTGAGTTTCCATATATATATGAATATATTAATATGGGTTTCCAAATTTTCTTAATTTTTTCCTTCAAGAACTGATGTTGTTAGTACTTAATAATGATCGAAGTGTTATGAAATAAATAAAATATAAATATAAAGTAAGAAATGAGATAAAATAGTAGCGCAAGAAAAGTGATTCTTTTATTCCTCAATACTTCTCAATCTCTCATACATCAAGATGGAAGCTCTTATTTATAGTCTTACAAATCTTTATAATCATAACTTACACAATAATGAATATAAATTACAACATAAATTGACCATAAATCATTGGGTGTTACAAGAGAAGTTAGGAAGATGATAAACTTGTTTTCTTAATGTGGACATCCACTCACATTAAATCATTGAATAATGTTTTCATAACACTCCCCCTTGATTGTCCATCATATAGAGAATATACCTCATTAAAACCTTTGCTAGTAAAAACCCAGTGGGAAAAAAAAAACCAGCAGAGGAAAAAGAGTACAGTATTCATCTACATATCAAATTAACCTCTGAAGGAATTTGGGGTACAAAACTGCCTCGTTAAAACCTTACTAGGAAAACCCTATGGGATAAAAACCTAGTGAAGGAAAAAGAGTACGATATGTACAATTTTCTCCAAAATCAATATCTCCCTCTGATAAGGTGATAAATACGCTCCCCCTCATTCTGACGTAGATGCTTTAATATTTTGCAAAGATATTGCATCCCGATATTTTGTACCAAGATTTTATTTGTTGCAACCGGTAGTGTATTTATAAAACTTATACGTATTTTTTATCACCACCTTTTTGGAGATCATATGTAAAGAACTTTAATAAAATTGATTTCTGAATTGGTCCAACTTGTTATATACAACATCATGTTGTTTTATTATAAAAACACAAATTGAACCTATATTTGGTACTTCAGGACCTAAAATTCTTCAATAACAAAATGAGATTATACACCATTTTAAGTTATGGAATAAATATCGAGGAATCCATTCAATGTGTTTTATCCATGGAAAAGTACTTCAAGACATTTTCCTTACATATGTTGACTCATGTTTAATGTCAAACTTATTAGCTGAGACTAAATATTATTTTCCAAGACTTTTCATCTTTAGAAATTATTCCTTTGATATATATAATTTATAAACTTAGCATAATTTTTACTAAGCTTTACACAATCAACATATAATTATTTTAATAAATATTCACCTCGACGAATACACTACATGCATTCTGATTGTTTAATTTTCACTATACAAAACTTCATGTAGCTTTGAATAACCTGCTTCAGACATTTAAATCCTTCGAGGATTTTTATTCATTGTCAAACTAGGTTTCTGCAATAAACTTTTTATCTTAATTCGTACGAAAAATATTTAATAAGTTTGATGTCATCAAACATGTGGACTACAGGTCCAAAGCTTTCAAGTTTTACATTAAAACAGCTTTGCCTTTTATTTGCTAATAATTTATATGTCAACATTTCTATAATTTATAATACAAGTCTTTCATCATTTTTCATAATATGCAAAGCAGATAAAATATAATCTCAATTTCTATACCAATATATTTCATTATGATTATGTAATTCATATGCCTCTTCAAGGGCTTATTCTAATAACTTTACTGTTAAATATACACTATACATGTCTTTCTATACAAATATCTCTCCAGGAGAAGTATAATCACATTAAATTTAATACAAGTGCCTCTACTGGGACAATTGAGATTCTTTTATTTTCTTTAACGGTCTCATAGGGGAGATTAACATTTCTATATGATTCTTCAGGATTTTGTTTTCACTTATGATACTAGCTCTTCAAGAGCCTAATATGATAATGATTTATCTATCACTCGAGTATTATTTTAAATATGATCATAATTTTTAAAATTCCAGTTCTATGAATCATATCCTTTGAACCAAAATCATCTTTTACGACTTTGCTGTCTAACAGATGATTTTTGCTGCCATTTCATAAATTGTTCTACAGGAACAACCACCCGAGTTTATATATTGACAGAATGTAATTTTATTATTTTATTTAAATCATCTGAAAATTTATTTGCATATCATGCAATTCATAGGATGATGCATACCTTGTAATTTTACGTCGTTTATCAACTTATGATATTCTCCCCCTAACGACAATAAAATTTACTTTAAGGAATTATATGCATCATAATAATTTTATACATTAAATCATTTATTTTGTCATATTGTCCTTTAAGGACTAATTTACATGGTCTTATTGTCCTTCAGGGACATTCACTAGCAAAAACTAATTAGTTATGAAATGAATATCCATATAAAATATTTCAATATTTCAATACATCGTTTACTTTTAGTAAAGCTTATTGTCCTTTAGGGACATTCACTAACATGTAATCATATAATATAAGAATATGATAAATTCTTTTGGCACGAGACAAAATAAATTAGATATAATAAAAACTTCAATTCTTCAAATTTCGTGTTCTTATGTCAAGTTCTTAAACACTGACATGTTTTTTTTGGAACTTCTGGTTCGTGTAGGAACTGCTGGTTCATAAATGTAAAATCATATGCTTAAAGTTTCGCGTTCTTAAAATAAAATCACAATTTTACTTTTCAAATGAAAAGAACTATTATTAGATCAAATTTAGAACTTCTAGCTCTAATTAAATTTGATATCAAAAATTAAATACATAACTACAAGTCTAATTAGTTTGAAATTGATAACATCGGATTTTAATAAGATAAATATTCAGAACTTCAGATTCTGATTTGTATTAATATTAAGAGCTTTAAGCCTTTGTATTTTCCTTTTCAAATATTTGAGTAGCCAAATATTCATCTAGCAATGGAAATTTAGATCATCTTTTGATTCAAAACTTCAGGTTCAAATTTCAGAACTTCGGGTTCATATTCAACAATTTATATTCAAATTTAAAACTGCAGGTTCTCAATTGGATTTGATTTTGAAACTTCTGGTTATATATATATTGATCAACTCCAATAACATTAAGAACCACAAAAAAATAAAACTAAATTTATTTTTTGATGTGGAAGATCTAACGTAGTGGCAACCACAGAGCATACTCATAAAATTAGTTGTGTGGAATAAATTAAATCAAAATAACAATGAGTAAATTATATTGAAATACTTACTTGGCCGGATATGATCTTCTTAATTGTCTAGGGACAATTTTTTATATTGTAGATCTTCCAAATCTAACAAAATACAAATTGTCAATTTTCATGTAATTTGTTTTAACTTTGTGTCATATATTAACTCTTCTGGAGTGTTCATTATTCTTGCTAAAAATCAACAAAATATTTTAGATATAGCAAGCAAACTTTTATAATTATTAGAAGGTGTATTTTACATCCTTTCAATCTTCTTGCTTTGTTAAGGTGTTATTCCACTTCTGGTGGAACAATTTAAATTTCTTTATAGTGATCACCTTGACATCAATAATTATTTGATTATAACAATATCCACGATCATCACCATCACTATATGTAACATTCACTTCAAGGAATGATATTGATCAAATTGGGTGATGTCAATGATTTTATAATCAAAACTAATTATTTTGTTCAACCATGAAAACCATGATATAAACTAATAGTATGTTCAAATACATAAGTTATTAATATTGCCACTTCTAGAGCAAATTTGAAGCATAAAATAGTGAAATATATACTGCTACTTCTGGAACAATATTTGAAACAATATAGACTCATTATGTTTCATCGATCATATTTTTATCTACTTGGTGATCAAAACCATTTTTAAGCAAATATATATAAGGACAAATAATTCGTTGATGATAAGATATTTCTATTAGAAAAGAACAACTAGATCTTTTTTTTTAACAAATAAAATAAAATATAATTCATGATATATCATACAATTTACTAAAAACAACAACAAATATCTAGCATGATATGAAGTTGTTTTCATGACTTGTTGCAACTTGTAATTACAAGTTTAATGCTAATATAAATCAAAGCATTAAGAAAAATCTCATCTTTGAAAGAATAATGGAATATAAATATTATATTACTAAAACCACATGAATGTAAATCAACTTAAAATAAAACCAACAATTTTAAAATACAAAAATCAATGAACCGTAAAACTATATCACATGGTGAATAAATTCAAATGTTAGTGAATAAACAATTGAGACATTTCGTGATTAATAGGTGTGTGAAATATGAAAATTTATATTTTTATAGTATATGAAAATATAAGATTTCACACCTTACATACCTTAATAAGGAGGAAGAAATAAAGAAGAAAAAATATTTCATTCATAGTAGTTGAGTCTCTTAATGTGAAGTATAAATAACCAATACAAAATAATAGATCAAAAATGTCAGATTCATGATCATGTGAAATATAAACAACCAATTATAGATAGATAGATCAAAAATGTTTGAAAACAAAAGGCAAATTACTTTTGCACTTTTTGGTCATATTAATATCAAAACTTAATGTTCTATTATATCATAACCTTATAGTTATGATTTGCAATTCTAGAACTACAGGTTCCAAATAAAATTTATATTTGATGAAAATGTTGAATTCCATCAGAACTTCAAGTTCATATATAAACTTTTTTGTTTATAATTGTAAACCATGAATTGAGAACTTTGAGCTTCAAAATTAATCACATATGTCGAAATTCAGAACTTTGGGTTCTTATTCGATAATTCAAAATTTTCATATTTTGGTTTGATTGCAATCCATATTTTCTAATGAGATTATGTTAAGCTTCAAGCTTTTTGATTTTGTAATCTCCAAACACTAAATTGAGCTTCAAGCTTTTCGATTTTACAATCTTCGGACATCAGATCAAGCTTCAGGCTTTTTGATTTAACAATTATCAAATATATATCAAATTGAACTTCAGGCCCTTTGATTTTGCGATATTTGGGTTGCAATATAATTAATTTCATTTTTGCAATCTTCTAGTTGCAATACAATCATTTTTTTTTTTCTTTTATTGGCAACCCAATGAATATTAAGAACAAAATTAAGAAGAGAAATAATATAAATCACTTTTTTTTCTTAGCCCAAAATTAGAGAAAGAAATACTTTACAATTGCTTGGATCTCTTGGTCTCATCAAGAACTCTCGGCCTCATCAAGAAATTGTTATTTCTCTTATCACTTATCGAATTTGGATCATATGACATCTTGTCTTCAAATAATAAACTTTCAAATCTGAAACTTGAAACATATAATGGTTAGAGACTCGTGCTGATAACGTGTTATGAAATAAATAAAATAAACAAGAACATAATAGAATAAATATAAAGTAAGAAAGGAGAGAAAATAGTAGCCCAAGAAAAGTGATTCTTTTATTCCTCAATACTTCTCAATCTCTCATACATCAAGATGAAAGCTCTTATTTATAGCCTTACAAATCTTTACAATCATAACTTACACAATAATGGATATAAATTACAACATAAATTGACCATAAATCATTTGGGTGTTACAAGAGAAGTTAGGAAGATGATAAGCTTGTTTTCTTAATGTGGACATCCACTCACATTAAATCATTGAATAATGTTTTCATAACATGAAGAACTTTATTATTTCAATTTCTTCCTTGATTTTTGATTTTTTTTTTTCTCTTCAAAAGGAAGAAGACGAAGATCTCTCTTGAAATTTTTTTTTCTCATATTTATTATTCAATTTTAAAATATTAACAATTTTTAAATATTATTATATTTATCATAATCCCATGTTTCACCAAACATAACATGGTATTAATTCAGTCCAGTCCCACGTTTCTCCAAACAAAGCATAATATTAATATAGTCAAGTCATGTCCAATCCAATCCAATGAAATAGTCTAATCTAATCCCGCGCATCAAATGGTGCATGAGTGACCTTTGGAGAAGGTCACAGTGCGCTGGTAAGTGCACCGGTAATTGTGCTAGTTATACCTATGCAGTGGCCTCAAGATGTTTTTTCAGGTCCCGGTACGTTGGTTACTGCGTTGGTAGTGCACTGGTTCTACATGCGTAGTGGTCTCGGGTTGCTTTTCTAGGTCTCGTTGTGCCAGTGGCTGCGCTGGTCTCACCGGTAAAGTGGTCATATGTGATTTCCAGCTCCCAGTGCACAGGTAGTGCATAGCGCGCACTTACCCAAACGACGTAGTTTCATTTAAGGCTTATATATATATATATATATATATATATATATATATAAGGTCCCGTTTCTATCAGGGCATCCTTATATAATTTTATCAGGATATTGAATGTGAGCTAATTATTTATAAAAGTGATTTGACAAGTGCATATATACCAAATCAAAGTATGTAAAACAAGCGACTCACATTCAATGTTCTTATATAATTCTATCAGATCATCCTCATAGGAAAATTAACGTGTGTGTATATATATATATATGTATGTGTGCAAGAAAGTCAAGTTAAGTCAAGTCGTTTCAATATAAAATTTTTATTTTTTTTATTTTTTTGGCGTGTAGTTTTCGGGTACAGAATTCAATACTGTCTTCTCGTTGGTTGGGAGTGCTATACATCTGATTTTAATGTCCGATTAATTAATGTTGTTTCCAATACGTTACAGCAAACGACTTTGGAGTCGGTAATCACTCTAAACTCTTAAGTCAAGTTATTTGAACCAAAACCTTTTGTACAACACAATTAAAGAAAATGTTCACTTGTTTGTAACTAAACGCAACTATGAGTGGAAACTATAAACTTTTTGCATAACAAACTAACAAGGCATCAATTGGTAAATTAAATGTACAATCTAACTTGGAAATTATACAAGGTCATCTACTCCATCACTTTAGACTTTAGTAATCAAGAAATGTTATAATACCTTTACAAAGCACGAATGAATGAAACTGACTTGACTATTATCAACCAGTCCAATTATTCTTTCACAGCTACACATAGATTAGAATTGTGTCCTTTGAATTAATCTCTTGTAGCAGTGGCAATTACAACATAGAGCATTGAAGGAGTATAGAGAAGCAGAGTAGTTATGACAATTACAACCAGACACACCACATAATGTTTAGCATAATCACTTCCACATGACAGCTTCCCAACCTTGATCTGTATGACATTAGCCATGGGCATTGTCAACAACACAATCCCAACAAACAACGCCACAATCGACAGAGCCAATAGAGCCCGTCCCCAGAACTCTGAGAGAAGAACATCTTTAAAGAGCCTATCGAGTTTTGGTATGCGTTTGATCTTTCTCTTGATCTTCTTCAAGTTTATAAGAACTTTGAGTGACTTGGTTGACAAGCTTGATAAGAGGAAGCAAGCGAAGGAGACAACTTCGTAGAGGATGAGCCTCTTTGAGAGAAGAGGGTATGCGTCGCATTCTTGTCTGATTTCGTGACTGTGTTGGTATGGAGAGGCTACAGACATTGTTAGGATTTTGTACGACTACAAACCCCTAACCTTCTTCTTTATGCGGAACATGCAAGAAACACTTGCAAACTAAAAGAATAAAGCAATCCAAACTAACAGCAGATATAGATCAAAAGATATTGAATTAACAGACTCAATATGAAAGCAATAAAAGTATAATATAAAGAACACGAAAGATTTATCATGGTTCGGCCAAGAATGGGGCCTATATCCACGTTGAGCCTCTTCAGAGAGACTCTATCACTATATAGTATTCTTACAGCCTTGATCTACTCAGAATATTATACAAGAAAGCCCTCAAAAGAAGCCCAGAACCCAGATCTACAAACCACTCAACCAACTGATCTAATAACACAAACCCAACCTGAGATTACAACCTAGAATGAAACAAAATTTGTATCAGAAGAAGCGCAACACTCTCCTCTCTCTTTTATCCTTCTACCTCTCACTGAGATTCACTACATAAAAACCTGATATTCAAGTTGAATACCAAGAACAACAAGAAGAAAATATCGAGAAGAAGCTTAAGAGAATACCAATGAAACCTTAGAAATCAGAATAATGATTTCTCTCTCCTTCGTTTCCGCTTTTATACCTTTCATCAGATAAGGTCCTGCTCACACATGATGAACCAATCACTTGCTTCCAAATCAGCACGAAATCCTGACTCATCATTATCACTTCAGATTATCAAAGAAACGACGTCGTGTAGAGTATGTGATGGACCTGGTTGGGAGTACTTGGATCTTGGGTTCTATTGGCTTCAACCCATCTTATCATTGGGCTTTAAGATGGGCTTCTGAAGTTGGACAATGAACAACATACATCCCAACAAACACAGGTATTGTGAAGAGTGAATTCACATTCACAAGGTCATCTAATGCTTTTAGATGAACGTCTATGATCTCTTCAAAATCATTTCCTTCTCCTTCCAATTGATCTGTTTTCTTTGGAGGTATCATCATCATATACAATAAAGTAATAGTTTTTGTTTAGATGATTGGGCCGGGGTGGTTTTATAAGAAAAACCTGGTTGAATTGGAGCCACAAAACAAGACCAATCTCATAATCTAGTATGGTTTGACAGCTGTTAGAGATGATGAGTAGAGAGTGTACCAGATTTTCAAGTGTAATGAATATGAATGAGCCACTGATAGGGCACGTGTCCAAACTTAAAATGACTTGTATGTATGTCTATCTGCTGTTTCATAAATATTGCCCTACTGGGTTCGCAAATCTGTTGATGGCTTGCATCAGATTTTTTTTTGGCTTATTTTAATATATTTACTGTTTTGCTTTTGTGATGAGTTTGGTTGAAAAGAGGAAGATTGCACGGGATTTTGTAGGTTGCAATGAAAGCAACCAATACCCCTTGCTTTGGTGGTTGGAACTTGGAGTCTTTCAGGGCATGCTTCACCAATAAGGTTCAAATTTTATCTTTGTATGTATATATATATATTATTTGTCTCACTTTGGCTATTAAATTCTAAGTATAGGTGTCCTCTCTTGGTTTTATTGAGAGTATTCCTCTCTCTAGTTGTGTGAGTTGTAATATATTTGTACCCTTTCCCTAATAGTGAGAATAGTATTTCAAACTGTGCTAATAGAGTTTAATCTCATCAGATTCTGACAATTCTTGTAATTCAAAAAAATAAAAAATAAAAAAATAAAGCAGCTTACATATTTAATCCTTGAGTGACTGTGATTGCGTCCTAAAGTCCTGCTATCTGAAACTATCATCATTGCATATGTCATGGACAACTTATAATAAATAATGCCCTTAAAACTCCTAAATCCTCGTGAATCAGAAACTGTCATAAAAATGAAACAAAATATGTCATCATGCTTAGTCTAATCCATACACTCCAAATCTTAAGTTGATAGGTAAAGAACTAAAAAAAGAGGGGAAAAGGGAATCAATCCCCAAACCTCATTGTCTCAATAACCATTAAATCTAAATACTTAAGCTAATGTATAAATTTTCAACTAATGTTTAAAATATAAGTTGATGAGATTTATGTTACACAATTCTCAAGTTGAGATTTTGAATTAAGAAATGCTAAAAAAATATATTATGGCGACATAGAGTTCTTTTTTTGTCTTGTTAAATTTGTTTCTCTATTATGTACTCCCATAACCGGGATATAAATATTAATTTTCACAACATCGAAAGAAAACTTTTTTATTTATATTTATAGTACTATACATACATATATGGTATGACTTGAACCTCCTACCGCTAACATATGGAAGAGACACACCAATTGAAATAGAAGAGAGATTCTATAGTGGTGTAGTTGTACTCTCTCTATCATCCTATTAATTATAGGATCGCTAAGAAGAAGAATTAAACAAAATGCTCTAAATTCTAAGTAATTCTTTATGATCATAAGATCAGTGCCGGTCCTGACTTTTTAGAGGCTTGAGGCGAAGATTTAAAAAATAGGCCCTTTGTACATATGAAAAGTTTTTAAAAAAACTCAACAATAACTCTTCAACAATATTCAAGTTATAATGTAGTTTTACAAAACAAAATCACACGTACAACACGGTAGAGAGTATCAAATATTAATAATATTTTCAAATTCAATCTTTTTTTTCAATACACAAGATTGCCAACTCATTTAACATTTCTTGTGACATTGTTGACCGCAAATAAGATTTCAACATTTTTAATTAAAAAAAACTTCTTTCTGCGAATACCACAGTTACAGGTATAGTCAATAATATCCTATAAGCAATTAATAAATTCATATAACAATCTAAAGTTTTTACAAACTCAAGTATTTTAATGGCAGTTTTTGTTTTTTCTCTTGATAAAACAACTTGTAACACTCTCAATTCAAAAAAACACTCTTAATTCGGAAAACAAATCATTTGAATAAACATATGAAAATGTATCATGAAGAAGTTTGCCGCTTTTTTTTTTTTTTAGAGGGTTGAGTCGTGGAGATCAAAGAAGAATGGAAGAAGTGATGAAAATCTGAAACACTATAAAAAAAGGGTATTGTTTGAGCAAAAAATTCAACAAAACAATATTTAGAAAGAAAAAACACTAAAATTAATTGGGCATCAGATGGTGGCACTCGGCATGAGGGCCTTTGTATTTTTTATTTTATTTATTTATTTTTTTGTTATTTTAAGTTGGACTTTTTTTAAAAGAATGACTTTTTTTTTTCTTTTTTAAAGAAACATATTTCTATTAGACCTTTTTTTTAATTTTAAAATTCTACTGTATACATATTTCTATTGGACTTTTGTTATATACATAAAACTAAAAATTTGAAAATAGAAACCCCTAAAAATTATGGGCCCTGGGCCGGCCCTCCTGATGCCCTGGCCCAGGGTCGGCTCTGCATGAGATTCTCTAAGGTATTCAATTGGCCTTTATTGACATGCATTCATGCAAGGAGGTGTCACCAGAGCCGAAACAAATATTCAAATGAATGAAAGTTTGAAGTTTGAACATTGTAAGAGCCGATCATTCGATGGAGATGAATTGCGAATGCAAATGGATGATAATAAGCACAACAAATATCTTGTGATGATATATAATTAGTCTATATATTGACTAGTACTACGTACTTTTGAACAACGTACAAGCAGAATTCAACGCCGTACATTGATTACAACTTTTTAAATTGACTTGTAATTAATATTGGTTTAAGCCGTGATGTCATTACTTTGCTGATTTATAGTCATAGATAATTAAGATATTAAAATTTTTTTTTTTTTTCTGTTTTAAAAAAGATTAAGATATTTATCATCCTTAAATTAAAGCACAACTTAACCCCAAGGGGTGGTGCCGCTGGTCACTAGGGTAAGCCATAAATTCGGATGTTCTGAGTTCGATCCCTAGCATCCACGTTTCTCTTGGGGTCACGTGAGGTTTATCCGGCTATTAACTTCAGGGTCTCGTGGGATTAGTCGAGATGCGCGCAAGCTGGTTCAGATATGCACGGATACCAAAAAAAAAAAAAAAAATTGAAGCACAACTTGCAACTAATGCACACGTTCTATTGAATTAATCCTAGCCATCTAGTTAATGCCAAAATGCCAAAATCTGACCAGCTAGAGAGTTGAAGACCAGAAATATAAAGGTAATTACTTTTCTTTTTATGTAAAAGGTAGTACAGTAAATTTAAGCCTTTTTTTTAAATTTTTTTTCAATTTTTTTTTTTTAACCAAATTCATTTTCATCCCTATATGAATTTTGATATGAGCGGGATTTTGATAGTCGCTACTTAATTTGATATTGTTATTACTATTTTATTTTATTTTTTTGACAATAGTTTTATAGGGTTCAATTTTTTTTTGTCACTATTTGGAGGGGTTTTTATGAGAATATCACCCGTTTACTAATGTAAGTTCAAAAATACCTTCATTTTTGTCAGTTTGCGTTTGAAGAGAAAAAACGAGAGAGAGAGAGAGAGAACAGTTGAGAGGAGAAAGCTTGGGTGCAAGAAATCCGGTACTAAATCTCATGGCAAACTCACCGGCGGTAGCGCTATAGTCCTGAAGTCGACGAGAATGTGATATTGACAGTGGTAAGTTTCATTTTCTCACACGTTTTTGTTGTTGAAAATTTTATGTGCGTTTGATGTTGGGTGTCGGTTAGATATGTATATTAGGTTTGATTTGATTTTTTGTTGATTAGGTTTGTTTGATTAGGATACGGTTTAAACTTATGAAAAAATTATGTTGAATACGATGAAGTTCTGGGTTTTTGAGCCTTTGAAAACCTTATCCGAGCCTTTTCGAGCTTTCTCACATGTAATTCGAGCCTTATCTGAGCAATTTGAATAGGTTTCTACAATTTGAATCTCCGAGCCTTTTAAAACTGGCTCCGAGACTTTTAACATTGACTCCGAGCCTTTTAAAACACTGTCCGAGACTTTTAAATAGTTCTCAGAGCCTTTTAATGAATATGAATAGGTTTCTGAAATAAAAATCTCCGAGCCTTTTACAACTTGTTTCGTGCCTTTTCAATAAACGTCCGAGACTTTTAAATACTAATCCGAGCATTTTAAATTAAATTATAAATTTTGAATCTCCGAGCGTTTTACAACATTCTCTGAGCCTTTTAACACTGGTTTCGAGCCTTTTGAATAACCGTCCGAGACCTTTAAATAGTAATCCGAGCCTTTGAAATTGGTTTGAAAATTTTGAATTTTCGAGCCTTTTACAACATTCTCCGAGCCTTTACATACACTGTCTGAGCCTTTTGAACAAAAATCTGAGCTTTTTAATTTTTTTCATAGGTTTTTGAAATTGTACTCTCCAAGCCTTTTAAATAGTGTCCGAGACTTTTCATGTAGTATCCGAGACTTTTCATATAGTGTTCGAAACTTTTTAAATACTGTCTGTGACTTTTCATATGGTGTTCGAGACTTTTCAAATACTGTCCCAGACTTTTCATATACTCTCCGAGCCTTTTCATGTATATATTATATTTTTTTGTAACCGGATATATATTTTTTTTTATGTGAATATGCAGATGAGGAATCAGCTTAAAGATTCTCTTAAAACTCCAGAGGAAGAAAGGTGCTCGGGAAAATAACTTGTCATGACCATTTTGATGACCTTACATATATCGACAACGCACATAACAGGGTACTTGAACATCTTGCGGTCGAAGAACGACGTCGATATATTGAGTCGTGTTTGGGACACTTTCTTTGGATGGATCGTGTGATGAAGTTTTCAGCTGACATTGTCCATCGGCTGCTTATTCGCGAGTTGTATCACGATGGCCCTGAAGATGAGATGAGATTTGATTTCTATTAGGAAGGCATTCGGTCCGGTTCTCGAAGGTTGAGTTTTGTCTGATCATTGGATTGAACTTCGGAGAACTTCCCGACATGTCGACCTATGCTATGGTAAAGAATGGCATACACCAGAGGTACTTTGAGGGTCGAGATGAGGTCGAGTATGTAGAGCTGAAAGCCGTTCTACGGATTGGTGTTTTTTTTAGCAGTACGATACGGTTAAGTTGTGCTTATTGTATATGCTTAATTGGATACTGATGGGGTTGGACGAGAGAAAGAAAGTTCCAGTATGGCAGTTTCGGCTAGGCGAGGACTTGGACGCTTTTGATGCGTTCTCGTGGGATGCACATGTGTATAGGCAGTCTATATTTGGTTTCAAGCATGCGTTGGATGGTCGATGTCGACGGTTTGAACAACGACAACGACGAAAGGGCATTGACATACACACCACAGAGACGTACAACATATATGAACTAATGCACGCCTTATTGGTGAGAATTTAGAATTTCAATCAGTACTTTAATTTAAATTTTTTCCATATGATTGATCTATTGTATTGGATTCTTATCGTACGCATCTGTTTCGTAGATATTTGCTTTTGAGGTTATCCCCGAGCTTGGCAACAGCGGATGTGGGAAGCACAGAGAAATCGAGCTATCCCCCCGAATTCTGAAATGGGAGTTAAGTATGCGACTAAGGGGGGTGAAACTGAATCGTATTTTCATCGAAATGGTAAATATCTTTTTATTTTTTTTATTTATGTTCATAGCTATTAAGTATGTAAAAAATTACAATGGTCTAACTGCGATTTCAGATGGTTGTGAGGGTTAGATTGGTGCCTACGGCAGCTGAGAGAGCTGAATAGTACTTTGAGGGTATTTTCTAGGGAAGCAGTCTGTATGATGCCAATGCCGGTGATATATCTATTCCTGTCTCGGATCCCGATCAATATATAACTGCCAGAACCAATGACACTGAGGGTCCGTCTTCTGAACCCAGTGATACGGAAGGTCGTAATATTCATCCCGTGAGGAATAGGCGAGTTCGATTCACATTGCCTAGAGAGCCTCGAACTAGAGATGACTTATGATGAGGCGTTGGAGGGCAAGCAGAGGTACGTATAATTTTTTTTTACCGTTTTATTTAATTTCAATCGAGTGAATGATTTTAGTACTGACAAATTCGAAATCCTTTCAAGATCGTTGGTATACTGAACTAATGGATGCGTTTCGAGAGTTACGGGAGGAGGTAGGAAAGAGTAATGAGAAGCGAGATCAACAGTATCAGGAGTTGCTGGATTTGATTCGGAGGCTTCAGGGTTCGACATCGCACGCCCGTACTAGAGGTACACGGTTCGATGACCTAACCTTCGATGACGAAGACGGACACCGAGACTTCACTCCTAGAGGTCGGATAGGTAGTCATCACGGTGGGACCCACTAAGAGACTGGAAGTCGATGGTAACCTACTACATAGCTAGTATCAGATCAGTAGGGGCCTAGTGTGACACCACGAGAGGAGGTTACTCGTGGTACTGGTGGTATAGATATAAATACAACCTATGGAGATAGAGCCGGTACCTCAACAGGTTTTACTAGACCAGCCTATTCATCCTCAGGACCTTAGATAGATTGCCTTCTTACAGCGCACCCCTTCGGTCGATCTTAGTGCGCACACCCCTCCGGTCTATCCTATTGCAGTGCACCTCTCCATTCATTCCATGGGGACAGAGTTCCCCAGTCTCGGTGCACCTCTCGAGCTCACACTAGTAGGCGATCGACGGTGACATAGTTCCTCCATACAGCACACCACCGCAGGTGATCCACTGGGACTGAGTTCCTCCTTACAGCACATCCATAACGGATTGCAGTTCTTTGGACCGGATTCCCCCACCCCTCCAGTGTCAGGAACGGGTTCGCAAGCGAGGTTGGCAGCAGCGGAGCCCATACATTGACCCTTGTCTACCGAAGAGGCCAAGAATTATGCCACAACCACCACATATATGTGCACCCCACACATTGATAGATCCTGACCACCTTTTGACATACCAAGCTTACAAGAGGAACTCGACAGGGGAATTGTAAGTATAATCGTAGATATTACAATTTGATTATAGTGTTTTGAAACACCTACGTAAAATTACTTGTTTATCTAACTTTTTCAACATTTATCCTGACGTGATATGGATCTACATGAGCCAGTTGGTGTCGCTTGGTTCCATCGGTTTCAAACCAACATCATGGAGTTGGAGGATACGGTATGGTCCTTACCTGAACGTTGTGTATAAGTTGTTTCTAAAATAGTAGAATGCTAACCATACAACATGTTGAAATTGACAGCATATGGATGAGTACTCCACTGTAACCTTCATAGCAAAAGGACGAGTTCCTTGCAACCTTGGACGTACGCATTGGGCCTTAGCCAGCGTCGACCTCACAACAAGGAGTATCTACCTGATGGACCCGTTCAGACAAGAGGTACCATTTCGCCACAGGAAAACGTAGCTCGCGTGCTTACGATATTTATTACCTTCGATGCTGCATGCGGTGGACTTTCACAGTCGTAGACGGAGGGGCGATATGACGTACACATTGCATAATAGGGCATTTTCGCTGACCATTGTGTCTAGAGATCGTGTGCCCCAATAGGATAGAGGGTATGACTGTTTCAAGATCTTATTCTATCCCAATTGGTTTTAATAACATTCCATTCTAAGGGTTGTTTATGTGGTGAATTGCAGGGGTAACTATGGTGCCCATACTTTGAGATTGATAGAGTACCTAGCGGCGAACAGGGATACATTCGACTGGTCAAAAAACGATATGGGCACCATTTGGGAGAAGATGGCTGTGGAGGTTTTTTGTAGTTTGAAGGAATGGTCCTGACCACTCCTAATTGAGCACTCGTAATAGTACGGAGCCGTAGGGGTAGCACAATGATGAATAGAATTTGTTCCACGGGGATTGATGTATTGATTACCATAATTGATTAATTAACTACTATTTAGACAATCAAAGATTTAATGATTGGATTACACTACTCAAATTTAACTAAATTAAACATACAACTAAAATGCAATTAATGAAACTAAATAAGCAAACAAACTCAAGCACTTGGATGTGAATATATGTGAATAAGGCTAAGACCTTGAATCCACCTATCCAATTCTTATCAATTTTAGGCACATCATTGAAATAAAATATGCAATTGTATATGTAGATTCGTATGCCCTCAATTAGTCTCTAACCTCTCTCAAGTGATAAAAATAATATTCATGTGCACCAACAACCTATTTATCAATGGTTATCCGAACTACACACAAATTCATTAAGCATAATGGCACACAAATGGAATCCTACAAGCTAGCATCGCATATTTTTATCTTACTAGACTTGTATCGGGCATTTCATCGAGCACGTTGTGTGCTTCTCCTCTTGGTGCTTCACACAACAACCAAATATCAACTAAGTGTTAGCTAGGCACCTAGAAGCATTAAGCAATTGAAATACACATACATAACACAAGCATTTGTGATAAAGTGATGGCCTTTACTAATGATTCATGGAAAAGGTTTAATCTTGGCCTTAGCCAAGATGGATTTAGTTCATATTACAAGAAATGGTAACAAAAGATATGCTATTTATGTAAACCATAACAAATTAAAAATGAAATATTGGCGACTCTACTCCAGACTCCTGGAGAAAGAAATATTTTGAGATGAGTGCCTGACTAGACCTACAAATGGCTAAATCTGAACACAATCAAGAGATGATCCTTAGAGAATTCGTCTCTAGATTCACAGGATCTCTTAGAGATTGGTACCAAGCCCTTGGGGAATACCAACAATTACAGTTTGTTAGGCGCCCTCAACCTCCCAATCTATGGGTATCATCTTCAGAGAATTTCTTGGAGACCCTGACCAGTTCTATAAACAGGTAAGAAAAGAATTCTTCGAAATGCGCTGCTGTTCACTCCGTAAAAAGGACATCGAATTCCATTACAAACGGATGTCTACCAGATATCGCATTCTTAGTGGTATCAATGACCAAAGTCTCAAAAATGTCCATGTCAATTCTTTTCCTACTGAACTTCTAGATGAACTACAGAGAAAGATTGACACAGGCAGACCTTTCAATGACATTACTTTAGGTGAAATTCATATGTTCACTCTAATTGCATTAGAAAAGTTTTGTGCTAGTTAGAAGGTCTTCTCAAAGATGCTAAAAGAAGGAAAATGGTATGAAGTGCAGTGCAAACAGCCATCGTACCAAATCAAGTGTAAGTCTGTAGGACAATGCACCTGCAAACAAAAGAAGAAAAAACATTTCCACTTTCTCAAGCGAAAAGGGAACAAAAAGTTCAAATTCTATAACAAGAAGGCTAAACGAGCGTGGAACAAATCCCAGAAATGTTTTGTCTATGGAAAACAGGGGCATTATGCCAAGAAATGTCTGAATAAAAAAGCGAAGTCAGCTAAGCTAGTTCACCAGTTAGAACACATAACGGATGAAGTCCCATCTGATACCAACATTGAATCTATCTTTTCGGAGCAAGAAGGTGTCGATGAGAATACCACCTTTGTACTCTAAGATACAGACTCTGCATCCGACTCAGAATACTCTGACTCCTATGAGTCAGAAGTGATCCAAGACTCCTATCAGGCAGCATAAATTGATTCACAATCGGGACCCCAAGTTTTGATTCAGATATTGTCTGACAGATACTCCAAACCAGCTGATGCTATCGCCTACTTTGACACCGGTTCACACAATACCACGATAAACCCTAAAGACCTCCCTCCAGAAGCTTGGAAGTCTCATGTTCGTTACTTCAAGGCAGCTGATGGTTAGATATTTACTAATAATCTAATTTCCAAAAATAAGATTGGTATTAAGATCGGTATTAAGATCTTCCCATCATACACCCTTTAGACTCGCGTCATTGGAACTCTGTTACTAGATAAAGATATCCTAATCGGATGGGATGTCTATTGCCTGTGCAAATCTCTTCGGATTCTTCCCAACGGGATCCGATATAAGAGAAATTTCAAAGTCTTCTCTATCATTCCCAAAATCTTCCCATTATCTGAAATTCAATCCTCGTTCCAACAAATTCAACAAAGGTTACTACAGTTCTGTATCAATAGTCATGCAGATTTCCACCACCCTAGACCCTTGTGGAAAAACTCAGATTTCTTTATTAAGCTACCTTTCAAGCTTAATGAAGATGTTAATCCTGCAAAAGCATCTCACTCAGGCATGTTGCCCTCGAACCTCAAATTGGCAAATGAGAAGTGCGATGAACTACTCCGATAAAGATTACTTGAGCCCATTTCCTCACCTCTGGTGTGTTAAGCCTTTTAGGTTGAAAAATGCTCAGAGCTAGTCAAAGGAAAGAAAAGATTAGTCATTGACTATAAACCTCTCAACCACTTCCTCAGAGATGATAAGTTTCCAGTTCCTAGAACTAACACATTGTTTTCACAGCTCCTTGGTGCCTCTATCTTTTCAAAGTTTGACCTCAAGTGAGCATTTTGGCAAAAAGGAATCCATATAGATGATAGATATAAAACCGCATTCTATCTTCCGAATGCCCAATATAAAAGGACTGACTTACCCTTCGGTTTAAAGACCGCCCCCTCATTGTTTGAAAAGGCCATCACCAGAATTTTCCATCCTCTCTTACATTCGACCTTACTATACATTGATGATATCTTATTATTCTCTCCTGATGAGAATTCTCATAACAAACTCCTCCATCAGTTCCATGAGTTGGTTGATAGATATGGTATCATGCTTTCGGACAAGAAAAACGTCATAGGATGCACATACATATAATTCCTTGGAATGCATATTTCTAACAATCAATACCATCCTAGTCCTCATCTGGCATGCCAGCTGTAAGATTTTCCTGATTCAAACTTGACTCCGAAACAAATTCAACAGTTCCTTGGTATAGTCAATTTTATCAGAGATTTTTTACCATAGGTGGCTTGTTACATTTCAGTCCTTTCCACTCTTTTGAAAAAGAATCCTTCTCTTTAGAGCGCGTGCCACACAAATGTTGTGTCTCAGCTAAAAGAGATTACCCAATCTCCTTCGGCCCTCACCATCCCATCCACTGACCAGTTCATCCTTCAAACTAACGCTAGTGACACCTTTTGGGGGGTCGTCTTGATTGAAAATAAAGATGGACAAAAGAGATACTGTGGTCATGCAAGTGGCCAATTCAAAGATGCCCAACAGCACTACCACACTATCTATAAAGAAATTCTTACAGTCAAATATGGAATTGAAAAGTTTGATTTTCATCTCAGAACAACAAACTTTATTATTGAAATGGACAACTCATCATTCCCTAAAATCCTCGAGTTTTGCAACAAGATTCCTCCCAATCCTCAACTGTTGAGATTGAAAGATTGGTTTTCCAAATACGACTTTACTGTTAAGCACGTGAAGGGCCAGCACAATATAATTGCAACATGCTCTCCTAACCACCACCAGTTCATCTCATTACCTCCTGGGGTCCCATACCACTCATCTTCATGGCCACCTCAACATCATCCTCCTTATCGTCCTCACCAGCTCTCCCTGAAAAGTCCTTCCCACCAGCTTATGGAAATGGTTCCACCAGGCCAACAACCTTCTCTTGCTTGTATTTAAGAATTTGCTCAGTCCCATCTGTTTACTTATTTGGCTCAGATCTAGGAACAAGGTGTTTGACATAGTCTCGTCAACCCTACCCGACCTTTCATTGATCCTTTCCTGATGCCACCTTTTTACTATTTCTCACCTCAAGTTCTATGGTTTCTTTGGTGTCTATCTGTTCTTCACTATCATGCCATCGTTTTTCTCCTCCAAGCCATGTATTTCCATCTTAATGATCCTTCCCAAGAAAACTCCCTTTTGTTGACCTTTCTGCAATGGTTCAATTCTCTAACCTACTAGAAATCTAAACTCACCAAACTTATGGGACAGTATAATTTATGGAAGTTGGACTATGCATTTGCATCGTCAATCTCCTGCATCTGGGTACTTCACAGGCCTTACCGGTTTACCCCTCATAAAAGACTTCTCTGGTCCCCAAACATTTGTTATGAATGACATACTACTTACGACTATCCAAAGTCTTATCCAGAGAATCTCTAGATGTCCTTGCTCAATTTCCTTTGCGATGTCAATTTAGTTCCTCCTCATGAACATTTCATCCTCCCAAAGATACCCAGGGACTCCTCACAAAGTTGGCACCCTTTTCAAGAATCTGACCTGATTGGCTCATAAGACCTCATGGCTCTTGGCACCTGGTCCTGCACTATCTGTGGAGCCCATGACTAAGACGACGAGGATCATGCCTACTGCAACTTGAGCAGTCCGTGACCTTACCAGCATCCTGTGCACTTTTCTTATCTGCTTTAATAATTGTGTGTGTACTGTGTTCTCGTGATCGGCCACTAATTAGGCCATATCTCCACTTGTCTTATTAGCCTTATCCTGTCGGCCACTTGTTAGGCCCACTCTTATCTTTGTAATAATGGTCCTTATCTTGTCTGCCACCTGTATGTCATGCATCTGTTTCATATTTTGGTGGTTTCTCCTCTCTCCCTCTATATAAGGAGAGGCTCTCGTTGTATAATCAATCAATAGATAATAAAAAATTCTCGTGTGCTAAAAAACCTCTCATGACTTTCTAAATACTTCCTTCTTCTCTTCAATATGTCTCTATGAGATAACAAACGGTCTGTAATAATCCAAGTATGCTCTGTGCTTACCTCTAGTTGAGGATCCTGCACATCAGAAATGAGATTTTGATTCTTTGGCTTAAGGTCCTTATCCGTCTTTAACGAGTTGCTCTGTGAGTTTCCTGTTTAGGCCGTGGGTAGGCCGCCATTATGGTGAAAACGTTAAGACTATAAGGAGAAGGTTCAAGGCGTCCCCGTGCGGTATATATATTATAATATTAAATATATTTATATATTATTAATATTTATAACAATATATAATATATATTGTATTATAATATATATGATATATTAAATATTATTATATATAATATTAATATAAGATATATATAATATATTATATTATAATATCTTATATATATTATTATATATGTAATAATACTTAATATATTATATTATTTTGATATATAATAATAAAATATAATATATATTATTAATATATAATATTATCATATATATGAAAATTTTCCTATGAGGATGCCCTGATAGAATTATATAAGGACATTGAATGTGAGACACTTGTTTTACATACTTTGACTTGGTATGTATGCACTTGTCAAATCACTTTTATAAATGAATGACTCACATTTAATATTCTGATAAAGTTATATAAGGATGCCCTGATAGGAACGGGACCGATTATATATAATAATATATATCAAATATATATATATATAATATCCTATATATATTATTATATATGTAATAATACTTAATATATTATATTATTATAATATATATAATAATATATATATCAAATATATATATTATTATATAATATATATATACATAAATTATATACTATCTATTATCTATTATTAATATATATTATTATAACCTATACATATATTATTATAACATATATATTATTAATATATCTTATTATAGCTTATACATATTATACTATATATTATTATATATTAATATATATATTATTTTAACATATATACAATAGAACCCCTGTAAATTAATATCCTTTCTAAATTAATAAAAAATCTCGATCCCAACTCGGGCTAGTATAAAAATTTAATAAACCCCTCTATCGTAATAATTAATAATTTCTGTTTGAAACCTAGTGTAAAATTTTGGTTACAACTGTCGCATAAATTAATAATTCCATAAACTTTCAAAATATATTACATAATAATCATAACTAGAAAAGTATTTCAAGATACTAGTTTGCACATAACCACAATGTTTGATATTTTTTACTTCATCCTTCATCTTTTGAATTGTCCTCAAGAAGTTATTGTTATCATCTTCTTGTTGTAGCCAAAATGTTCCAACTAAATTTAGTATTTCAATAGCCTTACTTGTAGAGATTTTAGGTACCTCATGACTATCGTCATCGTCGTTATCTATCTCAACTACATCTTCATTATTCTGCCTTGTGATATCATTGGTAATATTCTATTTAGTTGGAGTGTAACACTCTTCTTCTTCCGCTAGATGGTTAAGTAGATGATTAACATCAATAGGATTGATATAGTTGAAGCTTTGGATTTATTGTTCTAATTCACTCTTAACACCACTATCCTCGATGTGTCCTTAGGTTTCTCTTTGGATTGTAGGAATTTTGCAATGAAGAAAACAATTAGTGATGGTTTTGGGCTTAACATCAAATGTCCATGCTGCAACAGCCATAGAAATGACTTCTAAACTATCAATCTTTTTACAATTATGTGTGTTGAATTCCAAACGTTACTTCTTACTTCTAAAATAACACTTTACAAGGTAAAACCTTTCAAATTAATAACCCCTCTAAATTATTACTCAAGGGTGGGTCCTAATAATATTAATTTAAAGGGGTTCTACTGTATTATTATTATATATATAATATTATATATATTATTATAATATATATATATATATATAATATTGCACAAGTTTGTGATTTTTTGAAGATTTAAGGGTAAAAGGGTCTTTTTGAGACTTGTCTCATGCATGAGACAAGTCTGGTTGGCCTAGGGTCTTGGGTGGAAAAGAATTTGGTGATTTTTGTCTCACCTTCTCCTATATTGTCCCATGCTAAAGTCGCGCTAAACGTGCAGAAAAAAAAAAACGGTCCCACGTTGTCCTTTCCTGTCCCGCGTACCACTGGTGCGCGGGATATGATTGGACAATTTTTAAGAGATAAGATTGGATTGGATAGGACTGGATTAATTATAGTGTTTCTTGTGTTTGGTGCAACATGTGATTGAACTAAAAATTGTGCTATCCTGTGTTTGGTATGTAATGGGATTGGAGAAAAATAATGAAATAAAAATATATTAAATAAATAAAATCATTTTAATCATTTTAATCAATTTAAAGAAAATAAAAATAAAATTATTTTAAATTAAATTTTGTTAAAAGAATTATTAAAAATAAATAAATGTTTGAAATAAAATAACATTTAAATTTTGATTAAACTTATATAAAAAAAAATAGAATAAAATAATGGGTATGGAAGTAGTGGAATAAGAGGACCGTTATGACTATAGCCTTTGGTAAATTTACCAAAGATGAAAATGATTTTTTTGATATTATGGATGACTGGTTATAGAGAGACCGTTTCGTTTTTGTAGGTTGGTTCGGTCTATTGCTCTTTCCTTGTGCCTATTACGCTTTAGGGGGTTGGTTCACTTTTGAAAGATAAGTTTTTTTTTTTTTTTTTTAATAAAGAAATATAGTTGAAAATATGAGTGTAATTAATGAGTGTATAGTATTTGGTTTATTTTTAATCAAAGTAACTTGTCCTTATTGGTAAATTTCTATTGGAATATTTTTATAATTAAAATTTTTAATAAAATATGGATATACTAATAAGTTTTATAAACATTAATATCGGTTAGTTAAAATAATATATGTGAAATTAATATTTAAATCGGTTTAAATAAATTTAACATTTTAAATATAAATAATATAATATAAAATAAATAAAGTATGGGTCCCATCCCAAAAAGTAACAATATAAAATACATAATGGCGGGTCCCGTAAAAAAAAATATATATATACATATATACATATATATGTATATAAAGGGCTGGTACTAAAATAGTCCCATAATCCCTGGCGGGCCTAAATAATCCCGGTATAACCGGATAATAGGTGGTTCCCATTGGATTGTTCTCCAATCTGGTCCGTCTATCAAACGTGGGAAACAAGATTGGAAATTATCCAATCCTGTCCAATGCTGTGTATTTACACAGCTTTAAGATTTATGTTTTTGGACCTATACACACATTAACATTGCTTTTTTGTTTTTTTGTTTTTTTGTTTTTATTTTTAATTTTTATTTATTTATTTATTTATTAATAAAAAAAAGGAATGAAATACTCAAATTAAATTAGAGAAAAGCACCATCAAACACACCAAGAGACATTAAATTTAAAGAGGCATACAGATAGATCAATAGAAGAGCAATTAAACCCGATTATAAAGAAAAATAAAAAAAATTAATGAAGATCAATAGAAGAAAAATTTACAATCATATAAACAAAAGTCTACACTGTCAAGAGCATGATATGATATCAAATATTGGAAAAATGAAATTTAATTTCGAAAATTCAGTTTGTGATAACTGATAAGTAGTGGAGCAGCAACAAAAGGGTTGATGATCAATCTCTACCTCATCACCAATACTAGTCTTATAACGGGGAGCTCTGTGATCAGATTTCTTAGACCTTATTTTTCAAGGGCCTAGCTTGCAGTGGTTCTTCTTCTTCGGGTTGCTTTTATGCTTCTGGTGTTTGGGTGTCTGTTGTGGTTTGCTGGCAGGTTTTTTGTCTTTCCTGTGTAGTTCTGTTTTTGGCTTCTTTGGCTGTGTTGTGGTTTCTTTTGTGAGGCTGGTTCTGTTTTGGGTGTCCTGTGCTGTTCGTTTAGCTTGTTCCGTTGTGTGCATGTGCATGTGCTGGCCTGTTTGGTCCGTTGTATAAATTCTAGCTGTTTAAAAAAAAAATAAAAAATAAAAAATTCGGCAACTGCTACCAATAAATCAGCCATTTCCACATCCTCTGATGTTCAATAACTACAATCGAAGATCTTCCCACCTTACTAATTCTTGGATTGCAATCTAAAGTGACACCACCAACATCTTTAGAAAGGCAGCTACTGCAGTGTTGTTGTTGTTGTTCTTCCTCTTCTTTTTCTTCGGCTAGTAAATGGGGCGGAGTCAACTCTGAGTCCTCTTGCTCCCATTCTTCAACATTCATACCCCATTCGACATAATCCACACCGGCCATTGCTAAAGCTTCCATTGAAATCGACATGATGGTGATGATCGATCAAATGATTTTATTTGTGATCAACTGATGAATATATAATTTCTTTGAGAATAATGAGTTTGATATTTGTTTTGAATCATGATATATATAAATAGTAAAATTGTATATATAAGCAGAACCAATGGCCAATAGGGATATGGAGACTAGTACTTGAATTTGGTCTCCTCCTTGAAAGTATAAAATCACGGGTAGCATATTGCAATTTGCAAATGGAATTGGATCCTTTGAATTTTAAATGTTGAATGAAACATGAATGAAGGAATCAATCGAAGCAGTTGAAAATGAAGATAAAACAATATTCTCGTGATCGTCTATCTTATGGACCAATTAATTATTCTATTGCTTAATTCAAAATATCATTATTTAAATGATCACAACTTGCACATGTATATAAGAATTTTCATTTGCTGATTATGGTGATGATTTCATCAGCAGCGGTCATTCTTGCTGTTGCTGATGCTCTATTGATTTAAGCCATGATACATGCTACCACCTGAACTTGTTACATGTATACGTACGTACTATTGAATTGGTGTGTGTATGGATGACATATATGATTTAGTACTCGTTTTATCTAAGCATCTCTGAAAATAAAAATGCCTAATAATCAATCTACATGTGCTTCAAAATGATGGTCCTTAATATATATTCATACATGGATACATACGTGGGGTGGGTGCAGGGGGAAGCCAGGATTTTAGCTTTGAGGGACCAAGACATAAACAAATATTTAAGGTCACACAAGACAAATGTAACTTGATGCTTTTTTATATCTTGAAAATAATTTATAATTAAATCTATTAAATTTGTAGTCCGATTTCCATTTCAATTACTTAATGATTAATAATGAATGATTTTGTGAGAAATTTTTTTCCTTCTTTATGCGAAACCTATGTCTAATCTTAACATAGTTGAAAATAGATATTTTTTTTTGGGTGAATTCATGAAGAGCCAATTTTTTTTTTATGGATTTATTGTTTTTTTATGTCTCTAGTTGCATTTAGTAGAAAATAAAGAGATTTAACAATAACACAGAATTGTAAAGAAAAAAAATGACATTCACAATCAGATCTAAAATTAGAAAACTGATCTTATGCTTTAATTGAAAAAACCTGACACCCAATAATCTAATTCTAGTATTCCAATAACAAATATATCAATTCTTAAACTTACTATGGCCATATTTTCAGATGTAAATATAAGAAACCAATAAACTAATCGAATAAAAATAGAAAAATAACAGCTTATTCCAATTATTAATAAACCCTAGTAAAACAAAACAAGCGATATCAACTCACACTGTTATCTAATCAGAACCAACACTATTATTATTATTATTATTATTATTATTTTTATAATGAAAAAACACCTATATGGCTATATATGGACTAGAAATACCAAAAAAAGTAAAATTTGTCAATATTACATACCAAAGTTGAATAATAATCCAACCAAAGCAAACCCAGATTATGAATAACAATGTTATGAATCAAGAAAATAAGATTATGAATTAATTTTTAAAATATTATGAATAAAACGAATCCTAAATCGGCCTTCAAGTGGAAGAACAACAAGGAGAAGAAGAAGAGCATACGGCCTACCTTTGAAACACACACAGAGAGAGAGAGAGAGAGAGAGAGAATTAATTTTTAAAATATTATGAATAAAACAAATCCTAAATCGGCCTTGAAGCGGAAGAACAACGAGGAGAAGAAGAAGAGCATACGGCCTACCTAAAATTTAGGTTTAGGGTTTTGATTTTCACATTATATAGTATAGGAAAAATTCACCGAAATATCCCTTAACAATAAATTTACATATTTGGGTTTTGTATTGAATAAAACGAATTGAGTCTAGTGTTAAATTTTTTTAGGTAATATTTGAGTTTTTCTATTTAAAATAAATAATCGGGCCATTTTATAATTTGAGTTTTTTTTTTACAACTTAACCCATAATAACTTAAGTACTTAACCAGTAAATTTGGACCCCTAGTCATCGCGGGCCCTGGGCGGGCGCCCCCCTTGCCCAACCCCAGGGCTGCCCCTGTGTGATGCCTTGGTGCCTAATACATGCCTAATATTTAGCCATTCTTGTTGGAAAGAAATAGGAGGATCTTTGATGTTGTGGTTTATTTTATATTTTTAAATTGTTTTTTTCTGATTTTTTTTTACGGTTACAGTTTTTCTTTCTCTTGTTATTCTTAATAAATTCATTTATTCATTAATTTGTTTTCGAGAGACTTGATAAATTCATTCTTGTCTCGTATCAAAGAGAGAAAAAAAAAAAAAAAAACATGGGCCGCTATTGCTTGTTGGGTCTCTGCTATATTGGTTCATATGATTGTAAGTTGGGTTTGTTTATAAATTATGAGTTGGAATTGTTGAGACTGCTAGTACTCTTGATTTTTCATGGTGGGTGTCAGTTTGGGACTATTTTGATACGCACTTTTTGGTGGGTGTCCTTTTTCATGAATGATTTGAGTATAATGTCCGGGTACAAAAATATTGATCTTGAAAATAGCTTGACGATGTAATTTGTAAATCAAGTAGTATATAACTTGGAAGTTAACTCTTATGTAAATGAACTAAAATGTAACTTGAAAGCACATATGACATGTAACTTGGTTTCTAAATGGCATATGACTTTAAAAGTAACGAACATGTAAGCAATCAGCCAACATTTAACGTATAAATCAACTTACATGTGACTTGAAATCAATTGACAAGTTAAAAGGAGGAATGGGTGGGGCAAGTCTAGACAAAAGAAGGATAATTTTATCTATTCAAAGATAATTAAGTTGATAAGAATGGTCAAATATATATTTGGATGCGGATAAAAATATAAAACCCATAAAGTTTTTGATCAATTCCTGCAATTTCTTTTTTTTTTTTTTTTTTTAAATTAGCTCCCAACTAATAGTCTAATATAATATAAATTTAAAAAGCTTTTTTTGAAACCTTAAAAAAAACTGATAATAAATATTCAATAATTTGAATGACAAGCAGATATAAAATAAATATATTTATTATAATATATTTAAAATACCACTGTATCATTAATATATTTAAGGGTGAAATTCATTTTCATCCCTCTAGTTTGATCTATTAGCCAAACTGGTCCCTCGATTTTCAGTATTATATTTACTAGTCCCTTTATTTTCCAAAAATATATATTTTGGTCGTTGAAGTCCAATTTCGTTAGGGTTTGCAAAGTGTTAACTGCCAAAAATGACAGGGGTCCAAAGAAGAATTTTTCATCCAATTTAGAAGTAGGAGGAGGCCACAAGAAGTACCCTACCACTGTGAAAAGAGGACCAGGCCAATATACCAAGATACCAATCAATCAAAGTCTACATTGGGGTTGTCTGGACTTACTACTACAAGATCCCGAGGTACCCCGCTGTAACATCTAAGTACCTCGTTATCGTATTATCTGGGTACCTCACTATAATATCTAGGTACCCTGCTACTACATTCAGGTATCATGCCACTCCCATCATCCGGGTACCTCGCTGCTATGAGGTCCAAGGGATTCTGCCACTGCACCATCTTAGTATTCTGCTATTTTCCCATCCTGGTACCCCGCTATTGCACTACCCTGGTACCCCGATCCCTCATAAAATTGGTCTAACAGGAACATAGTGTGAACACAAAACTAGAATTCTCCTCCAACAGCATAGAGGAGAAGAGTTGACTCCTTCGCCATTTAAAGCGCCATAAAAAGATTTGATAAATCAATTGATTCGTACTTTCAAATATAAACAGAAACATGACATCATTTAAGGGAGCGATTCCCCTGTAAATTGACAACCTCCATCAACGCCTGTCAATCCCGCTAACACGGTCGATCAATCGGTCTAAATTAGGGGGATTTGATTGGAAGAAGGGGAGAAATAAAAAGAGGACGTCGACATTCAGAAAAGGGACGCAAAATTTGAAAGAGAGATCCAGACAGTTTTTGCCACTTATCTACTCGTATGATTTCGCCATCTCCAACGAAGTCAGAATCCTCCTATTGGAATAGATCATAAATCGCCATTGTATTTGTGTCTAGTTTTAATCGGTTAAGGGGTTGTATTTTATTTTTTCATGATATATTAATATGTTTCTTTTCCACTTTTAAATGACAACTTGTGTTTAGCTTGTTTATTTATTTTTTTATTTTATTTTATTTTATTTTTTTTTTACTGAAATCGCACAGGTATCAAACTACATGATACCCCTTCGATCGTGGTCTACCCCGATCGCGGTCTTAAAAGTTGCTAATTGGAATTCCACCCCATTGGCAATTTTCAGTTAACACTTTTTGGTGCCGTCTGTGGAAAATAATTTTCTCATTGGTTACAAAGAAGCCGTCTTAGCTCTACACGGCAAGCAGGAAGATGAGACTCTGATCCTCTCAGCGGCAGCCCAACCCCTCAGGACCCCACTCTCTCGCTTCCATTCAGAGAGTCTAGAGGCAAGGAAAATGATCGAGGAATAACAACCCGACACCAGTCCCCCCACCAAATGCGGGCTTCGTGCCTCAAGCTCCTAATGCCCAAGAAATCAATCGGGATATCCTAGAACAGCAGGCTGTCGCCTACGTGGAAAGTATCTGCCTCCGGATGATAGCCTAGGGGATACCCTTCGAAGCAACCAGAACCGCTGGAGAGGCTGAACTGGGTACCTGGGTAAAGATCTTTGACAGTCCAGGACCACCCATTCCTGTTCCAAATTGCCCTGCAGATTTCAGACCTCGACAGGTAAGATTAGTAGCGGATATCTCTCCCAGTAAGAACCAGCCAGCTATTGCACCAATAGTTGAGGAGTGAGCTCTAAAACTCGATCCGGGCGCAAGAACTAAGCTTAGGAGGAATCCCAGAGGGAACCCTTATCGGAAGGAGGAGTGTAGGGAGGTGACCATTGTGTCTTAAACCTCAGACAATGATGGCCTAGAGGCCCGATCTAGACATGATGGATCCAAGCGTCTAGAGGACCAGATGGCCAAAACGGTGAAGGAACTCGAAGAGTTAAGGAGGGGTAAGCATCAGGGTACCTGGAAGAACACCATAGGGGAAATGAACGCACTCTTCTCAAGAAGGATCCAAAAGGCAGAGCTACCACCCACGTTCAAGAGGCCATTTGAGAAATATTCGGAATCGGAAGACCTCGTAAACCACCTAGAAAGTTTTGTGCACCAGATAGAGATTCAAAATGTTACACGGTCAGCTATGTGACGGATGTTTCCTTCGACCTTGACAGATTATGCCCAAACTTGATTTAGGAAATTACCCCCAGGTAGTGTGGATTCCTTCATTAAACTTACTGTAGATTTTTATACACAATTTCAGGGGATCAAGCCTTGTCTCAAAGACCCTATCCTACTTCAGTACGTAATCCAAGAGTGGGGTGAGACGCTGAGATCTTATGTGGAGAAGTTCCATAAGGAAGTGATCTAGATGGGGGTGTTCACCGAGAAGGAAACCTTGACCAACTTTCGAAGGAACCTATTAATGTAGCGGAAGCTCTGTCGAGAAAAACCTGCAAGAAACAAATTAGAAACAACCTACTAAAGTTCCATTGATTCGCTCACGAATACCGGAATATTAGGCTTCAAGTTCGTTGATTCACTATGAATACCGAAATTGGGAGATAATAGAGAAAACTCTAAATTTTATAAATAAAAAACTGAGTTGTCTTTCGGCTTACAACACTATTTAAAGCAAACAACTCCTAACCCTAATCATAATCTTTGCAGAATAGGAAAACGAGTCTAAATACAAAAAAACCCAAAAATTATCCAAAATGGAAAAATTGAGATTAATGCAAAAACTAATTTTATGGAGAATCCTAAGAAGACCGGAATTGATGGAAGTCGATTCGAACTCAGAAATCTCAATTTATTGTAAAAATGAAACTTTCTTAAAATGGCAAAAACGGCCTTTTCGGGCCCTAAACGATGAAATTCGGCTAAAAAAGGGTATGCCTCACTAGCAAAATGCTTGTGACTATTGAAGATCTCGCCGAAACACATCAACTGACCAAGTTTCACGTCATTCTGACTTCGACGCCCGGACTAGTAGGATTGGATTGACCTTTTTTCTTGGTGTTTTTCCTATCCCACCCCTCCATATACTCTAATGCCATATGTTCCATTGCTGCTGCATCACCTATGGGCCGGAAGACTGTTCCGATCGTTCCCCAAACATCAACCAGAAACCTATCAAGAGGCCTATGACAAGGCTATAGAACATGTGGAAATAGATGAGCGGCTTAGGATAAAGATTGAGCACGATGAAGCCAGATCAGCCAAGCGCCCAAGGAAAGAGGCCCCGAAACCTGCATCAATTAAGAAAGTCCCGAATCAACCTCCCAACCAGTCCACCTACTGGCTACCTCTCTTTTCCCAATATCGGGATAGGTACTGAGAATGGAGGATCTCTCCCAAGACAACACCCCCACTAAGGGAGGTAGCCTGAATAACAAAAAAAGAGGATGGGTACAATCATTACACCCCTCTTAACATATCTTGGGAGACCATGTTAGGATTATGCTCAATAGCAAGAGTGTAATGTTGTAATTGACAATCTTTTTCATATTAATAAAGTGATTTCTGGTTTAACAAATCGTATAGCATTTATAGTTTAATATTATAATTGTCAAAGTAAATAATCATAAGGTCTAAAGACTATGGGAAAAGAAGAATTGTTCGTACATCTGGATATGTATGTGGTAGACACAATTCTTTAGTTAGTCTTGAATAATGTTCACAACTTAAGTTAAAGGTTGGGCACCTTTATCTTGTTAAAGTTGTAGAATTCTTTTGCTAGCATTTGAGTGGGATCAAATGAGATATGATGAGTCTAAAATCATCGGAGTGTCTTCGAGCAAAAGGATCTAGTGCACTGGGTGCATTGAACTGGATCACAATGAAATACTTTATTTATAACCGTCAGTAGATAAAAGTCTTTTCATTATTAGGACAATCGGAGAGTCTATCTTAATCCTGAGATAAATGATGGACTTATGGTTGCAAGTGATATCATTTGAGTTATCAATGAGTACGATTATATCGCATAGTCTATCATCGATAGTTTGGTGATATTCATTTGTTAATCGATAGAGGACTTCATTTATAGATATGGACATCGTGGCTCCATTTAATTAAATGAGAGTATAATATCATCATATGGATGTTTTGAGGTAATTGGATATTAAATCTCAACGTTGAGTTTTCGATAGTGTCTATTGAAAACATGGCTTCTGGACAAGTCAAAATATCCAAGTTCAAAACGTGGTCATATGAGTAAATATGGTAACTTGGAGAGTTATAGGCGGTCTATGAACTCTTGGCGATTACTGATATTAATCACGAGGATACACTATCTCCAATATGATTGTCTAGGGTATGAATGATGAGCATCTTCCTTTTCTATCTTTATTTAAGAGTTCAGTTTTAGCTCTTTAGTGGAATGAGTTAAAATTAATGGATCGGACCTAAGTGAATCATTTGTTGATTGTGATTAGGTTATGTCTATTGAAGCTTAAATTTAGATGGCCCGCCAAGATCCCCAATCCACACGGACTTGCATGGATCACTTGATATATTCTACCGGACCAATTTAAGGGTCCA
Source organism: Acer negundo (assembly GCA_035582765.1). Taxonomy (NCBI): domain Eukaryota; kingdom Viridiplantae; phylum Streptophyta; class Magnoliopsida; order Sapindales; family Sapindaceae; genus Acer; species Acer negundo. The sequence continues at coordinate 8,467,485 of CM069240.1, read as the reverse complement.
TCTAGAATTGTATTTAATATATTAAGAATATAATTTGCACATTATTTTAGTAATGAGCTGCTTAATTACATTAATATATTAATGAAAGACATGTGGGCTTGTTTCTTTTAGTAAGAATGGGTCTTGTTCACATGTGGGCTTTTTTATTTAAAGTCCAATGGATTAAATGAAATAAGAAAATAATATTTTGGCCCATTTACTCTAAGTGGGGCGGCAAGGGTTAGTTTAACCTAATATATTATTTTGTTTCATTGTTTTAATTAAATAAGAATTAATTAATTTATTAATTAATTGTTTAATTAAAGAAACAAATCTTTTCTAATCAGGAAATATATTTCCTAAAAGTAAAATTAAAAGACTTGTTTGATAAGGAAATAAATAATTAGTTTTATTTATTTAATCAAATAAGAAGTCTTTTTTATTTAGTCAAAATAAAAGAATAAAAGATCTATGAGTTGGATTAGGGTATGATGTCTTAAAAACTAGATGGAAATTAGGGTGCAACATAAGCCTATGGTGGGCATGTGATTTCGGCAACCCTAGTTATTTCTAGGTTAGGATTTCGGCAACCCTAATAATAAAAGAAAAGAAGAAGCAAACGTAGGCCACCTATATATTGACAAGTATAGAATTCGGCCACCATGATATGGGTTCATGATACAAATTTCTTCTTCTTCTCAATTCATAGAAAGCTTTTTATTCTACTAAAACAAAAAGGAGTGTTAGATTATTCTTTGATAGTATACTATTTGCTTATTCATCAATAAGCTTGTGTATACGATATCGATCTAGGTTCACGCGAGTTTCGATCATTAGATTGAGAACTCAAAAGTGACCGGAATAATCTTAGTCATTCTTTTGATTGTTTTTGTGACTAACAAAGAAAAGAAAAGTTTGTTTTGTCCATTCACAGGTTTGCAATTCAAAGAAAAGGGAGACCACGCTCCTAGGTGATCCACGTTCGTGCTAGGATTGAAGATCTTGAGGATTACCATCGACATAAGTCAATCGGATCATGCGACAAAAGGTATTCTACTTTTTGTTATTGTATATGTATGTTTAATTAATTAAAGGGTTTAAGGTTCATAAAGGAAAATTTTTTAAAAGTCACTAAATCTAATTTTTAGTATCGCTTTCACTGCGTGTACTTCTTTGATATTTTTCCCAATAGACCATATACCTCGTCATCCACGCCAAGGGATTGCTTAGGAAGCCTGGCCTTATGAAGGCACCGACAGATAAGAGGAACCGCTACAACTATTGTGACTTCAACGAGGATATGTGGCATAACATGTCAGAATGCTATAGTCTCCGTAACCAGATCGAAAGATTGATAATGGGAGGTTTTTTGGTTTAATTTTTACAATAGGTGAGAGATAGCATCAAGGTAGGGAAAGAGGTACAAGGAGAGATGCGAGAAATAGAGGAGAGACGGAGAGAAGAGGGAAAAGATCTGATGCAACAGATCTAGATTATCCATACCATCAGTGGAGGCCCTACCCTAGCAGGAACCTCCAACAACTCTAGAAAGAATCACACTAGGAAAATTCCCAGACTCACTACCAGTCATGATGTACTTATGGTCACTAAGGAGGCCCATAACCTCCCTCGTACCATCCAAATCATTTTTACAGAGGAGGGTGTCTACAACACGGTTTAACCACATGATGATCCGATGGTGATCACGATACATATTGCTAATTGCCAAGTACACCACGTTCTAGTGGATACCGGGAGTATTGTAGACATCCTATTCAAAGGGGCCCTCGAAAAATTCAATTTGAAGAACTCATTCTACAACAGTTGTACCACACAGTTATATGGATTCACAGGGGACTCCCTCATGCCGATTGGGTCAAAGCTCTTACCAGTGATAATCGGGAAAGCTCCCCTCTAGCAGAATATCATGTTTGAATTCGTTGTGGTTAATACCCCATCCGCCTATAACGTAATTCTAGGAAGACCTTTCTTATTTGGCATAAAAGGAGTGTTGTCAATCTACCACAACGTGCTGAAGTTCCCAGTTGGGATTGAGGTAGGAGAAGTCTGTGTGGATCAGCAAGCAGCTCGCAATTGCTATGCAGTATCAACAAATCCTGCTGTGTTAGCCAAACAATGTGTGCATATGACTAGCGAACAAACCCGAGCGGTACCAGAGCAGGGTCCTTATATCCTAGAATAAGGCGAGGTATCAGAAATAATTATAGAGGAGCCGGAAGAAGGAGAAGAGCGGGGATGGACTAGTGGGTACCCCATAAAAGGTTTAGAGGAAATACTTGTAAGAGAGGATGATTCAATCAAAGTAGTGAAGATTGGGAACACCCTGGATCGTAAGGTCAGGGAAGATTTGATAAAACTCCTCAAAGAATACAATGACATCTTTGTTTGGAGTCATGACGAAATGTTGTATATTCCTCTTAACTTATCCACCCATAGGTTGGCAGTGGATGCAACCTTCAAACCGGTCAAACATAAGCGAATGCACTTTAACACTGAGCGAAATGCCGCGGTACAGGAAGAGGTAGATAAGCTTCTAAAAGCCAAGTTAATCAGGGAATCCCGTTACCCCGAATGGATCGCAAATGTGGTCATGGTAACCAAATCCAATGGGAAGTGGCGTATGTGTGTGGATTACATAGACCTCAATTAGGCCTGCCCCAAGGATAGTTTCCCTTTACCCAAGATAGATCAACTGATTGACTCTATCGTAGGAAACAAACTTCTGAGCTTCATTGATGCCTTCTCGGAGTACAACTAGATCATGATACACCCCGCCGACCAAGATAAGACTATTTTTATCACAGGGCAAGACCTCTACTGCTACAAGGTAATGCCCTTCGGTCTTAAGAATACCAGTGCCACTTACCAACTTTTGGTGAACAAGCAATTCAAACAACAGATAGGAAGGTCTATGGAGGTGTACATAGACAACATGATCACCAAGTCTTAGGAGACCGATCAGCATCTAGAAGATTTACGCCAAACCTTTCAGGTGATAAGAGTGAACCAAATGAAATTGAATCTCACGAAGTGTGCCTTCGGGGTAGCAGCAAGAAAAATTCTTGGATTCATGGTGCACGATAGAGGGATTGAGGCCGATCCCGAGAAAATCAAAGCCATCTTAGGCCTCGAATCTCCCACCGCCCTCAAGCAGGCACAAGGATTGACTGGCAGGGTAGAAGCTCTTAATCGCTTCATATCTCGATCTACAGATAAGTGTCTTCCATTTTTTAAAATCATTAAGCAGGGTAAGAAGATGAAGTGAGATCAAGAAAGCGAACAAGCCTTCCAGTCCTTGAAGAAGTACCTGGCTAGCCCGCCTTTATTAGTAAAACCTATTACAGGAGAAGAGTTACAACTCTACTTGGCGGTATCAGAAACCGCTACTAGCGAAGCTTTAGTGAAAGAATGTAGTGATGGGGTCCAGAGACCAGTCTATTATGTGAGTCGTGCTCTAACTAAATTCGAAAAAACTACTCCCTTCTAGAAAAACTCGCCTATGCACTCGTAACTTCAACCAAAAAGCTCCGACTTTATTTTCAAGCTCACACGATCGCAATAGTGATGAATCAACCACTAAGACAATTCCTTCAGAGGCCAGACGTATCAGGTAGGTTGGTCCTCTAGGTCCTCGAGCTTACTCAATACAACATAAAATACAAGGCACGGACAACAATCAAAGCTCAAGCTTTAGTCGACTTCGTAGCAGAGTTTAGCATGCCCTATGGTTCAGATTCCACTATGGACGCGATCCCAGAACCAGAATCCTCAAAATGGCCCAATGATCGCAAGGTCTGGATATTGTACACGGATGGAGTGTCAAGTCAATTGGGTTTCTGAGCGGGAATAATTTTAACTGATCTAGAAGGGGTCGAATGTAGCCAATGCTTCAAGTTTGAGTTCAAAACCACCGATAATGAGGCGGAGTACGAGGCATTGCTAGTAGGAATAAAGGTGGCTTGAGAATTAGGGGCAGATTTCCTCCTGGTTAGAAGTGATTTGCAGCTGGTAGTTAACCAAGTATCTAGGATGTACCATGCGAAGGGTGACAATATGATAGCCTACCTCAAATAGGTCCATGAAGTGATGACAAGATTCAAAGGTGTGAAGATAGAACAGATTCCTAGAGAGAATAACCACCGAGCAGATGTCTTGGCCAAAATTGCTATGACCTGAGGACAAGCATTACCAAGAGGAGTACCACTCCAATTGATACCTCGTCCCATCATAGTTAGAAGGATAGAGGTGAACCCAGTAGACCGGCTTCCTTGCTGGATGGATCCTATAGTGGGCTACCTCCAGAACGGAACCCTCCCAACGGATTCGAATCAAGCACACAAGCTCAAAAGGACCTCCACTCGGTACTGCTTGGTAGATGGGTATCTATACCGCAAAGGAAAATTTCACCCACTATTGAGATGTTTGCATTCAGATGATACATAGTGGGCCCTCACCAAGGTACACTTAGGGGACTACGAGAACCATGTGTCAAGTGAGACCTTGGCTTACCAAGTACTTCAAATAGGCTACTTTTGGCCTATTCTACACTAGGATGCGAAGTAGTTTGTGCGATCCTGTGAAGCTTGCCAGAAGACAGCAAATCTCCACCATCTATCTCCTAAAAGACTCTCTTCAATCAACATACCCTACCCATTTGCTATCTGAAGACTAGACCTTATCAGACCACTTCAGATTGCTCATGGTCAGGCCAAGCATGCCATAGTTGCAATAGACTACTTTAATCGATGGGTAGAAGTAAAGTCTCTCACCCGGATAATCGAGGCAAACACAACGAGTTTCGTCAAGGAAAACATTGTCTATCGATTTGGTACCTCGATAGCCATAATAACCGATTTGGGTAAACAATTTGACAACGTTAACTTCAGAAGATTTTGTGAAGAATGAAATATCAACCTCAGTTTTGCATCAGTAGCCCATCCCCAGACCAATGGATTTATAGAAGCTACTAACAAGACCATCAAGAAACTCTTGAAGAAGAAATTTCAAAAGAAGATGGGGGTGGGCAGAAGAACTCCCAAACTTACTATGGGTGTATTGCACTACCAAGAGGACTATAACTGGGGAACCTACTCATTGGCTTTTAGAACAGAAGTAGTCCTGCCCATCGAGCATAAGTTGACATCTTTTAGGGTCTAACATTTTGAACTAGAAGAAAATGGAGCAAGGTTAAGGGCCAACCTAGACCTCCTATAGGAGAAGTAGGAAAAAACATTAGTGCAAGTTGCAGCTTATCAATAAAAGATTGCCTGATGCTTTAATAGAAGGGTGAAGACCCAAAATTTTAAGGAAGGGGACTTAGTCCTCAGGAAGGTGACACAAAATACATGGGTTTGACAGAGTACTAGCTCCCAACTAAGAAGGCCTTTACTTGATAAAGATGGTAGTCCGTGTAGGAGCATATAAGCTGGAAGACATGGATGGCTACCCAGTAGATCATATCTGGAACACCGATCACCTCAAGAGGTTTTATCGTTAAAATTTGAAGAAGTAGTTTGTCTCGACTGGTATATCTCTAAGTATGTATCCCAATTTTGCTTTGTATCGATTGGAAATTCAATAAAGAAGTCAGTTTTTCTCTTACTTGCCATAATTGAATCGCCTTAAGACCAAGAAAAGCCACATGGCTAGCCTACTGCCTTGGTCGGGGTATACCCTCCTCCAAGAAGGGTCTGGCGCATAAAGTGCCTAAGTAGGCATAGCTTCCTGCTAGATTATAGGTCTAGACTCATGGCCTTGGTTTCCCGCCGCATCCTCGAGACTAGGGGAGTCTATATGACATTCCTGAAGTCTCGGACGAGGAATACCCTCCTCCAAGAAAACCTGGTGCAAAAGTGGCCTTAGTTGCCTACCAGGTACAAGTCGCCAAAGAATCATGATGCCTGTCAAGGTAGCTGATTCCTTGATTCGCCATACAAAAAAACCTGGTGTACAAATAATTTTAGTTGCCAACCTAGCTCAGATTCGCCTAAGGATCAGGATTCCCTATTAGAGTACTTGGTACCTAGTCTCACCTAATAATAATAATCCTGATTCGAGTGTACAAATGACCTTGACAACCTACAAGGACCAGCTTTCCCCAATCAAGACTAGTTAATACTCGATGAAGATCACATGAAAATTCCCTACTAAATCTTGCAAAAGGAGGCAAAAATCCTAATCATTTCAGAAATTGTTAGAAGTATAATGTCATCCGAGTTAGGTTGGGCAAATATCTAGGTAGTAACTCGGTCGGTGATACGATCGGCACATGACCGATTTCTAATAAACTACGGTAAATGATAGGGCGCGCATGTGTTTTTACACTTTCGCAAGTATACAAATCCTTAGACGCATAAATCGGTTACGAGTACGGGTTTCGTTCCCATGAGGAGGTATGTATCTTAAGTCGGTCCTAGGTCTTAGCTATATAATATATATACAATATTTTTACACTAAATAAATGCAAGAAACGTAAATGGAAATGGTCACTAGCTAAGCTAACAACTAAACTAAAACTACACTAAGAAAGCTTTAATCTAATTACCAGTAAGTTAACTAAATCTTACTACAACTAAGGGTTGTCATTCCCTTAGGCAATTAACTAACTAATCACTAAAATACCAACTACAATTAACTAAATTAAACTAACTAACTACACTAATTACCAACTAATGCAATAGTTATACAAGAGTGGTAATGAGATTGTAAGGATTCCCATTTATTGATTGGCTTATTTCGTGGACAAACCACATATTGGGACTTAATGTAGGGTAGCATAGGTATTTGATGGTTGGTGTTTTGCACAACCAAGGCCCGCTCAAGACCTCTAGAGAAAAAGCACCAAAGGTATATTCTAGTGCTTTCTTGCTTTGAAGAGATCTAGTTGCACACACAAATAACTCATGCATATATCTTATTCTTGTATGTTGTGTGTTTTATATGAGTGCTTGCATGTTCTTGAACATCTCTTCTTGCTTGTTTTAATTGATTGCATCTTGTTCATTGAAATGCCATGACATGTTTACGCATTAGGATGCAAAGCCATGAATTCTATTCATGCATGTTTTTAATTGAGTGCATCTTGTTCAATGACAATGCCATGACATGTTAGGCATTAGGATGCATTCACTTCCCACACTTGCACTTCATGTTTGTTAGTTTTAAGTGTGGTGTAATTCGTTTCCCGAAGATGATCAGAAACGTTCGTGCTTGCACGATGGTATGCATGTCTTAACGCGATGGTTAACCACCTTGAGAATGTCTCATTCTTCTCTTGGATAAGTGTTAGATTCGGTTTGGTTATTTGGAGTAAAGTGTTTAGTTTCAAAAGATTGGATTTCAATGATTTAAATGTTTTTCAAAACTGACCTTTGTATGGTCTTGTGACCATAACTTTTAATAAAAATATTGAAATTGGGTTTTGTAAAATTCTAGGAAAACTAGACACCTATACCTTTCCAATGGTATATTATTCATAATATTTCATGACCGTTTGGATTGGTCTTGAAATCTCAAAAGTGACCACTAAAACAGGGCATCACTGCTATTATCCGAATCTGACCATTGGTCACTCTATTGACCATAAATTATTCTACATACATCAAAATTTCATTCCATAAATTAGAGTAGAAAGTAGAATTCTATACCTTTCCAACGATATATAATACGAAATGTTTCGATGTTGTTTGGTCATGTTTTGAGTTGCATGAAAATCAAGCTCAGTGATGTGACGTTTTGCCACGGTTCAAGTGCCACAGTTGACCATTGGCGGCATGCTAACGACAAGAATTTTCCGTGGTCTCAGTGCCGTCTTGGCTGACCGTGGCACCTAGACCACAGCAAACCTGACTCCTAACCCTGTTTCGTAATTTGGCCATATCTTACTTATTTTGAGTCCGATTTGGTTCATTTTTGAAGGGCAAATCATGTAATTTATAGAGCTATCATATTAGTACTATAAATACATCTTTTTCTCTCATTTGTATTAAATGAACAAAATATACAAAACCCTAAAGAGAGAGACTAAGAGTTCCCTAGTGAGAGAAAGCACCGAGATTACTTATTTAACTCTCCAAACCCATTTCCATATGCATAAATCATCATCTAAGCATCATCTAGGATCTTCTAACATGTGCTAATGCATAGGTCTTCTTCAACACACATGATATGATATGTTGAACACTATTATCTTACATAATTAGTGTTTTTACTTATCAATTTTATCTCATCTCTTACTTGTATGTGTTTAGATTAATTTCTACATACATGATTGAGATTATGTGTTGATTGGGTTATTTTATGATAGGTAGGATTTTTCATATTTATCTAACATCTAGCTAATTGATCTCATTTATTGATTGAGATTGTTTTTGATAGCTTTGTATCTAGGATTGGTTATCCTTTACTTAGCTAAAGTTGTATGCCATGACATATAGCTATTTTCAAATCTAGGATTGATTTTATTGTCATCATATAATCCTAGGTAAGCATCTAGAGTACCCTAGTTCTATCTTTTATATTTGGATATCATTGTATATTCACAATAGGGTTTGATCTCTTTGAATAATGTAAGTCTTGTGTGATTGACCGGGATTAGGTGGTCACTCAAGCAAATTGGACTAGGTTCACTATAAAAGGCTTGCGGGTAGTGGTAGCGGGATATTGGTCGAGATTAGACTGTCAAACTGGGATTAGGTTGTATACGCTATCGCATATAATGGATTCGAGGTTCGAGTGTGGCGCACTTACTAACCCATGGTTTTTCCCTTTTGAGGGTTTCCACGTAAAAATCAAGTGTCGTTTATATTTCCGCACCTTTACACTTGATTATTGTTTTGTGAATTTGGGTTATATTTGTAATATTGACTAATCCGAAAAATTTGGTAATAACGGATTAACAACCCATTCACACACCCTATATGTCATAATTAAAAGACACGCACGCGTACAATAGTTAAAATTTTACACTTTTAGATGCTTCCATCCTCAAGTCACTTGTTTGGTGAGAGATAACCTTCTTCCATGGTCATCCAAGCTCTCTCATCAATAGAATGGATGTAAGCCTTCATTCTCAATTTCCAAAACCCGTAATTGTGACCATTGAGAAGACGAGGCCTAGAGTTAGAAGCCCCTTCGGTCATAATGTCATCTTGTAAAACCATGACTTCAAAATCCTTACAATTCAAACATGAGTATAATCCGAATCTCGTTAATTGCCTTCTAACAACCTGCTCTGATACCAATTAAAAATACCTATAAAGTTATACTAAACGACCTAGAGAGAGGTGAATAGGTTGACAGTCTAATTTTTTTTTTTTTTAAAAAAAACTCTTTCGATGCTTTTGTCAAAACCTTGGTGAGCATACAAATTAACCTTTAATATGATTGTTATGAGAAAACAATAATCACATGTATGCTTGATTCACCACCCTTAGTCCACACAACATACAACAAGAGACAATGTATATTATATAAAAGTATGTTCAATGCAAAGAAAATTCCACAAGTTGTACTTTGAATATTACATTGTAAATTCACTAAGTAAAAATTTACAACTTGATATAGAATATCACAAGATACAATGTTCAAACAAAGATACAAGAGACAAATGTTGATTCAACAAATAAAACAAATATCAAAGAGATAAGGAAAGAGAAACTTGACACATGATATTTTTTACGTGGTAAACCTCTGAAGAAGAAACATCCATGGGTTGAATCCACAACCATCTGCAAAATGTTTTTCACTAGTTAAATAATAGTACAACATTAAAAGTGACCAACTCTCATGTATCACTATCTATTGGATATCCCTCTTATCTATTCCCACTAGAGAGAAACTTGCCTACTCTCTAACCGAGACACATCGCATGCCTCTAGAGAGTATCCTTGCTCGGACTTACTAGAGATCTCACACCTCTTGCCAAGACATCCCTTGCTTAGACTTACTAAGAGCCCCACACTCTAAGCTAAGAATTCCCATGCTCTATGTTGAAGAATCACTCAACAACAAGAGACTTTTCTTGCTCAGACTTTTCTTGCTCGGACTTATCGAAGCCTCACACTCCTAGACAAGACTTTGTTCGGACTTACAAAGAGCCTCACACTCTATGCCAAGACTTCCCTTGCTTGGATTTACCTAGAGCTTCACACTCTTTAACAAGACTTCCACCTTTTACAAGGCAAGTGATTTATATGATGCAAATGATGCAAGAATAATCAATATAAGACATATGATCAATATGAACGATGGAAACTAGAATTAGACAATGAGCACACAATGTATGATATTCTAGTTTGACAATCCAAACGATGCAATTACACAAGATGATGCATGGATTAAGAACAAATCATGTAGAACTAGACTTAATCAACAAAGCTCACAACAAAAATAGTCTAGATCATAAACACATGAAACCGAAATCTAGATTATGTCAAATCACCAAACACACTTTAATCCTAGATTTGATTCTTGCAACTAAACCTTAAGATAAACACATGTTCATGAAGCACAACCTCAAACATTTAGTACATATACGAAAATCCTAGGGAAGTGAGATTAGATCTTCAAATTTCTTCTAGAAATCAATTAGAGCATGTATTCAAATATCAATTAAGTGAATCCAATCAAAGCTCTAAAAACATTCACAAACGTGTGCTAAAATTTTTTGAATATGAACAATCAATGAAACATAGCAAAACTAGGAATTCTTAATCATTAGAATATTCATAATTAATACACAAATAATCCTAGATTCAAAGCCAATCATAATACAACTCACAAGCATGTAAAAACTTAGGTTTAGAAAAACCTAACTCATATTCAAGATTCTAATTAAGATCAAATTAGCTTTTAATTGAAGTCTACAAACCTAATAACACTTGATCAAGAACATACACATATATAGAAAGAAAGCCCAAGGTAATTGAAGAGCATTTTATCTCAAGACCACAAAGGTTTGAACAATTACCTAGAACAAGAAGGTGTAGTATGAAAATGGTGATGAGCCAAATGAAAGCTTGATCAAATGACTTCAAGGTTGCTTAGGGTTTGTAGAGGACACCAATATGAAGATTCTCCAACTTGAATCACTCAAATCAGATGAAAGATGAGAGAGATATGGTGTTTGAAAGTTGGGAAAATCTAATGAGAAAATCTGCACATTTGCTTTTGAAAAATGGTTATGAAATGAAAGTGAGAAAGAGAGGGAGTATTTAAAAGAATGGGAGGGAAAAATTTAAGATCCTTGATTTATATTGGCTTGATTCCATTTGAAAACACTCTTTATTTATAATTATTAGTTGCTTAGGTGATTCTTTGTGAAAAGGAGCTTCAAAGGAGAAAAGCAACTTCTCATGCAAATATCATCTTCAAGAGGAAAAACGCTTATATGGATACTAAGGTATCAAGTTACTTCTTCCTCTTGCAAGGCGTAAGCGCACATATACACAATTAAGTCATGTGTTTCCCTGCATCGTTGAGCAATATTTGGTATAACACATTCACACACATTTAAGTATGCACATGCGTTGGTCTTATATTGACAAACATTGTAGAATTACATTTTTGTTTTTGTCATATCTCTCTCAAATCCCTTGAAACATTCGTTTGTCCTTCAAGGTAGCTTTACATACAACACACAATCCAAAAGCATCCATACATAGACAATATAATCATGTGATCATTTAGGTAATGTCTACATATATAAGGAGTTGTATGAGGTATAAAACATTAAAAATCTCAACAACAAAGAATACTTGTATTATGATATTGTTCAAGGAATTACAAGTGTTAACAAATATAACTATATATCAAAGTAACAATATACAAAAGAATAAAGAATATAAGAATGATCAAATCTTTATTGCTTTACAAATCACACTTAAGACAACTTAATTTCAAAACTTCACAAGTAATGAATGTACTACAAGATAAAGAGCAAACATATATATACAAGTAATAAACAGAGATAGAAAGAATTAACACATGAGTTTTTTTAACGTGGTAAAACCTCTAAGAAGGAAACATCCACGGGTTGAACTACAACCATTGGGTACTATATATATTGGATGGTAAATTAGAAATTCCACAAAGTGACCAATCCTAGATCACCAACCTATGTAGAGTCTATGTCTACCCAACCCTATTGGAAAGTGTGAAATCCCTCAATGATACGGAACCACCATATATTGGACAACATACTAAACCAACATCGATGGAAGATTAGAAATTCCTTAAGAGTGCATACACATCCCGTGTACCCCGCTTTATTAGAGTCTATGTCTATCCATATACCTAAGCCTACCAATAATATAGCCAACTCTCTATCTAAGGCACTCATGCCTCTAGAGAGCTTCCCTTGCATAGCTATCTGGACCTTCCCAATCCTAGCCATGACTTCCTGCTTGCCTATCCGAGTCATCCTAACTCTAAACAAGACTTCTTACTTGGCTATCCGGACTCCCGTCCTAACCATGACTTCATGCCTTTCACAAGGACTTCCTAGTTGATCATGTGAATGCAAATGATGCAAACAAGCAATACAACATAGAACATGTGATCAATACATTCCATGAAACAGTTAGACCTAAACAAGTGAGAACACAAGTAAAGTAATCTAGATGCAAAATCATGAATTAAACCTAGAGCATGTGAAAAACATCTTACACAAAATCTCATAGTTCTATTCATTTAAATGACACTTGAATAACACATATACATGAAGCACATATTCAAGATGTTATAAACATACACAAAAATGCTAGAATCACAAAATGTATTCAATGAATATTCTACCCAAAGATTTAGAGCATGGATATAATGATGAATCAATTGAATCCTAGATGTCTCTAAAAACACATACAAGAGTCTTAATCCTAGATTACATCAATCAAGGATCAAAACACATTTCAAGGATTATTGATCATAAAATGATTCAATCAAGTCACAAATAATTCTAGACATCAATCTAATCACAATACAACTCTCAATCATGTGAAAAACCTAGAATCTAAGAAACTAGTTCACATATGTTTCTATATAGAATTTTAATTAGGATTGATTGTGAAACTATCTTTCTCAATAGCATTCACCAAACATATAAGTATATTTAGAAGAAGAAACCCCAAGGTAATTGAAGGTTAAAAAAGAAGAAATCCCAAAGATATGAACACTACCTTGTATTCTCGAGCTGGTTCAGTTTTCTATGTGCAATCACCAGAAAAGTCGACCAAACAGATGCCAAATCACTTGGAAAAGGTAGATAACTTGATTACAAACAATCTCCGACTTGAATCACTCAATTCCGAGTTCGTATGAGAAAGGTATTGTGTTTAGAAGATGAGAAATATTAGAGAGAAAATTCTAGACGGGATTAAACTTTTTTCTTCTTAAATGAAATGGGAGGGAATGAAAATATTTAAAAGGAAGAGAGAGGGAAAGAGGCAGCCAATTAGGACATGCCACATCATCTCCATGCGTGACCAGCGTGTGGCACATGTGGGCAGAGAGACATCCCAGGTGTGTGGCACACGTGGCCCACACGTGGAACATCAAGGTTGGCCTTTGGCCAATCATGATCCTCTCGCGCACCGCTCGCGTTCTTTGACCGTATTCGGGCCTCCGAACTCCTATTTTGAATCTGTCTTCGGATTATGAATTGTGACTCCCTCACACACAATGAAGACTATAAAACTTTACAAAAATGTTGAGAATGCATCTTGAAAAATGACAACGAAGACAACTCAACGAATGAGAACACAAAGTAGCGTAGCTATATCGTTTGGACTCGAAACCTAATGAATGAGTAACCAAAATGACCGAGACTCAATAAGGAATTTAAGAGATCATGTTTAAGTCCAAAAACATTAAAACTAAAACAAATAGACACCAAGTCACACACATATGCCGTTTCCTAGACATAGTCCTAGAACATGCATTTTTCCAATGACTATCAATTTAAATCTAATGCATGAGCATATATTTCCAAGTGTGTGAAAGTGTTATACCAATTTAAATCAATTTCACATGATTAAGTCTATGTCTACATGATTTGTACTTGATCTATATATTTCATATGTTCATGCATCATCTTGTATGATTGCATCACTTGGATTGTTAAACTAGAATATCATACACTGTGTGCCCATTGTTTAATTCTAGTTTCCATAGTTCATATTGATCATATGTCTTATGTTGAATATGCTTGCATCATTTGTCTCACTTAGATCATTTGTCTTGCAAAAGGTGGAAGTCTCTTGTTAAGGTGAGTGAAGCCTTAATTTGAACAAGAAGACTTTGCTAGGAAAGTGTTCTGAATAGCCAAGGAAGGAGTCTTAGTTAGGGTCAAGAGGATCTGGATAACTAAGCAAAAGTCTTAGCTAGGAGTTTGGTACTCCGGATGGTTGAGCTAGGGAAGCTTGACTAGGATCATTTGTGATCTAGATAGCTAAGCAAAGGAATCTTTTTAGAGACGTGAGCATCTTGGATAGGAAGTTGCTTCCTAGAGGTGTAGGACATATCTTGGATAGAAAGTAGGCTCGGTGGTTCACTAGGCCCGAGGGTAGACTAGGATTTGATAGCTTAGGGTGGATATCATGAGTTGATAGCCTTGAGTTTATGAGTCCTTTTTTTCATAGTAAATTGCTTTGCCGGTGGCTATGGATTCAACCCGTGGATGTTTCCTCTTTGAAGGCTTACCACGTAAAAATCAATGTGTCAAATATCTTTATCTCTATCTCTTTATATTTGTATGTATGATTAATATAACTTGTTTAAGATCTTCATTTCCTCACATCCTTGTAAACAAGTTATTGGTAAAGAAAGAGATGCACACATTATTGGTTAAATCAACACTTGTCTCTTTGTATGTTGTAAGTGTTTGAACATTATATCTTGTAATATTCTATATCAAGTTGTATAGTTCTACTTAGTGCAATTACATTGTAATATTCAAATTACAACTTGTTGAATTTGTTTTTCATTGAATATATTTGTATATAAAATATATTGTTTCTTGGTATATGTTTTGTAGACTAAGGGTGGTGAATTGAGCATACATGTGTTAATTGTTTTTTCATAACAATTATGTTAAAGGTTAATTTGTATGCTCACCAAGGTTTTGACATAAGTCACGAAAGAGTTTTTAAAACTAATATGTCAACCTATTCATCCCCTCTAGGTTGTTTAGTATAACCTTGTAGTTATTTTCAAAAGACCAAAAGGGTGTGGGACCTACCTTGGGAGGCCAACCTTGGCTGTCCTCGTGGAGGCACGTGGACACCACGGGAATCCTCCCAAGGTTGGTTTTCAAACTTTCGTTCTTCGCCTCGCACTTCCTTCCCGTTCTTCGACCGTCCTTTGGCCTTCGAACTCAGAATTAGAATCCGATTTTAGACTACGAACCATAACTTACTAACACACAAGGACAACTATGAAAATTTGACAATTGGATATGAACTCGACTCGATATACGACGACGAAGACAACACATTGTATAGGAACGTAAAGTTTTGTAACTTCCTAGTTTGAACTCGAAATCTAATGAGTGAGTATCCATAACGACCGGAACTCAACAAGGAATCATTTAAGAACATATTCAAGTCCAAATCACATGCACACAAAAAAATAAACACATGATCACATTAGTATGCAATTTCCTAGAACTAGTCCTAGTATATGCATTTCTAAAATGTATGTCAATATGAGTTCAATGCATGAGCATACAAAAATATGTGAATGTGTTATACTAATTTGGCACAACTATGCAGGGACACTTATGAATGAATTGTGTGTATGTGCGCCTAAGCCTTGTAAGAGAAAAGGGGTCTTATTACCTTTGTAGTCAATAACGCTTTCGTTGTACGAAGGCATCACTTTACTTGAACCGTTGTCCATCTTCACTTGAAGCTTGTTAAGTCACACAACTAGAACAACTAAACAATACAAAGCAAATAATGTTTTGATATAGAATATTGCCAACATGCCTTAAAATCCTAACATCATGTTGCTGTATGATATGCATACAAATTAGCTATATTAGCAAATGGAACCCTATATGCAATAGCTATTACAATACAAGACCCAACAATCAACACAAAAATCTCAACATGTAAATAACAATCAAATCTTGATGCAAATCAAGTCATAAAGGAGATATCTTGTTAAGCAAGAACACAAAAATGGATGAAGATGATATTCTACTTACCAAGTCATGTGTGTTGAAGAAGACCCATGAAGAACACAACCTAGATGATGCTAGATGATGTTTGAATCATGAATGGATGATGGGTATTTGAGTTTTGGTTAAGAAAAATAAAATCTTGGTAGCTTTTCTTAGAATACACTCTTAGGCTCTCTAAAGATTGTATTTTTAGCTCACAAGACGAAATAGAGAGAAAGATATATATACATATAATAGACCTAAACGAAACTATGACATTTTGGAAAAATAGGCCTAAAATTGGACACTGTGTATGTCTGGTGCTCGAGTATGGACCCGCGCACTACTAGAGCACTACCAGCGAAGTTACCAGCGCATCGGGACTTGGAAAAACAATCTGAGGCCACTACATGGGTAGGACCAGCGCACTACTAGTGAAGTTATCGACACACCGGGACCTAGAAAAATACCTTGAGAACATTGTGGTTGGTGTGCGGGTAGAGACCCGGGCATAAGGACCCACGCATAGGGACCATCTCTAGAGGTCACTTATCACACTAAAATAAGCACACCATCGTTCATGCGCAAATGTTTTTGATCAAACAACGGGAAAGAAATTACCATACTCAATACCACACTTAGATCTAACAATAAGGTGCACGTGTGGGAAGTGAAGAACACACACATAAGAATTTGAAACACAAATGCAAGAAAATAAATCATGCATGAAAGGAAATAAATCATGCATGAAAGGGGTGTGTGTGTGTGTGAAATTAGTCTCTTTAATTAAGAGTCAAGGCGGGGCTGCAAAGTAACAGGGGAATTTTTGAATACCACTAGGATAAACCTTTCAAGATCTCATGGATCTTATCTATTCAAGATGAATTCTCAAATTCTCCTAAAGTCCACAACTACCTATCACAAGGACTACAGAGGAACACCAATGAGTTTTTACAAAAATTATAAAATCTTGTTTTCAATAAAAACGGGATCTCTAGTAGGTACTTTTATAGAACTAGTATTAAACAAAAACTTCTGTTAAATGCATCGATACCTTTTAGAAAACCTACAAGGATCTCTTTACCCTAAAAGTTTAACATTTTTCTTATATTTTCGTTAACTTGGCAAGACTTCTTTGTGTCTAACTTATGTAATAGAACTTTATAAAGAACAAGAGAACTTACATGAAAATATTCATAGCTTTATTGATTGTAAAGTAGTACAAAGGAAAGATTACAAGGGAGTTTTGAGTGTAAGGTTGAGAGAATTTTGAGCTCTGGATTTGCGTGTCTTGCAAATGAGAGCATTACTCTATTGATACAAAAAATGATTAGGGAAGGCCAAAATAAATGGTCGACAAAGTAATCAAAAATTTACAAAGGTCAAAAAGTAAATAGTAAAAGTTGTTACTATTTACAAAAGTTATTTATTCTTTTTATACCAGCACTTGCTTTGCCATGATTATCACCACCATTGCTTTATGCTTTTTTATCTTCTTTATGATTATTGCTACTACTACTTTTTGCTTTCTTATATTCTTTATGATTATTACCACTACTACTTTCTTTCTTATCTTTTTCATGATTATCACCACTACTGCTTTCTTTTTTATCTCCTTCTGTACTATCTTGTCTTCTTTCACCGACACTTTGCTTAGGTGCCCATGTTGTGATAGGCAATTTCATGAAAATTGGCGTTTATTTCTTCTTCTGTAAGAAATTCTAGAATTCTTACTTCTTCTTCTTCCTGGATATCTTATGAGATAATCATCTATATCTGGACTGAGAAAAATCCACGGAATGGGATATTTGGACATTACGTTAGGGTCTCTCATAAGATAGACATGTGAGGTATCTGTCATATCAACTTGGGCCTAGTAGAATTCACACAATTAAAATATCTTTATGCTCGATACCTTTGTAGATATTTAGGGCAGATGTCCTGACAATCAAAAGGGGGGTACGGATCTCACATGAATTCAACAGGATGATTGTAAGGCACTATCACTATATAGTGATAAGCTGGTAAATAGTTTGTCAATCGGCAGGGTTGGTTAATAATTCATTCACAAGGGACTGAATCGATATCTAGACAGAAACCATGTTTTCCTCCGTACATCCTGATAGATCTCTAAAGCTTATCAGGGAGAAAAGAGATTTTCAAAATATCTGAGCCGTGAAGACCATCGGTTACTCCATAACTAAAAAGTTCTTCAATACCTACTTTGTTTGCAAAATCTGGAATATCTAATTCCATTGGAAAAATGTTTAAATCAATTTGTGCTGTAACAAATTTATAAACAACTTTATTGTTTATTCTTTTTTCTTGCAACCATACAGTCATACCCTTAGAGGAATCCTCTATTTGAAGCAAGAAATTTTTGAATTTTTATAAAACACATTAAATTGATATTTTCTGCTATTCAAAAAAGTGTTTGCTTTATATCTATAGGAAGTTTTTCTATTGATTTGTAAATATTTTTGCTTGATCTCTCATTAGAGTAACATTTATAATATCAAGGGGTGGTTCTTCACAGATTGCCTCTGAAAGGTCCTCTTTTTTTTATTGGCTTATTTCGTTGACAAACCACATTTTAGGGTTTATCATGTAAGGGTAGTTTCGGGCCTTCTTGTTCGTGACCAAGCTTATTGATTGCAAGCCCTCAAGCATAAGAGCTCATTGAATGTATATCACTTATGCTTAACCCTTCTTGAAAAGACTTAGTTGCGTACACACACACACACACACACACACACACACACACTCTTGTATGAGTGTTTTTATTGCCTTATATTGTGTGCTTTGTCTCCCTAACACACTTGCACTCATTGCATGTTTTTTAGTGTGTTAATTTGCATGAGAAGGCCTTAACCTTTTCTGCTGCGGTTGAGCTGCTGTCTTGGCTAACCGCAACATGTAAGATTGGAGTGATTTCTGCGGCTATTGTGCTGTCTTGGCCAATCGCGGCACTCTGATTACAGTTCATTTGCCTTTGCCACGGTCGACTGTCATCTTGGCCAACCGCGACAGTCCGTTTGGCCAAAACGCTGCAGTTTTGAGTTTCCTATATAAATACCCCTTTATGCTCTCTTTTCAAACCTAACTCATTTTTGACTCATTTTAGAGAGATAGAGAGAAACCCTAGTGAGAGAAACTCCTAAGAAACCAATTTTACTCACCCAAATCCATTTCCATGTGCATCAAACATCACTTAGCATCATCTAGGATGCTTTCTTGCATGAGTCTTCTTCAACACACATGACTTAGTAAGTTAGAACACCATTTTCATCTTTTCTAGTGTTCTTACTTAGCAAGATAGCTCTTTTATGACTTGTATGCATCTAGACTAAGTTTTTATCTACTTGTTGAGCTTTTGTGTTGATTGATTGGTTTGTTGTATTGTGATAGTTATTGCATATAGGATTGTTTTCATCCTTTATAGCTAGGTTTTTATATGACATGTAGGAACATGATTTTTAGGATTATTTGACATGTTCATTCTTGAATAGTTAAGCATTAAATGTGTTGACCTTGCATTTATGGCTTTGATACTTAGGTTGAGTTCTCTTCATTAAGTGTTAAGTCTTCAGCCTAAGTGAATATCAAAGCCATAAATGCAAGGTCAACACATTTAATGCTTAACTATTCAAGAATGAACATGTCAAATAATATTCTTCAGCCTAAGTGGTTTAGTGCACAAGCAAGTAGGTTTAGAATCGATATTAAAGGCCCGTTGGGTAGAGTGGAAGGATTTGTGACCAAGTACGGTTTTACTTGAGGTCAACTTAGGTTGTAAACTTTTATTCAAGTAGTGGATTAGAGAACCGTGTGTGGCTTGCACAATAGCCCGTGAGTTTTTCCCAGTGGTGGGTTTCTCACGTAAATCAATCAACGTGCAATTTATTGTTTTTTGCACTTAGAATCAGTTGATTGTATTTTGCTTAGTTTGCGTGAATTTTTGAATATTGACTAATCAAGAAAAGTTTGTAATTAACTTGATTGAAACCTATTCACCCCCCCCCCCCCCCTCTAGGTATATTTAGACACACCTAATTAGTTTCAATTGGTATCAGAGCGGGTTCCTAGACATATTTAGGAGATCTTTGCTTTTGGTGTGTTTTGCATTTTCTATATTTTTGATTGATACATACATTTGCATTCATCTCATTCATACATAAACACTATGAGTGGGGACGGTGGTGGAAACGAGTGTGCTTCAAGCACAGGACCTCTCTTGCTTACCGGGATAAATTATGCCTTTTGGAAAGGCAAAATGGAGTCATATATTTTCCAAATTCATGACCGAGCTTGGATGGCAATTGAAGACAGCTACACTTCACCAACAATACCCCTATGAGAGGTGGAGAGGATGTTCTCAAGCCGAAGGCATAATGGAATGCTCAAAAGTTCGAGGCATCCAAATGGAACAACAAGGCGATGCACGCCATCCTATGTGCTATGGACGAGAATCAATAGAAATTGATTCAAACCACAAGGATAGTAAAAGAGGCTTGGGACATCCTAGAGACGGTACATGAAGGAACCGAAGTCGTTAAGAACTCCAAACTCAATTTGAGACCCTTAGAATGGAGGAGATTGAGTGCTTCAATGACTTCGAGATAAAGTTGATGGACATAGTCAACCAAAGTCATCAACTCGGTGACCCTTACTTGGATAAAATGATCAAGCAAAAGATTATGAGATCACTTCCCGAGAGATTTGAGTCCAAGGTGATGGCTTTAAAGGAGAATATTGATTACAAGAATATGAAGCCGAGTGAGGTGATTGGTAGGCTTCTAGCCTATGAGTCTAGGAAGGGTTTTACCTCTAAACCTTCTAAAAAGCAAAAGGGAATTGCTTTAAAGGCCTCTAAAGTTGAGAAGGAGGATAATGATGACTTGGATGAAGACATGGCCTTGATGGTGAGAAGGTTTAAAAATTTTGTCAAGTTCGAGAAGAAGGGCTTTGGATCCAAAGGCCAAGACTTGAAGTAAAAGGCTCCTTTTAAAAAATTTGAGCCAAGGCAAGAGAAAAGCAAAGGGAAGGGGATCCAATGCTTTGAGTGTGGTGGCATAGGACATATCTCTCCCGATTGTGGCAATTTGAAGAACAAAAAGAAGGGAAAAGTGATGGTTGCCACTCAGAGTGGAAGTGATGACTTGAAAGAAGAAGAAGGATCTTCGGATGATGAAGATCAAGTGGCTAACTTCATAGCCCACTTTTTCCCATAAGAGCAAAGATGTTAGTGATGAAGAGGAAAATAGTAAAGAGGAAAATGACTCGAGTGATGATGGCTCTGTAGGGAAAAATAAACAAATAAAAGTGTTACACGCAGCGGAAGCGATACTAAAGACGATTTAGTGACTTTTAAAATTTTTCCTTTATGAACCTTAAACCCTTTTAATCAATAAACATGCATATATATCAACAAAAGTAAATTACCTCTTGTCGCGTGATCCGATTGACTTACGTCGATGGTAATCCGCAAGACCTTCAATCCGAGCACGAACGTGGATCACCTAGGAGCGTGGTCTCCCTTTCCTTTGAATTGCAAACCTGTGAATGGACCAAACAAATACTTTCTTTTCTTTGTTAGTCACAAAACAATCAAAAGAATGTCAAAATTATTCCGGTCACTTTTGAGTTCACAATCTTATGATCGAAACTCGCGTGAACCTAGATCGATATCGTATACACAAGCTTATTGATGTTTAAGCAATTGTATACTATCAAAGAATAATTTTTCACTCCTTTTTGTCTCTCTAGAATAAAAACTCTCTTAGAATTAAGAAGAAGAAGAAAGAAAATAAAAACTCAAGCACCAATTAATTGATGTGGCCGAACCCTATAAGAACATATATATAGGTTGGCCGAATTTTTCTTCTTTTTCCTTTAGGGTTGCCGAATTCTATGTAGTATCTAATTAGGGTTGGCCGAATTTCATCATGTCACTTATATAGGGTGACTGAAATTCAACCCTAATTCTTTTTAACTTTATAGACTTCAAACCCTAATCCAACTCTTTTATTTTTATTCTTTTATTTGACTAAAAAAAAGACTCCTTATTTGATTAAATAAATAATACTAATTTATTTATTTACTTATCAAACAAGTCTTTTACTTTTAGGAAAGATTTGTTTCTTTAATTAAACAATTAATCAATAAATCAATTAATTCTTATTTAATTAAAACAAATGAAACAAAATAATATTTTTAGGTCAAAACCTTAACCTAGCCGCCCCACTTATATATAAGATGGGCCTAATATTATTTTCCTATTTCATTTAATCCATTGGACTTTAAATAAAAAAAAAAGCCCACATGTGAACCAGACCCATTCTTACTAAAAGAAACAAGCCCACATGTCTTTCATTAATATATTAATATAATTGAGCAGCCCATTACTTAAATAATGTGCAAATTATATTCTTAATATATTAAATGCAATTCTAGATGGACCCTTAAATTGGTCCGGTAGAATATATCAAGTGATCCATGCAAGTCCGTGTGGATTGGGGATCTTGGCGGGCCATCTAAATTTAAGCTTCAATAGACATAACCTAATCACAATCAACAAATGATTCACTTAGGTCCGATCCATTAATTTTAACTCATTCCACTAAAGAGCTAAAACTGAACTCTTAAATAAAGATAGAAAAGGAAGATGCTCCTCATTCATACCCTAGACAATCATATTGGAGATAGTGTATCCTCGTGATTAATATCAGTAATCGCCAAGAGTTCATAGACCGCCTATAACTCTCCAAGTTACCATATTTACTCATATGACCACGTTTTGAACTTGGATATTTTGACTTGTCCAGAAGCCATGTTTTCAATAGACACTATTGAAAACTCAACGTTGAGATTTAATATCCAATTACCTCAAAACATCCATATGATGATATTATACTCTCATTTAATTAAATGGAGCCACGATGTCCATATCTATAAATGAAGTCCTCTATCGATTAACAAATGAATATCACCAAACTATCGAGGATAGACTATGCGATATAATCGTACTCATTGATAACTCAAATGATATCACTTGCAACCATAAGTCCATCATTTATCTCAGGATTAAGATAGACTCTCCGATTGTCCTGATAATGAAAAGACTATTATCTATTGACGGTTCTAGATAAAGCTTTTCATTGTGATCCAGTTCAATGCACCCAGTGCACTAGATCCTTTTGCTCGAAGACACTCCGATGATTTTAGACTCATCATATCTCATTTGATCCCACTCAAATGCTAGCAAAAGAATTCTACAACTTTAACAAGATAAAGGTGCCCAACCTTTAACTTAAGTTGTGAACAATATTCAAGACTAACTAAAGAATTGTGTCTACCACATACATATCCAGATGTACGAACAATTCTTCTTTTCCCATAGTCTTTAGACCTTATGATTATTTACTTTGACAATTATAATACAAACTATAAATGCTATACGATTTGTTAAACCAGAAATCACTTTATTAATATGAAAAAGATTGTTAATTACAACATTACACTCTTGCTATTGAGCATAATCCTAACAATCTCCCACTTGCGCTATAGCAAATGTGTCATATCTCTCAAGCCCATATTCTCTAGATGCCCATCGAAACTCTTCTGAGGTAGAGCCTTTGTGAAGGGATCCGCTAGATTTTCTGCTGACGCGATTTTGGTAATCGTCACGTCACCTCTTTGAACAATCTCCCTTAAAAGATGATACTTTCTTTCAATGTGTTTACCTCTCTTGTGACTTCTTGGTTCTTTCGAATTAGCCACTGCTCCACTGTTGTCACGGTAGATAGTGATCTGCTTATTCGCACTAGGAACCACTTCTAAGTCAATCAAGAATTGGCGGAGCCAAACAGCCTCTTTGGCAGCTTCGCATGCAGCAACATACTCAGCTTCCATGGTGGAATCAGCAATACAAGATTGCTTGATACTCCTCCATATAACTGCTCCTCCTCCAATAGTAAACACAGCCCTGATGTGGATTTTCTGGAGTCAGAATCTGATTGGAAATCAGAATCTGTATACCCAACGGGAACCAAATCCCCTCCAGAGTATACAAGCATATTATCTCTCGTTCTCTTAAGATACTTGAAAATATGCTTGATTGCCGTCCAGTGATCAGGTCCAGGTTTCGATTGAAACCTGCTAACTATGCCAACAGCAAAACAAATATCTGGTCTAGTACAGAGCATTGCATACATGAGACTTCCAACTGCCGAGGCATATGGAACTCTACTCATGAATTGCTCTTCATGCTCATTCTTAGGAACTTGTTCCTTAGAAAGCTTGATTCCATGTCTGAAAGGTAACATACCTTTCTTGGAATCCTGCATGGAAAACCTAGACAAGATTTTGTCTATGTATGAAGCTTGGGATAATGCAATCGTTCTATTCTTTCTATCCCTTATTACTTGGATACCTAGAATAAAACTTGCTTCTCCTAAGTCCTTCATATCAAATTGTTTTGCTAACCCATTTTTTTCTGATGTCAATACACCTACGTCGTTTCCAATGAGTAGTATATCATCAACATAAAGAATCAGGAAAACCAACTTGTCGCCTTTAATCCTTTTGTATACACAAGGTTCGTTAGGATTCTGAATAAATCCAAAACCTTTGACAGCTTGATCAAACCTTATGTTCCAGGATCTGGATGCTTGCTTTAATCCATATATGGATTTCTGCAACTTGCATACCTTATCCACTTGGCCCTTTTCAATGAATCCCTCTGGTTGCATCATGTAGATGCTTTCGTCAAGACTTCCATTTAGGAAAGCTGTCTTGACGTCCATTTGCCAAATCTCTAAATCTAAAGATGCTGCAATGGATAAGAGTATCCTAATGGATTTAAGCATGGCCACAGGAGAGAAGGTTTCCTCGTAATCGATACCTTCTTTCTGTGTATACCCTTTAGCTACCAATCTAGCTTTAAAGGTTTCCACCTTTCCATCCATACCTCTTTTCCTCTTGTATACCCACTTGCACCCAATGGGTTTTATCCCTTTAGGCAAGTCTACAAGGGACCAGACTTTGTTATCGAACATAGATTCAATCTCAGATTGCATTGCCTTTTGCCAATGGCGACTATCAACATCCTCCATAGCTTCCTTGTACGTATAGGGATCATCGTCGTCCGGGAGATTCTCCACTGATTCTCCCTGATTCTCCCAGACCGATGTATCTTTCGGGTTGTGTTCTAACCCTCCCACTACGACGAGGAATGGTAGGTTGTTGATCTTGTGTTGGATCGGAACTTACAATTGGGTTAGGTTGTGCAACCTCTCGTGGAATTGTATCTCCTGACATCTCATTCAGGACAATTCTACTTCTAGGCACAAAATCATTCATATAGTCCTTTTCCAGAAATTTAGCATTTGTCGAAACAAATACTTTAAGATCTGAAGGACTATAGAAATAATATCCTTTAGTTTCTTTTGGATACCCTACAAATATACATGTTTCTGAACGGGACTCCATCTTTTGTCTTTCCTTTTAACACATGCGCAGGACAACCAAATATCCTTAAGTGTTGTAAACTAGGCTTGCGCCCAGTCCACAACTCATGCGGTGTTTTAGGAACAGACTTAGATGGTACATCGTTTAGAATGTATATAGCAGTTTGTAAAGCATATCCCCAAAAAGAAATAGGAAGCGTTGAATAACTCAACATAGACCTAACCATATCGAAAAGAGTTCTATTTCTCCTTTCTGCTACCCCATTCTGTTGAGGTGTACCTGGTGCAGAAAACTGAGAAACTATCCCATTATCAATAAGATATTGCTGAAACTCACCAGATAGATATTCTCCACCACGATCAGATGTCAAGATTTTTATGTGTTTCTCAAGCTGATTTTCCACTTCAGCTTTGAATGCTTTGAACATGTCAAAAGCATCCGACTTATGTCTCATGAGATACACATAACCAAATCTCGAGTAATCATCCGTGAAGGTGATGAAGTACTCATATCCACCTCTAGCTTGAATGCTCATAGGTCCACATACATCAGTGTGTATCAATCCTAAACATTCGGTGGCTCTTGCACCTTTGGCAGAGAACGTCCTTTTGGTCATTTTACCTTCCAAACAAGATTCACAAGTTGGTAGATCATCAACCTTTAAGTCACTTAAAGGTCCGTCACTTACCAATCTTTTAATCCTATTAAGGTTAATATGACCTAAGCGTAAATGCCAAAGGTAGGTTTCATCTGTTGATAATTTTACTCTTTTATGATTAGGTTCCGTTATTTCTGTGTCTAACGAGTGAGAGATATTTCTATGCAAAAAGTATAGACCGTTTTCCAATGTACCTTGGCAAATAATTTTGTCATTCTTACTAATAATAAAAACTTTATTAAAAGTAACCGAATATCCAAATTTATTCAAACAAGAAACTGAAATTAAATTCCTCTTGAATTGAGGTACATAATAATCGTCTATTAAATCTAAATGCCTTCTAGAATCCAAATAAACTCTAATATCTCCCACTGCACTTGCAGACACTAACGTTCCGTTGCCCAAGCGCAAATTGATTTCATTCTTACTCAGCTTTCTCCTTTCTTGAAACCCCTGCAAGGAATAACAAACATGATTAGTGGCTCCTGAGTCTATGATCCAAGAATCTGTAGAATCAGCCAAAAAACATGTTTCTAGATAATTCAAATTACCTTCTTCCTTCTTGTTCTGGGACTTTGGGCAATTTCTCTTCCAATGTCCCTTTTCACCACAAAGGAAGCATTTCCTTTTGATTTTGGTTACTTTCTTGGTCTCCTTCTTGATAGGCCCAAGTTGCTTTTTCTTCTGTTGTTTCTTGACCTTTTGACGGGCCTTAACAGTAGCAACTTTACCAACCATATGAATCTCTTGACCTTTGCCTTTCACAAGGATCTTTTCAGCACTTTGAACATCTTGCATCAGGCCTTGTAAGGTGTATTCCTTTTTGTTCAAAGTGTAGTCCAATTTGAACTGATCAAAGGAATCTAACAATGAATTGACAACCATATCAATCTTTGTCTCACCATCTATCTCAGCGCCATGCAGTTCAGCAATGTTGAGATGTGCTATGACTTTCATCATGTGATCTTTCACAGCCTGTCCAGGTTTCATCCTAAGATTCATAAAAGCAGTCACTGCCTCTCTCTTAGTCGTCCTAGACTTCATAGCAAACATCTCCTCTAGAGACATCATTATATCAGCAGCGGACTCCATTCCTTCATGCTGCTGTTGCAACACGTCGGAGATAGTGGCCATAATGTAACATTTTGCCATATCATCTGAAGTCTTCCACTGCTCATACTCATCTCTACACATTATGCTAGATTCATTATTAGGAGCAGGTGGTTTAGGAGTAGTTAGAACAAACTTATGTTTTTCACTTTGCAGTAACAACCCAATTTTCCTTTTCCATGTGACATAATTATCTCCAGTTAAAGTGTTATCTTTCAGGATGTTCATAAGTGATGGGGTCATGATTTCTGAATAAAACAAAACATATATAAGTAAATAATCATGATAAAGCACTTTTAAATATTTATCTTGAATTAAATAAATAACTCAATCATAAAATTCAACGGTGATCTAACACCCATAAATGTTACGCCTCCTTTGGGAGTTCGCACCATTTACTAGTTAGACTAGGTCCCACCTAATTGTTAACATAACAACCAGCGTTTTCAATTTTAGCCTTGCAATTTTACTGACAAGAACTCTTGGGAGGATATCAATAAAATTACATTGAGTGTGTTACCAAGATATCGACCCTCAATTTTCTCTCACGAAAATCCCTCCTTGGGGAGTAGATCTCGTTTGAGTCCATTGTCTAGTCTATCCTTGTAAGGAAGTATGTTGCTAAATTCCATTCATGGACGCCCCTTGGGGGGATTACCAATAAATAATAAAGCTCAACTAACCTTGGAGGCCATAGGTGTTACCAAAACACCTTCTCCCACTCAATTATTTAAGGCGTGTGATTAAATCCCATAGAATGATTTACCGAGTTATCTAGATGCCAATTTAGATACCTAAATCATTCAATGCATGTTCATACCAAAAGAGATATATGCGTGGCACTCCTATTCTATATGTCATGTTATCATACAATAACAAATATTGTAATATTTAAGCATAAATTAAATAGCAACAATTTTGGCCCATCCTAGAAAAACAAGTAAATTACAATTTGTCAGGAATACAAGATCTTCAGGTGGCCCATCAACCATACGCTCATCCTTCGGCCTTCTCCCATGGGCGTGCGCAGCCCACAACCCCACAAAGGGGCTGCCTTGTGCAGCCCATAAGGCCACACAAGGCTGCCATGCGCAGCCCACCAAAGTTTGGGCTTGTCATGCGCAGCCCAATCCACTCCTAGGGTGCGCACGGTGCTCGTACTTGGTTCCGGTTGCTTCGTTTTGCTTCGTGTCTTCGAATCTCCAAGACCTAAATATATTACGGCAGTATATATATAATAAATACTGCAGTATTAATTTTTTTTTTTTTTTATTCACTGCAGTATTTTTACAAACCAAAAACTGCACATACTAAAAATAAATAAAAAAAAACTGCAGTAACCCTAAAAAAAATACTGCACATATATAAAAAAAAATAAAACCTAGCAATCTACCAAGAAGGAATTATGGCGATAATAGACCACCCTTCTTGTTACAACTCCGAAACAAAAATTACATTGAAAATCTAGGGCCAAAATCGAGCAATAACAAACCACATAAAATATATATAAATCCATACATCACATGTAATTATATATTTGAATACCTAGAGTGCCATCTCTTTCTAAACATGCATAATCACAATAAAAAGAAATAGATCCACGTATATATATGTTAATTAATTAAAAGGGTTCAACCTAGGCTCTGATACCAATTGTAGGGAAAAAATAAACAAATAAAAGTGTTACACGCAGCGGAAGCGATACTAAAGACGATTTAGTGACTTTTAAAATTTTTCCTTTATGAACCTTAAACCCTTTTAATCAATAAACATGCATATATATCAACAAAATTAAATTACCTCTTGTCGCGTGATCCGATTGACTTACGTCGATGGTAATCCGCAAGACCTTCAATCCGAGCACGAACGTGGATCACCTAGGAGCGTGGTCTCCCTTTCCTTTGAATTGCAAACCTGTGAATGGACCAAACAAATACTTTCTTTTCTTTGTTAGTCACAAAACAATCAAAAGAATGTCAAAATTATTCCGGTCACTTTTGAGTTCACAATCTTATGATCGAAACTCGCGTGAACCTAGATCGATATCGTATACACAAGCTTATTGATGTTTAAGCAATTGTATACTATCAAAGAATAATTTTTCACTCCTTTTTGTCTCTCTAGAATAAAAACTCTCTTAGAATTAAGAAGAAGAAGAAAAAAAAATAAAACCTCAAGCACCAAACAATTGATGTGGCCGAACCCTATAAGAACATATATATAGGTTGGCCGAATTTTTCTTCTTTTTCCTTTAGGGTTGCCGAATTCTATGTAGTATCTAATTAGGGTTGGCCGAATTTCATCATGTCACTTATATAGGGTGACTGAAATTCAACCCTAATTCTTTTTAACTTTATAGACTTCAAACCCTAATCCAACTCTTTTATTTTTTATTCTTTTATTTGACTAAATAAAAAAAAAAGACTCCTTATTTGATTAAATAAATAATACTAATTTATTTATTTACTTATCAAACAAGTCTTTTACTTTTAGGAAAGATTTGTTTCTTTAATTAAACAATTAATCAATAAATCAATTAATTCTTATTTAATTAAAACAAATGAAACAAAATAATATTTTTAGGTCAAAACCTTAACCTAGCCGCCCCACTTATATATAAGATGGGCCTAATATTATTTTCCTATTTCATTTAATCCATTGGACTTTAAATAAAAAAGCCCACATGTGAACCAGACCCATTCTTACTAAAAGAAACAAGCCCACATGTCTTTCATTAATATATTAATATAATTGAGCAGCCCATTACTTAAATAATGTGCAAATTATATTCTTAATATATTAAATGCAATTCTAGATGGACCCTTAAATTGGTCCGGTAGAATATATCAAGTGATCCATGCAAGTCCGTGTGGATTGGGGATCTTGGCGGACCATCTAAATTTAAGCTTCAATAGACATAACCTAATCACAATCAACAAATGATTCACTTAGGTCCGATCCATTAATTTTAACTCATTCCACTAAAGAGCTAAAACTGAACTCTTAAATAAAGATAGAAAAGGAAGATGCTCCTCATTCATACCCTAGACAATCATCTTGGAGATAGTGTATCCTCGTGATTAATATCAGTAATCGCCAAGAGTTCATAGACCGCCTATAACTCTCCAAGTTACCATATTTACTCATATGACCACGTTTTGAACTTGGATATTTTGACTTGTCCAGAAGCCATGTTTTCAATAGACACTATTGAAAACTCAACGTTGAGATTTAATATCCAATTACCTCAAAACATCCATATGATGATATTATACTCTCATTTAATTAAATGGAGCCACGATGTCCATATCTATAAATGAAGTCCTCTATCGATTAACAAATGAATATCACCAAACTATCGAGGATAGACTATGCGATATAATCGTACTCATTGATAACTCAAATGATATCACTTGCAACCATAAGTCCATCATTTATCTCGGGATTAAGATAGACTCTCCGATTGTCCTGATAATGAAAAGACTATTATCTATTGACGGTTCTAGATAAAGCTTTTCATTGTGATCCAGTTCAATGCACCCAGTGCACTAGATCCTTTTGCTCGAAGACACTCCGATGATTTTAGACTCATCATATCTCATTTGATCCCACTCAAATGCTAGCAAAAGAATTCTACAACTTTAACAAGATAAAGGTGCCCAACCTTTAACTTAAGTTGTGAACAATATTCAAGACTAACTAAAGAATTGTGTCTACCACATACATATCCAGATGTACGAACAATTCTTCTTTTCCCATAGTCTTTAGACCTTATGATTATTTACTTTGACAATTATAATACAAACTATAAATGCTATACGATTTGTTAAACCAGAAATCACTTTATTAATATGAAAAAGATTGTTAATTACAACATTACACTCTTGCTATTGAGCATAATCCTAACAAATTACGAGTTTGTTGCATTTACCCAATGTTTGCTTACGAGTCCATCAATACCTTAGTTCCAGATATCATATTTTTCACTCTATTCACATTCCATTCACTTTGCATTCCTAGTTTAGTTTTTATTACATTTTTATTCACACTTTACAACACCAACCATTTGCTTTTACTTTTATGCACACTAGTTTTATTAATCCTAAGCTAATCATTGCTACCTACGATCTCTATGGACGACCCTTGCTTGCCACCATACTTGTGTTTTTACAAACCTTTTGAGGCATTGCTCGGTTTATAAATAGTTTTGACGTACGATCTTTCTAACGGCGAAAACCCTTACGTCAAATGGCGTCGTTGTTAGGGAGTAGAGATTACCCACCATTGTGCATAAAATTGATTCTAGGGTTTATATCTTAGATTGAATTAAGTGACATAATTGGATGATGATCTATGTTGATTAGTGTATAATAGTGTTTATATTTTTTATTAGGAAGATCTTTGCATGCTTGTGTGTGATTGCAATTGAAGTTCTGGAATGGGAGCTGAATTACATTAAGTGCGCAGTTTTTCTAGGCAGCTGCGCTGGTGCATAGCGCTGGTGACATGCGCTGGTGCACACCTGCGTTGTACCCGTGCACTATAGCCTGATTGTAATGATATTTTCCTTAATTTTTTCTTCTACCCATAATGCTTGATTGTGTTTTCATTGGTTGTGTCACTCCTAAATTTGGTGTTCTTTTGCATATGGCAAGAACAAAGAATCCTAGCAAAGGCTCATGCTCAAAAATATCCAAGAGGCCGCAAATCCCCCAATGTACTTCGAATAGAGATTTTAGGGATTGGTTAAAAGGTTTCCGACGGTGCAAAATAGTAAAGGAAAGGGGTATAGCAGTTGAGGAGCTTGAAAACACCAGTATTTCAGAAATGTTGGAACAAAAGGGTTGGCAGACTTATACAAGTACCCCTTCTAAATACTGCAGAGGGGTGGTAGATGAATTCTATGCGGGAATGAACCCCGGGGACTATCAGGTTAGAGAGCAGGTGATGGTTCGAGGAAGAGAAGTCATTTTAAATATGGATGACATAAATAGGTACTTCAGAACTGAACTCTCAGAGGACCAGGAAGAGAACATTAGAGATAGAGTGACGTGGAATGATTTGTTCAACGAAAGGAATTTGGACTTGGTAAATGAGTTAGTCATTGATCCAATGACATTTTAGTTGGCCCAAAACTATCCTATCAAGCACACCAACCTGAAGATCGAGTTAGGGGTGTGGAATCTTTTCATCTCTCATTCCCTAACGCCACGCACTCATACTTCCACTATTTCATTTGAGATTGCCACTCTATTGTACTGTATTGAGCATGAGCAGCCGCTCAATGTGGGGCATATAGTGAAGACTTGTATAGTCACAGTAGGAGAGAGTAGGGATCACAGGAAACCACTTTTATTCCCGTGCCTTATCATAGAGTTCAGTCGGTATGCTGGTGTGGATTTCGATGATGACCCGATGACAGATATTGGGGTGGGTGTAGGGAAAAATAATAAATAAAAGTGGTAAACATAGCGGAAGCGATACTAAAAGCGATTTAGTGACTTTTAAAATTTTTCCTTTATGAACCTTAAACCCTTTTAATCAATAAACATGCATATATGTTAACAAAAGCAAATTACCTTTTGTCGCGTGATCCGATTGACTTACGTCGATGGTAATCCGCAAGACCTTCAATCCGAGAACGAACGTGGATCACCTAGGAGCGTGGTCTCCCTTTTCTTTGAATTGCAAACCTGTAAATGGACCAAACAAAAAACTTTCTTTTCTTTGTTAGTCACAAAACAATCAAAAGAATGTCAAAAATTATTCCGGTCACTTTTGAGTTCTCAATCTAATGATCGAAACTCGCGTGAACCTAGATCGATATCGTATACACAAGCTTATTGATGATTAAGCAATAGTATACTATCAAAGAATAATTTCACACTCTCTTTTGTCTTTTTAGAATAAAAACTCTCTCTTGGAATTAAGAAGAAGAAGAAAGAAATAAAAAGCTCAAGCACCATGGATTGTGGTGGCCGAACCCTATAAGAACACATATATAGGTTGGCCGAATTTTTTCTTCTTTTTCCTTTAGGGTTGCCGAATTCTATGTAGTCTAAGATTAGGGTTGGCCGAATTCTATAATGTCACTTATATAGGGTGACTTAAATTCAACCATAATTCTTTTCAACTTAATAGACTTCAAACCCTAATCGAACTCCTTGATTTTTATTCTTTTATTTTTGACTAAATAAAAAGACTCCTTATTTGATTAAATAAATAAAACTAATTTATTTATTTCCTTGTCAAACAAGTCTTTTACTTTTAGGAAAGATTTGTTTCTTTAATTAAACAATTAATCAATAAATTAATTAATTCTTATTTAATTAAAACAAATGAAACAAAATAATATTTTAGGTTAAAATTTTAACCTTGCCACCCCACTTGATTAAGATTGGGCCTAACATTATTTTCTTATTTCATTTAATCCATTGGACTTTAAATAAAAAGCCCACATGTGAACCAGACCCATTCTTACTAAAAGAAACAAGCCCACATGTCTTTCATTAATATATTAATATAATTGAGCAGCCCATTACTTAAATAATATGCAAATTATATTCTCAATATATTAAATGCAATTCTAGATGGACCCTTAAATTGGTCCGGTAGAATATATCAAGTGATCCATGCAAGTCCGTGTGGATTGGGGATCTTGGCGGGCCATCTAAATTTAAGCTTCAATAGTCATAACCTAATCACAATCAACAAATGATTCACTTAGGTCCGATCCATTAATTTTAACTCATTCCACTAAAGAGCTAAAACTGAACTCTTAAATAAAGATAGAAAAGGAAGATGCTCCTCATTCATACCCTAGACAATCATATTGGAGATAGTGTATCCTCGTGATTAATATCAGTAATCGCCAAGAGTTCATAGACCGCTTATAACTCTCCAAGTTACCATATTTACTCATATGACCATGTTTTGAACTTGGATATTTTGACTTGTCCAGAAGCCATGTTTTCAATAGACACTATAGAAGCCATGTTTTCAACAGACACTATCGAAAACTCAACGTTGAGATTTAATATCCAATTACCTCAAAACATCCATATGATGATATTATACTCTCATTTAATTAAATGGAGCCACGATATCCATATCTATAAATGAAGTCCTCTATCGATTAACAAATGAATATCACCAAACTATCGAGGATAGACTATGCGATATAATCGTACTCATTGATAACTCAAATGATATCACTTGCAACCATAAGTCCATCATTTATCTCAGGATTAAGATAGACCCTCCGATTGTCCTGATAATGAAAAGACTATTATCTATTGACGGTTCTAGATAAAACTTTTCATTGTGATCCAGTTCAATGCACCCAGTGCACTAGATCCTTTTGCTCGAAGACACTCCGATGATTTTAGACTCATCATATCTCATTTGATCCCACTCAAATGCTAGCAAAAGAATTCTACAACTTTAACAAGATAAAGGTGCCCAACCTTTAACTTAAGTTGTGAACATTATTCAAGACTAACTAAAGAATTGTGTCTACCACATACATATCCAGATGTATGAACAATTCTTCTTTTCCCATAGTCTTTAGACCTTATGATTATTTACTTTGACAATTATAATATAAAAAAAAATGCTATACGATTTTTTAAACCAGAAATCTCTTTATTAATATGAAAAAGATTGTTAATTACAACATTACACTCTTGCTATTGAGCATAATCCTAACAGTGGGTACCTACACCACTCTTGAGATAGAGAGAGACCTGACTAGTAAGAGAAAGAAGACAGGAAAAAGAAAGAATAGGTCTACAGTAGGATAAAACAGTCATCAGCAGGATACCCTTGAGTACATGGATTACGAGCATGAGCAGATGGATCACAACCAGGGGACCTTAGTTCCTAATACGCAAGGAGACCGAGTTCATTGGCAGACTCTGATGGATGGGATGCTAAAGAACAAGGAGATGATAGAGGATGTTAGAACAGAAGTTAGAGGTTACTTCGAAGAAGTGTGGGAAAATATCACAAAGATACGAGCGAAACTTCAATTAGTCCCTTACACAAAAAGGAGGAAGCAACCACCTTCTACAGCATCCCGAGGAGGTCCTATAATTGACGAATATGGAGCTCAGTATTTGGCAGCTATGGAGATGTCTAGGAGAGAGCATGAGGAGAGACTCATAGTAGAGCATGATTCGAGAGGGAAGGGACCGATGGTTGATGAGCGAGCAGAGTTGTCAGATGACAAGTGATCCACGCTATCTTTCACATATCTTACTTTGCCATTTTTTTTTCTATTTTCTTTGAACTATTTTATTTGTTTTGTACTTTTCTAGGATTGAACTTTTTAATTTATGCACGTTATTTCTTTTGATATTGGTGGACATTATTCTCTGATTAAGGATTTTATGGTGGATATTATTTTGTGGATG
Source organism: Acer negundo (assembly GCA_035582765.1). Lineage (NCBI taxonomy): Eukaryota > Viridiplantae > Streptophyta > Magnoliopsida > Sapindales > Sapindaceae > Acer > Acer negundo. Next base: position 8,431,676 of record CM069240.1, on the reverse strand, counting down.
TTTTTAATGGAATCATTTGGTAGTGTTTATGCTTGATAACTAGGTTCTTCATCTCATGACAACTTGCGAGTCTTTAAGGGACGAGCAAGCCAAAAGTGCTCATGAAAAGAGCGAGAACCTTTTTTTCCTCCATTAAGGAGTTTTTACCTTATGTTATTTGTTTCAATTGACTAGTTGTTGATAATTGGGTGGATACATTCATTGATTTACTCCATTAAGGCTTTTGATATTGCTTGTATACAGGTTCTAATGGAATATATGCCCAATTCGGTTTGGGGGTTTTGACTATATGCATACTTGTATAAGTTTTGAGCGCATGTTTAAATCCAGGGGGTTGTGGTACCCTCATTCTGTCGATTTTTAAGAAAATGCTTGTTGTAGGTTGAAAAGTTACCTTTCCGCTTATTTGATATATTGCATGAATTGCCATGTTTAGCAAAGCCTTTTTGAGTCTTGTAAGGTGCCCCCCCCCCCCCCCTTCGGTAGGCCGTGCTTTTTGGTTTCAAACATTTGGGACATTGTTGAGTTTTGGTTTGAGGGTGTTGTCACCTTGGAGAGTCGACTTTTTAAGAGTCTTGAGTCTTTTGAGTCTTTTTAGTGTCCAATTTTTCCAAATTTGTCGCTTATCCTATCGTGTGCTTTTGGCGAGTTCTTTGTATGCATTTTGAACTTGTGATGTAGCTTGATGCCACTTTAGGGTTTAACTTGCACCTTCATGGGTTTGTCCCATCCTTTTGGTGTTGAGTTGAGGGGACTCGACGCTTCCACCCCTTGTTCTACTAGTGGAGATTTCTGTGAGATCACAAACACAAGCTTTCAAATTGTGTATTTTGAGTGTTATTATTGGTTATTCTTAAACACTTCTCTCGTCATATATGTCACATGCCATAGGACATGTATATCTTATTGTGAATTGCTTGATGGATGTTTTCATTCCCTTTATAGATGGTAGTGGAAATGATATTAGGCAATGTGTGTGCACTCAATTACCTATATTAGCCTAAACATGTTCCTACCATATTGTGTGCTCTAAAGCCAAACTTGAGGCCAAACACTTACTCTTTCATTTGATACCACATACTACCATATACCTCATAACCTAAACACATGCCTACCTTTGTTACTAATCATGTTAGGATATGTAATGGTGGTAATGAAAGTAGTTAAGCTCTAAATGTTCAAATAACGTATACAAAGGAAAAAAAAAATTGTTGAAAATGTGCTAAGGAAATGGCTAGAAATGTAAAAATACCAAAAATCGTACTCATAAGCCTTAATTGTCAAAGAAAAGAAAATTGTGCAACTCAAATGAAAAGAAAATGAGAAAAAGAAAAAGTTGCTTGAATTACGTGATGTTAAGTACTCACAATGTGGAGTACAACATTGGAAGCAAAAATGTGGATAAAACGAATACCTAGACGCTAGAGTGTGAGTGATCAATCAAGAAAAAAGAGCAATGTATGGGTGTTTTAATATATTCTAGCAGGATTGGTGATTTTAAACTCTTAAATTTCCAAATTCTTTGTATCACCTCATTAAACCCCATACCCATACTATAACTAAAGGAAAAGCCCCTTTTGATCCATAAAGAGTCTAGATTGGGAATATCAGTTGACACATGATCTTTCACATCCATGGCATAATGGTTCTTTCCTAGGATAGTTCATTACTTAAATTCTATGCAGAATTCTTTTCTATTGCATAATTTGTTGTGTGGAACTTAAGACTCTAAGATGAAAGAAAAGAAAGAATCCACACGAGCTTTAGAATTGAAGCGAATTATGCTCGAGGTATGGGAGTAAGTAGTCCCTAATGCATAAGTGCCTTGATCATGCCAAATATGTCGTACATTTAGGCCATCATTTCCGTATCTTTTGTTTCGTTTTCGTGTGTTTTTGTGTCTCTGATGGGTTGTTACGTGAGTAATTGTGGGAAATGGTTCAATTTTGGGTTTGGAAGCGTGTTGCGGTAGTTCCGGCCGAAAAGGGGCAAAAAGTGGCAAAAAGGGAAGACAAATGATCTTCAGCAGTTCTAAAGTGCAGGTCAGTGCGGGTCGCAACCACACTCCTACCCACACCCGGAACCTGATTCATGAGGAAGAGATAAAGTATGGGTCAAGTGCGGGTCATCCAACCGCACTTCACCCACACTCCAAGCTAGACCAGAGAGTTGGATTTGCCCCTGATCGTTAAAGTGCGGGTAAAGTGTGGGTAATCGAACTACACTCCACCCGCACAATTTCCTAGATCTGAGAACTGAAGTAGAAGAAAACCCATAAAGTGCGAGTAAGGTGCGGGTAATCCAACTGCACTCCACTCGCACTCTGAGCACGACAATATCTATTTTTAGGCATTTTGTGACCTATTCTTGTAATCTTATAAATAGAAAAGCATGAGAACAAACCAAGGATCCCAACACATTTATATTTTCTGCAACTTAGTGTAACTTAGGTCTTAGAACAATCTCCCTCTCATCCTAACCATCTCTACTCAACCTAAAGACAACTTTGAGGATTGGATCAAGGCTTCAAGGAAGAAGATGCTCACCAAGGGTTTTCTCTCAATCTCTTCTCTTAGTTTTATTGTTGTAAAGAACATGAGTAGCTAAAATACCCCACTATGGGGTTGATGTTATTTGTTTGATGGATATTGGGCTTTGTAAATAAACTCTATGTTTTATATGCATATCTATCTCTATGTTTTATTCATTTGCTTTGAATGATTTCATTATTGATTTGTTGGGATACACCTTCTTAGCATGTTAATTTGGAATCTTTATTGCTTTATTGAACGGAAGGATTCTCGGAAATCAGACTTAAACAACCGCGGTCGTAATCAAACCTCGAACAAGTGTCTGACACTATACACCTTAGGTCGGCACTTGTGAGAGGATTAAAAGCTTTCACTATACACCTTAGATTGGCTACTTTAGCGAGTTTACGAGAACTAACCTTCGAGTAAAATATGGTTGAATAACCTCGAGCTTCATCCAATCTCAATTAGGTGGCCTCCGCTATACACCTTAGGGTAGCCACTTGTGAGGGAATTGTAAATCATTGCTATACACCCTAGGATGGCTACATTAGAAATAGGTTAAGCCATAGTTAGATAGATGAGCTTCATGGTTATAATCCTAATTGAGCAACTAGCCACTGTTGGTTGCATATGAGAGATTAATCACTAGTAAGGAGTTTTTCGCTATACGCCCTAGGTTGACCCCTTGCTAGTGATACATAGCCAATTCTTTACACCCTAGGTTTGTTACATTTGTCTTAACGTGCTTAATTTAGAGTTTGTTGCAATCGCCCCAATATTAACTTACGAGTCCATCAACTCCATAGTTCCATCTTTATACATTTATGACTCCATTCACATCCCATTTAATTTGCATTCATAGTTTAGTTTATATTATGTTTTCACTTACCATTTACTTTTACTTTTATGCACACTAGTTTTGTTAATCCTAATCTTATCACCGCTACCCCGATCTCAATGGACGACACCCGTGCTTACTGCTTTACTCGTATTTATACTTCTGAATGCATCGCATAGGTTTTTTTAATTTTTTTGACGGACGATTTTCTAACGGCAAAAATCTTTCCATCAAATGGCACCGATGCGGGGGATCGGTGTGCGTAGTAGTGGTTAGATTAGTTTTTATATTATTAGTTCTTAGTTGATTTTAGTCTTTCTAGTTTCTTTTCATTTCTTTGGTAGTTTCTATTTTTGTTTGTTTCAGGACTTTATGAATTCCTTTTGGGAAAATTCAAGGTCAAGCTACTCGACAATGAGCATGTTAAGGAAAAATGAGATATTAAAGCTCTTTCAAGAAGGTTGTCGAATCAATGAGCACATTATAGCTAACAAGAACTTAAAGAATTATGTGTCACCTAGCCGGCTAGACCAAGGAATAGAGTCAGCATCAAAAGAGTACCTTAACAACTCAACCAATGATAGTTATGACCAATTCAAAGCGAACAAACTGGTGGAATCCTAAAATAGCTCAAAGGAAAGACATGGTCATAAGAGTTGTTCAGCAGCAGACACTCCCAAGCATGGGGAGGCAAAAAGCAGTGTATGCACTCTTGTACAAGCATTGGGGAAGGATGCGAAAACTGAGGAAGAGCATTAGAAGAGCCAAAAGCGGAGCAAGAGATTAGAAGAAAAGCTACTTTTACTTCAAAAGAAGTTGGTGGAAATTTCCCAAGAGAAGGAATAAATGGGTGAAGATTTCGAAAGAAAGTTATAGCTCATGATGAATGAGTATAAAGACAAGAAGGCTTTGGGAAAGGTCCAATTGGAGGAGTGTGAAATGCAAAACAAAAAGCTCTCTCTTGAAGTAAAATTACTCAAAGAGGAGAATGGTACCTTTCAGAGGAAGGTAGGAGAAGTCTCCAACAAAAACAAGGAGTTAGAAATACAAGTTGGGAGACTTGAAGTCGAGAAGAATTCCACATCAAAGGAATTCGAAGACCTTGCAAAGTTATGTGAAGAATTTGAAGAAGAATATGCAAGGAAGACATGGAAGTTGCTTATGGAAGTGGAGCGAAAAGCAAAATCTTATGAAAAAAACAAAGGAAGCACTTGGTAGGAAAGATGAAGCCCGCAAGGTAGCCAAGGTCAAAGAATGTGACTACATAGTCAATCTAGACAAGGTAGAGAAGGAGGTCCAAGCACTACAAATGAGACAACATTATAGACCTTATACTCACCTACTAAGAAGGAGTTTTCTTAACCATCCTACTACTTGCTATTTTTGCTTGCCAAAAGGGCACTTAAAAGCTCATTGTTTTAAATTCCATAAGCATGAAAAATTGAGAAAGTCTAGGAATAGGAAAAATCCATCTAGAGTTAAGCAAATTTGGGTTAGAAAAGACTTGGTTAACCAAGTTAAACCCAAAGGAAAAGAAAAGGGAAAGTCAACACAACTTGTTTGGGTTGCGAAAAAGAACCAATTTTCAAACTTGGTAAAACCTCATTTAGTTGATGACACCCCTAGCACAAGTACATAATATAGAAAAGTTCTTTTGTGCATTTTATTTTTTACGTTTTATGTTGTTTAAATTCAATAATGTTGGGATGTTTTTGTTTGAATTTATTGATTATATTTGTGGATGAATGGGCTGGAGGCTCTTGTGCAAGTATGAATGCATGTGCTTATAGTTAGATTTGGTTTGGGGGTTGTTATGCCTGAATTCCGACAATATTGTTGAAAATGCTTGATAATGATTGTGAGCTTAAATTGATGCCTTATTCTTATTGAGATATTGCATGAATTGCTTTTATTTTGTGAGCCTAGTTTTGAGTCTTTTCTTTGTATTTGTTGGGGCATTGATTGTGCATGTTCAGTGCCGAGGTTTGTTTTGTTTATTGTCAAGTTTTTCTTTGACCTTTACGAAAGTACCCTGTTTTGAAATTTCAGAGGCCAAATGTTTCATGAAAACTGTACTTATTGGTGAGGAAATAAATTATTTTGACCATGCTGCATTCATCAATTTTTCAATACGGTTCTAACGGTATAAATAACATAAAATTCTGGGCGGGGGTTCAAAATTTATGAACGTTTCTACCGAAGGTCATGGGCGATGCCCTGTTTTGAAATTTTGCTCATGAACCATATTTGATGTCTGTTTACACATTTTTCCAATTTTAATTTTGAAATATTTAATAAATGAAAAAGTGTACATTTGCATGTCTATTTTTTTGTGTAAAAATTTGAGGAAGTGTTATTGAATATTTTTGAAAATATACACTAAATAGCGGACATAGGTCGATTTCAAAAGTCACCAGATTTTTGGAATTTTATCCTTCATGTTGAGATGGTCTTTTGCATTGTGTTTTTTGTGTTTTGAGTCATATTAGGTGCGTGCCGCTAGGTCGGACTCTCGTGTCTTCAAAATTGAGGACAATGTTGGGTTTTAGTTTGGGGGTGTAGACGCCTTTTTGTGTCGTCTTTTATGTTTTGAGTTTTTGAGTCTTTTTGTGTCAATTTTTCAAAAATTTGATGCTTAGCCAAAATTTCGAGCTTTAATTAGCTTGGTAAGATACCTTGAGCATAGTGTTTGTAGCGAATGTTTGTATGCTTAGTGTGCTTGATCAATAGCTCTTAGTCACTTTAGGATTCTCACTTGCACTTCACGAGCTAGTCCCATCTTTTAGTGTCCAAGTTGAAGGAACTCAGTGCTCAAGTGACTTTTTCTAATAGTGGAGATTTCCCTGGAGAATTTCACAAACACTAGCCAAAAAGCATGTCAACATGAGGGAAATGTTCTTCAAATCTTTAAACACTATACAAACACCATACATAGTCTCATTACATCAAAATCATCATGTGTCATAGAACATGCATCATATATGTGGACTGCTTGACGGAAACTTTTATTCCCTTGACAGATTGATCCTTTGAAGTGATATTAGGCAATGTGTGATGCAGCCATTTAAAAATTCCAAATACTTCCCATTCCCGTAATGTGTGTGCACCCAAGCCAATTTTGAAGCTAAACACATAAACTTTTCCATTCTACACTTATATTATCCATAACCCAAGCAACCTAAATACTAAGTCAACCCTCACTTAATTGATCTTGTTAAGGCTTATGATTGAATGTAAAGTTGTGCTTGAAATTTGATAAATGGAGTGTACCTAGGCAATAGTAATGAGTTGTCAAATGTGCAAAGTCAAAAGGCATGAAAAGAAGAAGAAAAGAAAGAAAAGAAGCAAAAAGGAACAAAAGAAAAATATGCTTCAATTGTCTTATTTAAATTGTAAATGCTACTCAAAAAGGTAACAAGAGTACTTAAAGATTGCACCTAGAGTTTAATTGTATGCATGGACGTCATATTGTAATTTGAAGTGGAGTTGCATGAGGAATTAAATGCTTAAGTGTATAATATATTGCCTGAACTTGGTTGATTAGTGCTTATGCCTAAATTTCCATTTTCTAATCACCATTCACCGTAGCCCTGTTACAACCAAATGAAAAATACCTAGTTGATCTGAGGGGAAGTCTAGACTGGGAATATTAGTCGATGCATGCCCTTTCCATGTTTGTGTCACTTGATTCTTTCATGAGACTCACTCACTGAAATGAGCGTTTATTCTATACTATATGTATGCAACTAATTTGATTCCAGTACATAAACTCATTTCCATACATCTTGCATGAGCGTGAACCTAGGTTTTGAGAGGAAAGATAAGAGAGAATTCATGTGAGAACCTAGCATCAAAGCGAATTATGATTGAGGCGTGAGAGTGAGTGGTTTCCAAAGCAAGAGTACTTTAAGTGTGGGATTTGTGATTGGGCAAGTTCCTTTGGGGTGCCTTTGAGTTGTTTAGAACATTTTGCATATGCTCATTCCTCACTCCCACTTGTTTTTGTTTATCTCTCTTCTAGTTGGCTTTGTATCAAATGTTTTTGTCTAGGAAATTTTTAGTTTGAGTCATTTGTTTGTTATTTCTTATTTGTTTTATTTTGTGCTTTGCTCGAGGACAAGTAAAGGCTTGGTTTGGGGGTATTTGATCATACCAAATATGTCGTATATTTAGACCCTAATTTCCATATCTTTTGTTCCGTTTTCATGTGTTTTTGTGTCTCTAATGGGTTGTTATGTGCGTAATTATAGAAAATGGTTCAATTCTGGGTTTGGAAGCGTGTTGCGGTAGTTCAGACCAAAAAGAGGCAAAAAGTAGAAAAAAAAAAAGGAAGACAAATGATCATCAGCAGCTCTAAAGTGCAGGTCAGTACGGGTTGCAACCATACTTCAACCGCACTCCTACCCATAGCTGGGACCTAATTCATGAGGAAGAGAAAAAGTACGGGTCAAGTGCGGGTCATCCAACCGCACTTCACCCACACTCCAAGCTAAACCAGAGAGTTGGATTTGCACCTGATCGTTAAAATGCGGGTAAAGTGTGGGTAATCCAACCACACTCCACCTGCACTATTTCCTAGATCTGAGAACTGAAGTGGAAGAAAACCCATAAAGTGCGGGTAATCAAACCGTACTCCACCCACACTTTAAGCATGACAGCTTCTGTTTTTGGGCATTTTGTGACCTATTCTTGTAATCCTATAAATAGAAAAGCATGAGAACGAACCAAGGATCCCACCACACTTATATTTTCTGCAACTTAGTGTTACTTAGGTCTTAGAACATTCTTCCTCTCATCCAAACCATCTCTACTCAACCTAAAGACAACTTTGAGGATTGGATCAAGGCTTCAAGGAAGGAGATGCTCACCAAAGGTTTTCTCTCAATCTCTTCTCTTAGTTTTATTGTTGTAAAGAACATAAGTAGCTAAAATACCCCACTATGGGGTTGATGTTATTTGTTTGATGGATATTGGGCTTTGTAAATAAACTCTATGTTTTATATGCATATCTATCTTTATGTTTTATTCTTTTGCTTTGAATGATTTCATTATTGATTTGTTAGGATACACCTTCTTAGCATATTAATTTGGAATCTTTATTGTTTTATTGAATGGAAGGATTTTCGAAAATCCGACTCAAGCAACCGCGGTCGCAATCAAACCTCGAACGAGTGTCCAGCACTATACACCCTAGGTTGGCACTTGTGAGAGGATTAGAAGCCTTCACTATACACCCTAGGTTGGCTACTTTAGCAAGTTTATGAGAACTAACCTTCGAGTAAAATTCGGTTGAATAACCTCGAGCTTCATCCAACCTCAATCAGGTGGCCTCCGCTATACACTCTAGGGCTCCCGCTTGTGAGGGAATTGGAAATCATCGCTATACACCCTAGGATGGCTACATTAGAAATATGTTGAGCCATAGTTAGATAGATGAGCTTCATGGTTAGAGTCCCAATTGAGCAACTAGCCACTGTTGGTTGCTTAGGAGGGATTAATCGCTAGTAAAGGGTGTTCGCTATACACCCTATGTTGACCCCTTGCTAGTGATACATAGTCAATTCTATACACCCTAGGGTGGTTACACTTGTCATAACGTGCTTAATTTAGAGTTTGTTGCAATTGCCCCAATATTCACTTACAAGTCTATCAACTCTGTAGTTCCATCTTCATACATTCATCACTTTCACATCCCATGTAATTTGCATTCATAGTTTAGTTTATATTATATTTTCACCTAACATTTACTTTTACTTTTATGCACACTAGTTTTATTAATCCGAATCTTATCATCGCTACCCCGATCTCAGTGGACGATGCCCGTGCTTATCTCTTTACTCGTATTTATACTTGTGAACACATCGCATAGGTTTTATATATTGTTTTGACGGATGGTTTTTTGACGGTGAAATTCTTCCTATTATGCCTTTTGGTGTGGGATTCATGTTCGTGTGAATCTCCCTTTGGTATCTCCATGTTGCTCTAAATCATGTGCATATATTTACTTCCCTCGATCTCACATATTTGTATCACATCACTAGTTGGACTTGCGGCCTTTCTGAAATAGTTTTTTAGGTGTCTATGAATTTTTCATTTGAGTCGGTTTTATTATTTGTCTTATTTATTTTATCTTGTGTTTGCTCGAGGACGAGCAAATGTTTGGTTTTGGGGTATTTGATCGTACCAAATATGTTGTATATTTTAGTCTTCAAATTCGTGTCCTTTGCCTCATTCTCATGTGTTTTTCTTTGTTTTTCGTGTCTAATAGGCTCATATGTGGTAATTGCAGGCAATTGATGTAATTCAAGTGTTAGAGATGCAAAGTGGGAATTTTAGAGGCGAAACAAGCCAGAAAGCAAGAAAAGAAGCCTAAGTGCGTGGGTACTGTGCTGGTGAGCACACCCACGCACTACCAGCGCAAAACCATCACAGAATGGCACAAAGTGCGGGTCCCCACCCATACTACAAACCGCACTTTATGGAAACCCGGGAGCTATTTAGATGAAGATCAATAAAATGCAGGTCCCAACCACACTCACCCACACTTTAAAGCTGAAGAATCCCAGAAATTGTCAAGTGCATGGGTACTGTGCTGGTAAGCACTCCCGTGAACTACCCACGCGATTCGAGCCCAGATTCTACCACTTCAGCATTTTCTGACCTATTTTAGAGATTAGTATAAATATACCTCTTCTGATTTTCAGACGTCTCTCCACATTTTTAGACATAGATTTTCTACACGACTTAACCACCTAGATCTAGGAATACATTCTCTCTCTCATTCACTTTTGCTACTCAATCTAAGGAAGCTAGGGATTTAAAGGAAGGAGATGATCTCTAAGGTTTATTTCTCATTCCTTTCTCTTGTTTTATTTGTTGTAATGAGTAGCTAAACCCCCAATAAGGGGTTGATGGATTAGTTTATGAATGATTGTGCTTTTGTATATAAACTTTATTTCATCCATATGTCTATCTTTTATTGTTCTATTCAAGATTATGAATGGATTTTCTTTGGATTTACTTATCTTAGATACACTCTATGTGCAAGTTCTCTTTGGATGCTATTTAGGTAGGCAATTATGTATACATCCTATGTAGTTGTTTACCGCTTATGTGAATAGATGGATTTTCAGAATCCCGGCTCGATAACCGTGTTCTTCACCTAACCTCGAACGAGTGTCCATCACTATACACTCTAGGACGGCTCTCGTGATAGGATTAGAAGCCTTCACTATACACCCTATGTTGGCTAATTTAGTAATCGAAATTCTAGGCTCAATAACCACGTTCTTCACCTAACCTCGAACGAGTGTCCGTCATTATACACCCTAGGACGACTCTCGTGAGAGGATTAGAAGCCTTCACTATACACCCTAGGTTGGCTAAACTAGTTTTGGTTGAGTCCTAGATAGACATACGTGCATTCATTATTAGGGTGATAATCAAGTAACTAACACTATACATCCTAGGTTAGTTGCTTGAGGGATCAATCCTAGTAGGAGGCCTTCTCTATACACCTTAGGTTGACCCCTTGCTAGTGATAGATAGCTAATATATACACCCTAGATTGGCTACTTTCGTTAAAATGTGCATATTTTCGAGTTTATTACATTTGCCCAAATGTTCGCTTATAAGTCCGTTAACTCCTTAGTCTCCATCATACATATTTTTCATTCCATTTCACCTTCTATTTCTAGGTTGCATTGCTAGTTTAGTTTTAATTGTATGCTATTTCACATTTCACAACATCAACAATTTACTTTTTCGTTTATAACATGAATATTGCTAAAGTATCAACTAGTCCTTGCTAGTCCCCGATCCATGTGGACAACACCCCACTTACCGCCATACTTGTGTTTTCGAACCATTTAGGGCTTCGTGAGGTTTTATAAATTATTTTTGCCAAAGTCATTTACACACATGCAAACGGCCTTTGTCAATTTCCAGCCGGATTCTAACTTAAGAAAATCTACATCAAGATTTGTGTTTACTATTGGAGGAAGAGCAATCATATGGAGGAGTATCAAACAATCATGTATTGCTAATTCCACTATGGAAGCTGAGTATGTTGTTGCATGCGAAGCTGCCAAAGAGGTGTCTGTCAGTATACACCCTAGGACGGCTCTCGTGAGAGGATTATAAGCCTTCACTATACACCCTAGGTTGGCTAAACTAGTTTCGATTGAGTCCTAGATAGACATACGTGCATTCATTGTTAGGGTCCTAATCAAGTAACTAACACTATACATCCTAGGTTAGTTGCTTGAGAGGGATCAATCCTAGTAGGCGGCCTTCTCTATACACCCTAGGTTGGCCCCTTCTAGAGGTAGATAGCCAATCTATACACTCTAGATTGGCTACTTTCGTTAAAACATGCATATTTTCGAGTTTATTACATTTGCCCAAATGTTCGCTTATAAGTCCGTTAACTCCTTAGTCTCCATCATACATATTTTTCATTCCTTTTCGCTTTCCATTTCTAGGTTGCATTACTAGTTTAGTTTTAATTGTATGCTATTTCACATTTCACAACATCAAAAATTTACTTTTTCGTTTATAACATGAATATTGCTAAAGTATCAACTAGTCCTTGCTAGTCCCGATCCTTATGGACGACACCCCACTTACCGTCATACTTGTGTTTTCGAATCATTTAGGGCTTCGTGAGGTTTTATAAATTGTTTTTGCCAAAGTCATTTACACACACACAAACGGCCTTTATCAATTTCTAGTCGAATTTTGACTCAAGAAAATCCACATCAAGATTTGTGTTTACTATTGGAGGAGGAGCAATCATATGGAGGAGTATCAAGCAATCATGTATTTCTGATTCCACCATGGAAGCTGAGTATGTTGCTGCATGCGAAGCTGCCAAAGAGGCTGTTTGGCTTCGCCAATTCTTGGTTGACTTGGAAGTGGTTCCTGATGCGAATAAGCAAATCACTATTTACTGTGACAACAGTGGAGCAGTAGCTAATTCGAGAGAACCAAGAAGTCATAAGAGAGGTAAGCACATTGAAAGGAAGTATCATCTTTTAAGGGAGATTGTGCATAGGGGTGATGTGACGGTTACCAAAATCGCGTTAGTAGAAAATCTAACGAATCCCTTCACAAAGGCTCTACCTCATAAGAGTTTTGATGGGCACCTAGAGAACATGAGAATAAGATATATGACACACTTGCTATAGCGCAAGTGGCAGATTGTTAGGATTATGCTCAATAGCAAGAGTGTAATAATGTAATGGACAATCTTTTCATATTAATAAAGTGATTTATGGTTTAACAAATCTTATAGCATTTATAGTTTAATTATTATAATTGTCAAAAGTAAATAATCATAAGGTTAAAAGACTATGAGATATAAAGAATTGTTCGTACATCCGGATATGTATGAGGTAGACACAATTCTTTAGTTAGTCTTGAATATTGTTCACAACTTAAGATAAAGGTTGGGCACCTTTACCATGTTAAATTTGTAGATTCTTTTGCTAGCATTTGAGTGGGATCAAATGTGATATGATTTGTCTAAAATCATCAAAGTGTCTTTGAGTAAAAGAATCAAGTGCACAAGGTGCATAGAATAGGATTACAATGAAATACTTTATCTAGAACTGTCAATGAATAAAAGTTTTTGTTATAAAGGCAATCGAAGAGGCTATCTTAATCATGAGATAAATGATGGACTTATGGTTACAAGTGTTATCATTTGAGCTATCAATGAGTACGATTATATAACATAGTCTATCCTTGATAGTTTGGTGGTATTCATTTGATAATCGATAAAGGACTTCATTTCCACCAAGTCTCTTGCTCCTATTAAGCTCAGCCTTAGTAGAAGTGGGTAGCAACACATATGGACATCGTGGTTCCATTTATTAAATGAGAGTATAATATTGTCATATGGATGTTTTGAGGTATTGAATATTAAATCTTAACGTTAAGTTTTTGATAGTGCCTATTAAAACATGGCTTTTAGACAAGTCAAAATATCCAAGTTTAAAATGTGGTCATATGAGTAAATATGGTAACTAGGAGAGCTATAAGCGGTCTATGAGCTCTTGGCGATTACTGATATTATTCATGAGAATACATTATCTCCAATAAAGATTGTCTAGGGTTTGAATGAGAAACATTTACTTGTTCTATCTTTATTTAAGAGTATAGTTTTAGCTATTCAGTGGTATAAGCTAAAATTAATGGATCGAACCTAAGTGAATCATTTGTTGATTGTGATTAGGTTATATCTATTGAAGCTTAAATTTAGATAACCCGCCAAGATCTCCAATCCACACGGATTTGCATGGATCACTTGATATATTCTACCGGACTAATTTATAGGTCCATCTAGAATTGTATTTAATACATCAAGAATATAATTTGCACATTATTTAATTAGTAGGCTTCTAAATTAATGAAAGACATGTGGGCTTGTTTCTTTTAGTAAGAATGGCTCTGGTTCACATGTGAGCTTTTTATTAAAGTCTAATGGATTTAATAAAATGGAAAAATAATATGTAAGCCCATATATACATGTTAGGTGGCAAGGTTAAATAAATAGCCTATTATATTGTTTTATTTTATTATTTAATTAAATGGGAATTAATTAATTTATTATTTAATTATTTAATTAAGAATCAAAATCTTTTTATGACTAGGAAATATGTTTCTTAGTAGTATACTATTGTTGGTAGTATAATAGGAATCAAAGACTTTATTTGGTAAGTAGATAAATAAAAATATTTTATTTATCTAATCAAATTAAGAAGTCTTTGATATAGTCATAAAAGAATGAAACACTAAAGAGTTGGATTAGGGTTTGGAAATCTAAAGAATGATAGCAGTCATTGGTGAAAACAAAAATCCTATTATAGTGAGGATTTCGGCCACCTTATAGATTTCCTATCATAGTCGACCAACCCTAATTAAAAAGGAAGAGGGAATTTGGTCACAATATATATATACATATATATATGTAGTGATAGAATTCGGCCACCCTCTATGGCTTACTTGAGAGTTATTTTTCTTTATCTTGAAAAATAGAATCCATCTCTTAGACTAGTGTGAGATTTTGGCCAAGAAGAGAGAGTGAGGAGAATGTTTTATTTTGATAGTACACTAGTAGCTTTTACATCAAAAGGTTTTGTGCATAACTTCGAATAAGGTTCACGCGAGTTTCGATCAAAAGATTGATAATTCAAAAGTGACCAGAACGTTCTTTGTTATCTCTTGGAAGTTTTGTGACTAACGAAAAAGAAAAAGTTTTTGTTATCCATCTTCAGGTACTCAATTCAAAGAAAGAGAGACCATGCTCCTAGGTGATTCACGTTCGTGATTGGATTGAAATTTCTTGCAGAATACCATCGACGCAACGTCAATCGGATATGCGATAAAGGTACGGAACTTTTGTTTATATGTTAATTTAATCAAAGGTTAAGGTTCATCTTTAAAAGGAATATTTTTGTTATATACTAAACCTATTTTTCATATTCCGCTACGCTTACTATTCTATTGGAACCCCAAGGGGTGGTGCCACTGGTCATTGGGTGATCGTACCTAAATTGTTGTATATTTCGGCCCTCATTTCCTATTCCTTTGTCTTGTCCTTGTGTGTATTTTCTATATATTTTATGTCTAATAGGCTCGTTGGTGCTAATTGTAGGCAATTGATGTAATTCTGGTCTTAGAAGCATGTTGCGGGTGTTCTGGCCGAAAAGGGGCCAAATGTGGCTAAAGGAAAGACGAAGGGTCATCAGCAACTCTAGAGTGCGGGTCAATGCGGGTCGCAACCGCACTCCTAGCCAAAAACGGTACCTGATACCTGCAGCCAAGATAAAAGTGCGGGTCATTCAACCGCACTCCACCCACACTCCAAGCTAAAGCCGGGACCTGATACGTACAGAGAAGATAAAGTGAGGGTAAAGTGCGGGTCATCCAACTGCACTCCACCCGCACTATTACCAAGAACAAAGAAGCGGAAAATGCACCTGACATTAAAGTGCGGGTCAAGTGCGGGTCATCCAACCGCACTCCACCTACACTATTGCCAAGAACAAAGAGTTGGAATTGCACCTGACAGTTAAAGTGCGGGTCAAGTGCGGGTCATTCAACCGCACTCCACCCGCACTCTGCGCGCATCAGCTTCTATTCTCAAGCTTAAGTGACCTATTTTTGCATCCCCCATAAATAGAAAAGCATGGGAACGAACCATATATCTCCCACAGCTCCCAACACTTATATTTCTTGTAACTTAACTCTAAAAACACTTCTCCCTCTCATCCAAACCATCTCTACTCATCAAAGGTAACTTGGAGGATTGGATTCAAGGCTTCAAGGAAGGAGATTATCTTCAAGGGTTTTCTCTCAATCTCTTCTCTTAGTTTTGTATTTGTTTGTAAGAACATAAGTAGTTAAATCCCCCACTATGGGGTTGATGTTATTTGTTTGATGGATATTGGGCTTGTAAATAAACTCTATGTTTTATATACATATCTATCTCTATGTTTTATTCTTTTTCTTTGAATGGTTTCATTATTGATTTGTTGGGATACACTCTCTTAGCATGTTAATTTGGAATCTTTATTTCTTATTGAATGGATGGGATGTCTGGAATCCCAGCTCAACAACCGTGTTCATAATCTAACCTCAAACGAGTTTCTGGTACTATACACCCTAGGTCGGCACTTGTGAGAGGATTAGAAGCCTTCACTATACACCCTAGGTTGGCTACTTTAGTGGTTTTACGAGAACTAACATTCGCGTAGAATCCGGTTGAAAAACCTCGAGCTTTATCCAATCTCAATCGGGGTGGCCTCCGCTATACACTTTAGGGCGGCCAATTGTAAAGGAATTGGAAGTCATCGCTATACACCCTAGGATGACTATGTTAGAAATAGGTTGAGCCATAGTTAGATAGATGAGCTTCATGGTTAGAATCCCAATTGAGCAACTAGCCACTATTGGTTGCTTAGGAGGGATTAATCGCTAGTAGGGGGTTTTCACTATACACCCTAGGTTAACCCCTTGCTAGTGATACATAGCCAACACTATACACCCTATGTTGGTTACATTTGTCATCACATGCTTAATTGAGAGTTTGTTGCATTGCCCAGTGTTCGTTTACAAGTCCATCAACTCCTTAATCCATATCACTTCATTTGCATCCATTTTTAGTTATTGCATTTATTAGTTTACTTTAGTTAATTCACACTTTACCACACCAATCATTTACCTTTACTTTTTATGCATACTAGTTATATTAATCCTAATCTTATCACCGCTACCCCGATCTCAGTGGACGACACTCGTGCTTACCGTTTAACTTGTATTTATACTTATGAACGCATCACATAGGTTTTATAAATTGTTTTGACGGACGGTTTTCTAACGGCGAAAAACCGTCCCATCACTGGGGTGAGCCGTAAAATCAGTCGTCCTGGGTTTGATCCCTAGCAGCCACGTTTCTTTTAGGGCCACTGGAGGTTTACCCGGCTGTTAACTTTAGGGCCTCGTGGGATTAGTCGAGGTGCGTGTAAGCTAGCCTAGACACCCATGGATACCAAAAAATTAAAAATTTACTATTCTATTGGGGTTGTTTGAGTTGGCATTAATTGTAATAATGCACAATATGCCCATTGAGAATTAGTAAGAAATTGCTTATAGCGTTTTGAAATCCAACTCTTATGTTCAAATTCACAAAAATGGCATTACAAATGTCATTTTCAATTAGAAATCTTAAGAATATGCATCGTTATAGGCTTATAACGTCCAAAACTCCGATCACAACATTAAAATTCACAACCCTAATGTATTCTATCACAATGCACGTTGCCCACATTATATTTAACTGATAAAGTTATATGATATATTTCAGGAAAATGGTAGACATCCAACTATTTTGTCCAACTTTTACATCCAACCATTGATGTGTCAATTGGTGAGTGGATACATGGATAAAACATTATTAACGTGTATCCACTCACCAATTGACACATCAATGGTTGGATGCAAAAGTTGGACAAAATAGTTGGATGTCTAAACATTATCCTATTTTTCAACCAGCTGAAAATTCTTCATTTATGTGAAAATTTTTAAAAGAGTTCTTTTAATGTTCTAGAAATTATATATATATATATATTTATAGTTGCCTATAACCCTTAACTTGTGGATCCGTGGAGCAATGGTAGCGCGTCTGACTCCATTCACGTCGGGTTCAAACCCGTTATATTTTTAATTTTATCAACTATTTTCAACAAGGGCATTTATGTCAATTCAATTTTAATTTTACTTAACTCCTCAAACTACCTATAATTTATAAGAACCCAACATTTTCACATTCTTTTCACACAAGCCCCTAATCCTCTTCAACTTCACAAGAAACTCATCAAAACCCCACTCTTGACTGGATTTCATCAACTACCCACCAACCAAAATCCAAAAAAAATGCCCGCCGTGAACTTATCTTCTCACTCTCTGCAACTCTCCACACTCTCTCCTTCTTCTTCTTCATCATCATCATTCACCCACCACTCCTCTCAAAACTACATGCCGACCCGTACCCGGATATCCTGCGTCTCGACCCGACCCAGAAGGAGAGTGGGTAGCCGGAAGGGCGAGGATCCGGAGTCTCGGGAGCTGGTGCGGCTCGTGATGAGGAGTTTCAGCGAGAAAGAGCCGCTGGTGAAGACCCTTAGCAAGTATGTGAAGTTTGTGAGGACCGAACACTGTTTTCTTCTATTTGAAGAGCTTGGCAAGACTGACAAGTGGCTCCAATGTCTTGAGGTATTGATTCTTTTATCTGGGTTTTTCGAAAAATTTCAGCTTTTAGAGTTTATGTATTGGTTTGCTTTTGCTGGTGTTTATATTTGCTTTGTTGAACTCGTTATAGTTCCATGGAGTGAATGTTGATGTGTAATGGTCTAGTGAATTGACTGGAAATTGTGATTTGTTTGGTGTGAATTTGTTGGGAAAAAAATGAAAAATGAGTTACTTTCATGCGAGAAATGTCAGGTTTTAGTGTATACTTATTGGTTTGCTTTTGCTTGTGTTTGTGTTTGTGTGCGACTGTGTTTCTGCATTTTTGTTTAATATATTTATTTTGTTCTTTCTTTTTTTTTTCTTTTTTTTTTTTTTATTTTATTTATTTTATTTTTTTATGAACTCGTGATAGTATAATGAATGTCAGTGTATAAAGTTAGTGAATTGAGTGCGAAATTTGATTTGTTTTTTTGTGAATTTGTTGGGGAAATAAGTTACGTTCATGCGGGAAATTTCAGCTTTTATCTTATACTTGGTTTGTGCTTTTGTTTGTGCTCTATTTTGATCAACTCATCATAGTACCATGTAGTGAATTTTGATGTATAATGCTAGCGAATTTAGTGGAAATTTTGAATATATTTTGTGTGAATTTGTTGGGGGAAAATGAGTTACTCCATGAAATTTGCTTAGATTTTGGAGTGCTTTTGATAAAGATTGTTAGAGCAAAGGCTTGCTTTTGGGTGCATCTGATGCACCGTACATCATCTATTCATTGCGATTGGTTACCTTTGCCATATGTTGTGGTTTAAAAGGAAGATGCATGTTTACCATTACCGAACTTCTATTTTGCATACATCCAGGTGTTCAGATGGATGCAGAAACAACGCTGGTACATTGCTGATAATGGGGTTTATTCAAAGTTGATAACAGTTATGGGGAAGAAAGGGCAAACTAGGATGGCTATGTGGCTCTTTTCGGAGATGCGAAATAGTGGGTGTCGGCCTGACACTTCTGTTTATAATGCTCTTATCATGGCCCATCTTCACTCCCGGGATAAGGGCAAAGCATTGGCGAAAGCACTTGGTTACTTTGAGAAGATGAAGGGGATGGAACGGTGTAAACCCAGCATTGTAACATACAACATTCTTTTGAGAGCTTTTGCTCAAGCTCGAAATGTTGAACAAGCTAATGCTTTGTTCAAAGAACTTGATGAGAGCATTCTTGCCACTGATATCTATACGTATAATGGTGTGATGGATGCATATGGGAAAAATGGGATGATCAGAGAAATGGAATCTGTACTTTCTCGGATGAAAAGCAACCAGTGTAAGCCTGATATCATTACATTTAATTTGCTGATTGATTCATATGGCAAGAAGCAAGCTTTTGATAAGATGGAACAAGTGTTTAAGAGCTTGTTGCGCTCCAAGGAGAAACCGACACTGCCTACATTTAATTCTATGATCATAAATTATGGGAAAGCAAGGCTTCAAGAGAAAGCTGAAGATGTCTATAAAAATATGATTTATATGAAATACTCACCAAGCTTCATTACATATGAGAGTCTTATCACGATGTACGGTTATTGTGACCGTGTCTCTAGGGCCAGAGAAATATTTGATGAGTTGGTTAAATCTGGGAAGGAGATGAAAGTTTCAACCCTGAATGCTATGCTTGATGTTTACTGCCTCAATGGTTTGCCCATGGAAGCTGATTTGCTTTTTGAGGCGGCACGTAATATGAGGGTGGCTCCAGATTCATCGACTTATAAACTTCTTTACAAGGCCTACACTAAAGCCAATATGAAGGAGCTTGTACAGAACTTGATGAAGGTTATGGACAGAGATGGTATAGTCCCTAATAAAAGATTCTTCCTGGATGCTCTGGAAGCATTTGGGTCTTCACTGCCTAAACCAGAATCCGCTAGTCCTGAAACAAATTCGAGGACACAGTATACGAATTTGAGAAGAACATAGTATATTGCAAGGACTTAGTTTGAAAGGATAGATTCTTTTGTTTGTGCATTCTTCTGACTATTTTCCAATTGGTAGACCTCATATGATTTGGTATGTATTTCTTCCTAATGATGTTCTCCATGTTTATATTTATTTCGAAATTTATTCAATGCCTTAGTTTGAGTTTACAGCTTGAGCCATTTGAGTTCTTTTTGCTGCTTTTCAGTGTAAGTTTATATTTCGTTATCACTGCTATAGTGAAGTTTCTTGGCTTCGAAATGAAACTCACTTTTATTTTCTTGCTTTAAGTTTTTTTTTATTTGATGAATCCTCAAATTTCATACAGATATGTTTAACATTCTAGCGATGTTTTTGTGTCCTATTTTCTCGTCTTCTAGCTCTAGTGCCGAGTCTCTTTCTTGCTGCTCTTCAGTCTGGCAAAAGCTGCTCTCAGATTTCGGTCTCAATCTGATCCCTTCAATACCCTAATGGAACTTGGTTTTTTAGTTTCAAATTAGTAGGTGCAATTTCCATAATCTGCTCTAGCATTTCCATTTCGCCCAGAAAAATTCATGCCAATTAACTGAACTCTTTCATATTGTAGCATTTAAAGGCAGTCAATCTGTTCCAACAAAAACCTTTCAACATTGTAGTGTTTTTGGCAGCTGGTAGTGCTGGGCAGTTGTTGTTTGGTTTACAGGCTTTATCCACAATATCAATTACTTCTTGTCATCGGACTTTATTCTTTTTTGAAAGGTCGGCGATGAAGTGTTGGGCACTCGTGGATAATCATTGTTCCATGGCAGGAATTCGCAAGCCTGAAACTGGATTAGTTGCTTAGACCTTATTTGATGTTTCGTAATTGAGCTGATGAATGTTTAGGGCACTAATGTATGATCGTAAAGTGTGGGATATTGATGCTGGCTGATGCAGATGATGATGGTGAAAACAACCATGTTGTAATTATGTAACTGAAAGAAATTCTTTGCTCAATAGGATTTTTATTCAAAAAAATTGAGCACAATTTCACCAAATATTGTTTGACAAGGCCAAAAAACAACCAATAATTGGATTGTTTAAATGATTTATTTTCTTTTAAGTCATTTCTTGGACATGGAATCTAAAATTTGAACTCATTGAGGTTTATTTCAGACTTATGTGGAACTTAATTCCATTTAGGGGAGACCAACACATAGGCATAAAATCTAATACACTATTTTTAACAATAGTGTATAGTATCCTTGTAAATTATCTAATTATTGTAGACATTTCATCTACGGTCACTAAAAGAAGAAAACAGATAATTACATGAATTGTTGATATTCAACTCTAGACTGAGTTAAGGTTACTGTCGACTGTCAAGATAACACAGCTTTGAGTAGGTCATAAACTCTCTTCTGACTCTGCAATCAAGAATTCAAACATCAGAAGAAAACTAAGACCGACACTCCTAGTTTTATGTATATACATCCTCCAGTTTTAGATATAGTTAATACATATCCAGTTGAAGCATAAATACATCTGTTGTTTTGTTAAGCGAAAATTGATTTTTCCCCAAGTGGAAAAAAAAAAAAAAGACATCTGTTATTTTGTTGGTTAACCAAAATAAATTTGTATGATTTCACATTGAGAACAGATGAAAACCATGCCTGCTCTAATCAGTATTTCAACCAGAAGGAAAAATTCTTTGACTAGCTTACCATGTATGGCTTCCATGTTATCTTCCTCTTTGTAGATGCCAAGAGGTGACCCATGAACAGATAGTCTCACCAGGTTTAGGAAGCCTTCGAGTTTTTGGCGTCATCCCAAATGACAGCCTTTGGCTGGTCGCCTGCAACAATAACGAACAATCGTTTTAATCACTTAAATATCAACAGCCCTGTAAATACTCCATTAGCTATCATAACACATTTTCAAGGCCTTTTATTACAGATCTTAAATTATCAAGGCTTTCACCGGACACCCCCAGTTCTGCTCCGTAAAAGAAAACAATGAAAAACATTTTATGTTTCAAATTGCAACACAGGGGTTTGCATAGAGGTGGCCATGGTTTCAGTTAAACCGAAGGTTTTGCCTGCGGTTTAACCGAAACCGTACTTCCAAAAACCGTCCCAAAACCGAAACCGGAACCGGCGGTTTCAAAACCAGTCGGAAACCGGTTGAACCGGTCGGAATTCGGAAACCGGTTGAACCGGTTACGGTTTCGGTTTGGGTACTTCCAAAAACCGCTAAAAACCGGCGGTTTTAACCGTGGTTAAACCGCCTGTTTTTTTTAAAAAAAAATTAAAAAAAAATCGACTAATCAGAAGCTGACACGTGGCATTTTTTTTTGAATTTTTTTTTAAAAAACCGAAACCGAACCGAACCGAAACCGAACCCAAAACTGTCGGTTTTTAAACCGAAACCGAAACCGTAAAGCCGCCGGTTAGAAACCGTGTACCAAACCGGTTTTCCGGTTACGGTTTCGGTTTTAGGTGGCCACGGAACCGAAACCGAACCGAAACCGAACCGTGGCCACCACTAGGTTTGCAGCTGTTCCTCATCAACGTATGAGCGGAGTAAATGTAGACAGACGAGCCTTACTAAGGAATTATGTTTCTCTACCCAATAAAAGTTTCATCAGAAACTCACTTTCATTTTAATATAATTATATAAATTCTTCTTTTAGTATCCATAGTAAAAAGTTGTTGCCTGGATTGTCCTAAAATTCACTAAGCTTGCATACATCCAAGTTGGTCCGGCTGCAGATAACATTTCAGGCAGACCACAAAAGCTTTATACACGTAGCTGCATTAACTTTTCAGTTGAGCTTAATCTGTTTGTTCAATTGTTTGGTTTATTTTGATAAATAAAGCATTAACTTGTGTCCAGACTTAAATGACTCAAGAAAGGAGAATACATAAAGTGAACTAATAATAAACAACAAAGCTCAGAAGATATAAATAAAATAGTAAAATATAAACAATAAAGAAGCTACAAAACCCAGTAGTTTGGAGGGTGTCATGCACTCCAAGCATTTGAGAATCAGATGGCTCCTCAAAAACCTATAAAATAGAGATATCGGTTCAGAATATAAATTTTTTTAATATTTTGTCTATAATGTGCAGTAGTGTTAAGATGGAGCACTAAAATATGTTCTAATGAATCGATTGCATAAAGGATGAGGGATAAAACTAAAGGAATGTGAAAGAAAGATCAAAAGCCCAAAAATCCCCCTTTCTAGAGGCAATAAGTGCTTGAAATCCTTCGTATATATCATCTATGCTAGGTGTCAGTTTTCCCATCTTCAATTAAGCAACATTCACGGGGCTACAACAACAAGAAAGCTCATCAAAGACACCTATAAACTTGTGTAACTTTAGGACCTTAAGTGGTTCTTTAAAGTACAATTGCTAGTTTATTTCATCCTACTCTGGTATATTTCAACACATGCAATTTTTTTAAAGGTACATACAAAGTCACTAATCTACAGATTATCAACATCTCGAAGGTTTGTTTTCACTGCCACCAACAAGGTAACTCCATGTCAAACAAAGTAATGTAAAACAATCAAATCCAATTTATGTACATCAAAAACACTTTAAACTCCTGTTACCTGACTTGGTTGATAATTCATAGCAACCAAAAGATGGAACAGCAGAGTAGTAAGGATAAGCAGCAGATATCTGACGTAGTAGAGAAGCATGTATATCTCTTCCATCGACATTGTCCATAGATAAATTACCATCTATATCTTTCCATCGCAAATCAACATGCCCAGTTTCTTCGGTTCTCACAACTGATAAGTTCGGAAGGTTATATTTGAAAAATTGCAACGCAGGGGTTTTCAGCTGTTCCTCATCAAAATATGAGCGGAGTAAAAGCAGACCAGTTAGTGAATTCTCAATCTCCACATCACGAATTGCCCTAATAGCTACACTTCTACGTTCAATTAAAGAAATAAATTAAAATAGGAAACATTTGGCGCACTTGATATTTGAATCAAAATCAAGAAAGAAAAAATAAATGGTGACATGAAGACTAATAACTATAATGTCTCTTGAATTTTTTTTCATGTTATCTAAATTGAAAACTCTTCGATTCAACCTCATATCCTATAAGGAAAGAAATTATACTTACTTCTTTGCCTTCGTTAACCTATCTATCCTTCTTCTTGATTACTTTTTCTTATAATGTCAGTAACCACGAAAAGAAAAGAATATATTACAAAAATCAAACTAGCTGAATATGATAATAAATGGTGATTATCGCTATTTGCCATATATTAAACAGTAAACTTAATCGGTGGCTACAAGAACATAACTAGGAGCCACATATCTGAGAAAGATAATTCTTTTCGAAAGCATATCTAAAAACTAACTCAGTCCTTACGAATTTAACTACAACCTGAGTAAGATTTTAAACCAACAAGTAGCTTTCTTTGCTCATTTAGAGCAACTCTAACCCGAATAGTAGATTTGGTACAACTTCTGCACTACTTTAATGCAATAGTCACACTATTTTACTATTCCATCTTCAATCAACTGCACCAAATTTTACTCTATAAGGAGGAATATTCTATTTCTTTCCTCCTTTTCAATATTTCTTCACAATTAACATTTCTCTCCATAATTAACATAATATTGCAATACAATACAAAATTATGAAATTAATACATTAATAGAAATTAAATTTAATTTGGTAAAATATTGCATTTATTATTAAAATAACTTAAACATTACATTTCATAAAATAAAAAAGAAAAAGCATAAAAATAAAATTACATATTGATCATCATCTAATCATTTGAATTAGTATATTCATCCTACAAATGATTTATTAAGGCATTTCAGAGTGCCTCGTGAGCCATAGGATTCCTAATTTTTCTATGTCGAACTAGGAATTCTTGAAATCGAGTATTTTCATTTAACACCACTCAACTTCCGGAGTTGGTGCTTCTATATGATCTTTAATTGCTACATCAACATCATGCTCATCCTCGATTGTCATGTTGTGCATAATAATGCACGTAGTCATTATATCATATCAAACATGTTTATGCCAAAAACGCGCCGGTCCTACCACAATTGCAAACCGTGATTGGAGAACTCCAAATGCACTTTCAATGTTTTTTCGACATCCTTCTTGTTTCATTGCAAAATATTTATTTTTCGGACCATGTGGATCATGAATAGTTTGTACAAGCGTAGACCATTTTGGGTATATACCATCAGCTAAATAATAACCCATATTAAATTTTTGTCATTGAATGATATAATGAGCTGAAGGATCAATACCTTGAGCGAGGATGGCAAAAAGATGGGATGCCTCCAACACATTAATATCATTGTTCGTACCCGGCAAACCAAAATAGGCATGCCATATCCAGAGATCATAATCAGCTACAGCCTCTAGAATAATAGTTGGGGATCCACTATGACCTGTATATTGTCCAGCCCAAGCCGTTGGACAATTTTTCCACTTCAAGTGCATACAATCTAGACTGCCTAACATTCCTGGAAAACCATGATCTTTACCATTACAGAGTAGTCTCGCAACGTCAATAGCGTTAGGTGATTTTAGATACTCATCTTGAAATTCCTCTACAACAGCACGGCAAAATCTCTTCAAACTTTCAATTGTTGTAGACTCTCCTATTTTAATGTACTCGTCAGTAGCATCCGCTGGTAGACCATATGCCAGCATCCGAAATACTACTATTATTTTTTGAAGAGCAGACAAACCCAGTCTACCCATACTATCTCTTCGTTGCACAAAATAGTTGTCACGAGCTACCACTTTTTCAACAGTACGAAGGAATAAACTTCTAATCATTCGAAAGCGTCGACAAAACATTTAATCATTATATCGTGGGTTCTCAGCAAAATAGTCGTAGAACAAATGACGATTAGAACTTTCCCGGTCTCGATTGATCACTCTATGACCACGAATTGAGCCTTCATGGGTCACTGGGTTGTTTTGTTGATTGAAATACTAATCGATTGCCCGTTGGATGTTATCATGTTAGGCAATTATTGCATCTTATTCTAAATCATTCTCTTTAAGATTTGCCAGAAGTTGCTCTTCCTCATTGTTGGAAGATGAAGATGAGAAATTAGATGGACCTCTGATATTGAAATTCATTTTCGCTTTGAGTTGAATGGAATGAGTTTTAGCAGACTTTGGTGTAGGCTATTCATCTTTTGAACACGTGCTTCTAGAAGGGCGAGTGGATGAAAGCTGTAACCAGCTGGTTAACACATCAGAACGTGGGAATGGATGAAAGCTGTATCCAGCTGGTTAACACTTCAGAATGTGGGAGTGGATGAAAGTTGTATCAAGTTGGTTAACAGCTCAGAACGTGGCCGACAATAGCTGCAAGCCCACGTGGATACGAACAAAAACACTTTAATTCAAAAATACTAGTGTTGGTGTCAGAGTCGGAATGGCGTGAAACTTTCACGATTTAAGCGAATCGTTGAGATATTTAATAGTCACCTATTTGCAGTGAGACATGCCCTTTTTTGGCAAAATTCCATTGTTTAGGCTCCGAAATTGCCATTTTTGCCGTTTCAGGAAAGTTTTGTTTTCGCAATAAGTTGAGTTTTTCAAGTCCGAATACTAATCCGTTAATTCTGCCTTGCTTAGAATTCTTAATTTATTTGTTTCCGCATTTATCTCAAATTTTTCTTTTTTGGTAATTTTATTTAATTAGACTTGTAATTTTTTATTTTTGTTAATTAAATAGCGATTGCGATACACGTGCTTCTAGAAGGGCGAGTGGATGATAGCTGTATCCAGCTGGTTACAGCTCAGAACGTGACTGACAATAGCTACAAGCCCACATGGGTTAAGTAGATAGATCCAAAAACATTATAATTCAAAAAATGTTGTGGGGCCCACTCTCAACTTTTCTAGAAAACAGATTTTCAATTTTCCCAAAATATCAAGTTATGATATATGGGCTATTAAATGTCAACAATTGGATGGATTTGATCACCTTCTGAACCGTAGGATTAAATCTGAAAAGAGTGCCTCATAGTTTCTATAAATATGAACCCACACTAAATTAAACTTATCCCTTCAAATCTCTTGCCCCTTTGAGGAACTTATCTCTTCAAATCAATTTTCTCTTCAAATCACTTTTTCCAAAAAATATCTACAAGCCAAAGTTCTTCATACACACACCTTTGTCACATATGGCTTGATGTTTTGCAAAACCGGATCATAGGAATTTACCAATCCATGGAGATGTTCTAGGCTCGAGTTGAGGGTGAATACAACAACACTTGACCAAATTTTATGACCGAACATCGTAACTTGTGAAGTTTGTAATGTCGAATGGCGACTATTCTTACCGTAGTTGGGAAAATGCAGTCATGTCTACGACATATCGAAAGTCTGAATCCTAGTGGTGCATCTGAAGTTGATATGTTGAGTATTTTTTAAAATTAAAGTTGTAGAAAAATTATATTTAATATTAAATTTGAACATAAATTTATTTGTATCATTATGCAGATGAACCAGGCAAAAGTCATATTAGCCCAAGACAAGAAATACAAAAGGGGTTTTAAGTTTGACCATTTGTGGCCCATTCTCAAGGATATCCAGAAATTTTCATATAATGATAGTGCAACGTCAACCTTGCGAAGGCCACGTGGTCAAAATGTATCATCACAAGAAGAATCTCCAACTCTAGAGTCTCCAACATCGGCATCTCTCGGGCTATCTTCATTTTCTCTGAATATAGCTAGTGATGACGTCGGGGGTAGTTCATCTCAACGGCTCATTGGGGTGAAGAAAGCAAAACTAAAAAAGAGGGTTGGGGAAGAAAATTCAACAAGGCTTGCCACTTTGACAGAAGGACAAGATAAACTCATGGAAGTTTTTGAAAAACAATCAAGAGAGGAAAAGAACTAACGATATTTTGGAGAGAAAATTGGAGCTGCGGGAAACCAAAATTGTAATGGTGGATTTGGATTCCATAACTGATCCAAGAAAGCACGAGTATGTGAATCAACAACAATTAAAAATTATGGCAAAACATGTTCGGCAACAAGGCCATGGATCCGATAGTTCATCTGGGTCTTTTGGTGATTTTTTCAATAATATCGGAGAATCTGGAAATGGTCTTCCAGACTACTAAATCGTTGTTGTAATTTATGTTTTATTTTTCTATAATTTTAGTGTATTCGAATTAGTGGTAATTTATTTATCACTATGAAGTTTGTATTTCGTTTTTAATGTTTTTTATCAATTAGTGTATGTTGTTTCATGAATTAATATAGGAATGAAGTGATTCAGCCTATAAAAAAAATTGCATTTAAAACTTATGAATTAATGTAGGAATGAAGTGATTTAATTAAAGAAAAATGGCATTTAAAATTTTTAATTATACACTTCATTTTAGTTAATATCATTAATAAAAAAATTAAAACAAAATCATTAAATAATAAAAAGGACCAAATTGGAATAAATTTAATTGATTAGGGTAAAACTGTGAATAAACCAAACCTTTTAATAAATGATATAATCAAAATATATTTTAAAAAATTGTGTCAAAACGTTATTGTATAAATTTGAGGGATAAAAAAAAAACAGTGATTGCGCTGAGATCTGTTCATCTTCTTCAGTCGGCGATGGGTTGGAGGCCGATTTTGGCAGAATCTCTTGGCGATGGTGAGCTGTTTGGCATGGGGTTGGAGTTGGTCTTATGCCAACAAGTAGCTTTCTTCACTCATTCGTGGCATTCGAATGAAAGCATAACCAGTAAACACATGATACTAAAAGTCAAAAACTAGAATAAAAGACTCCCCCGAGTAAATTTTGGACTGATGTCTCCGAAAGTAACGTTAATGTTTTAACAGATAAGTAAGCGTATGTGTACAACAAACAGAAACTATAATAAGTGAAATTTGAATCATATACCCTCTTCGTGCAACAATGTCACTTCTTTGTCATCAATTCGGGTCTCTTCGACATCGAAATCGGGTTCAGTTGATGTAGGTGCCTTTTTAACAGGCTTTCAAACTCTTCGCTTCACCATTTACGCCAGTCTAACAATATATTTATACATAAGACCTTTGATTAGCTACAAAAACCAGATTATCTCAAGTGAGTTGAGTTGTAGAGAATCATAACCAGGAAAACAGTGTTGCAGAACTCGCCATGCGGAAGTCGGGTGGTAGCCTATCACCTAGCCAATTCCTTGGCTGGAAAACATAAAGTAATAAACTCTAACGAAAATAATCTGAAAATGTGTAAAACTCACGAATGACGAATCACGTAGAGTTGAAGATGTTGGTAGAGATTGCGAGTTACGACAGCCTGACGAAGTCAAGGTCCGGTGAAGCGACGAGGGATAGGCGACGTCGACGGCTGGTTGAAGTAGAGAGGAAGGTTGTTGTGTGTTCACTTTTCAAGAAGAAATGAAGGCCCCGTTCTGTAGGCTGTTTTCAGTCTGTTTTTGTTTTTGTTTTCTAAAAATGATTTCGAATTCGCATTCGGTAACCGTTTTTCATTTTATTTTCAAAATACATAAACAAAAAGAAAAACAAAATCTGTGTTAAAAGTTGAAATTTTGAAAAACAAAAAAAAAAAAAAAAACTTGTTTTTCTTGAATTTGTTTTTGTTTTCCAAATTAACTAACAAATTTTTTTTTCTCTTGAACCAGGTCTTCATCGACTTCGTCTTCTTCTTTCTCCTCCTCCTCGCTGCCGATCGTCACTGCCTGCCGCCGGTAGTCACTCGCCACTGCCTTCCGTCGGTCGCCGCTCGTTGCACCATCGCCGCCGTCTTCTTCTTCTTCTTCCTCTTCCTTTTCTTTTTTTCCTCTTCATCTTCTTCCTCTTCCTTTTCCTCTTTATCCACTCGCTGTCACCGATCACCGCCATCTTCTTCTTCTTCTTCTTTCTATTTTTCTTCCTCTTCTTCTTCTTCATCTTCTTTCTCTTCCTCTTCATCTTCTTCCTCTTCCTCTTCCTCTGATCGCTGTCGTCTTCTTCTTCTTCTTCCTCTTCTTCTTCTTCTTCTTCCTTTTCCTTATCCACTCGCAGCCGATCGCCACTTGCCGCCGCCGATCTGGTCTTCTTCTTCTTCTTCCTCTTCCATCTCAACTAATAACTTTTCTTTAATTTAAAAATTACAAAACAATTTTTTTAGTTAATTATTTAATTAATTTGTTATAATTGTTATAATATTGAAGAAAATGTAAATATTGATGTTTCAATTTTTGATAGTTTTCGGTTAGTCTACTGTACGCGTTTTTCCTGTTTTTATTTTTGTAATACAGATTCCAATATATGCTAGCAGACGTGTTTTTGAATTTCAAAATTGAAACTGAAACCAAAGACACTGTTTTTGTTTTCATTTTCATTTTTCTTTTCGAAAAACAACAACTAAAAACAGCTTACAAGACAGCTCCAAAGATTTTTTTTTCTTTCTATGAATCCTCGTAAAACCTAGACCCGACACGGTTCCGGTTTGAACCGTAGAACCGAATAGGAATCGGGAACAGAAAAATCAGAACCGGACTAGGGCAGTTCCGACTCTGGTTCCATTTTTCGGAACCGCCTGGTTTGAACCGAACCAAACCGATGGTTTCGGTTTGGTTCGATTTGAACCGACGAGTCTTTTTTTTTTTTTTTTTAATTCGTGGAATGAGAAATCAGAACTAGATCCACAAACCAGTCAATCTCTTTCTCTAATCCAAACCAGTCAATCTTAAGCATCCATGAGTCAATGACCCACCGCCACAAACCTAAAATGCACCACCACCTAAACTAAATCACACCGACCGGCGACCACCACGGATGACGGCACCACCCTCAATCTCATCTCCCTCTCTTGATTGATCCAAGCAAGAAAACGAAGATAGATGAAGAAGATGACAGATGAAAAAGCTGAGGCAGACGAATAAGGATAAAGAAAGAAGAAGAAAGAAGATGATTATCGAAGAAGAAAGAATTGAGATAAGTCTGATCTGATTTTTTTTTTCTTTTCAAGATAGAGAGATGAAGTCTGATATGATTTTAGGGCTTAGGTGATTTGAATTGGGTGGGGTTGGCGTTGGGTGAGTTAGTGGTGTAGGTGTGAGTGTATGATTGGTGGAAAAAAAAGTTCGAAATCGGAACCGGCGGCCGGTTCTGATTCTG
Source organism: Acer negundo (assembly GCA_035582765.1). NCBI lineage: Eukaryota > Viridiplantae > Streptophyta > Magnoliopsida > Sapindales > Sapindaceae > Acer > Acer negundo. The sequence continues at coordinate 8,400,463 of CM069240.1, read as the reverse complement.
GTTCCATCCAATCGTAGAACCTAAACCGTCGGTTCTAAGCTGGAATCGTGTCAGGTCTAGTTAAACCCTCAAAACTAGGGGCATTACAGTTTGAGAGAGTTTCTTTCTTTTTTTTTTTTTTTAATAAAATAAGGAAATTACAATTTGATCCCTATGTTTTAATGAAACATTATTTTTTTACTCGACTAATATGTATTAGATTCTTTGGTCCTCTTTGTTTTTACTCGACTTATGTGTATTAATCAAAATGGTCCACCAATTAATCAACCGTTAATCAAACTTAACTGGTCCTAGGGAAATAATGTACTTTTAGTCATGTTTATATATTTGAGGACACGTGTCAAATTTATTTAATTTCTTTTATAACAAAAAAAAAAAAAATACTAGTTTCAAATTTTTTAAACAAAATTATATTTCAAAAAATATTCAAAAAATATATGGAAAAATTAATCATTTTTTTATTAAATTAATTTGAAAAAACAAAATTAAAGGATCTCTATCATCCATCTCAAAGATGGATGGTGGAGATCAAATAAAATATGTTCTTAAAAAGCAAAAATTAAAGCATAGGGAGGTATCCAAGGATCTCAGCTCCGCAACCCCTAATCTTAATCGGGGGAGGAGCGGTAGGGGAGGTCAATCTTCCCCCGTTCTCAAAGGGGCTCCACCCCACCCGTTCAGCCACCACCACTCGTGAACAGTAGATTTTGTAAACCCACTATTCATAAGAAACCTCCATTGCCGCGAAAGGGGGAGGATCGACCTCCCCTGCTGCACTTCGCCCGCTTGTGGTGGGGGAGGTGGAAATGGACCTGGTAGAGATTTGGATCTCCACCATATTTTATTCTTTTTCCTTTTTTTTTTCCTTTTTTTTTTCTTTTTTCAAAAGAAACAGATTTTGTTTCTCAAAAAAATTGTTTTAATCCAGCCGTCCATCATTGTAATGGACAGTTGGAAATAAATTTTTTATTTGTTTAAATTTTTCTAAAAAGGATTAAAGATAACTTTTTTATAAAAAATTGTTTTTTTAACATAAAAATTTTTAAAAATTTTTATTTGATCTCCACCGTCCATCTCTAGAGATGAATGGTGGAGATTCAATTTCTATTTATTTTTCAAATTTTCAATTAATTTGCTTTGAAAATACACAATTATTTTAAACTGGGTAAAATAGTACTTTCATGGAATCTGTTATGTTTGACTTTTACTTTTTTAGTCGATGGACCATTTTGATGTAGTTTTAAAACATAAGAATCAAAGATCCTAATGGTAACCAAAAATGGCCCATAGGCCCAATACGTGCAAAGTTTAGAACTTCATGGTTTCGTAACATATCCAGGCCCATTATACCGAGTCGACCCAAGACCATTATCAGTCTCTTGTTGACTGACCAAGTAAGAACAATTATCAACTTGGTAAACAAGTTGCTTAACATGGAGAGAATCTCTCCGAAGATCTCTCCCATGATTCAAATTCAAGGTTGACGTTGAGATAGACTGGAATGCCTATAAATGAAACTCTAACTAGCCGTAAAGTCTCTCTCGAAAATCTCTCATTAAAAAAGCTTACTACAGCGTACTGAAATTCTACATATTAGTATTCCGGCAATCAGAATTCGACCGGATTCTTTATTGCAAATCTTGCATACAATCGCTCAGCCCAAGCATACCTAAGGCTAAGATATTAACCCTCGTCCTCATCATTTCCATATTTCATTTCATTTATCGTTTTTCTGCAAATTCAATGAGGAAGACAATGATCCAAGGTCGATAAACTAATCCTTTGTGCAGCTATATCGAGGAAATGACATTCCTTAGTCGACCAGTTCAAGTAAAGTTGTCTTGGGCCTAACACAACCCGACCCGATCCACGTAACTTGTAGTTCAACCACCTAAAGTTTAGCGCCCACCGTGGAGCCCATTGCAACGGTACTAAGGAGCAAGTTGAACCTATCAACATGTCTGAAGGTGGAAACCCCCCGACCGTCGAAGAACAGATTGCGGCGTTGACTGCACAAACGATCGCAAACGCTGCGAAATTACTGGCCCTTGAAGCTGAAAATGCTGCGATCCGAGCGACTAATGTCGAGTTACGAGCCGTCCTTGACGGCGTGATACCTGATTGTTAAACGATTGGGTGCCCAATCCCAGTTCCCAACGACCAACAAGAGGTCGATCGGATAGCTCCGGGTGACCCAATCGGACAAGTAAGACCAGACGCAAATCCCAATGTCGGTCAGAATCAACAAACACCACAGACGGCCCGAGTTGAAATCGACCTCAACGATCTACCAATCCAAAACAAAAACGAACAGGATCTAGTTGTAAGCCAACTGCCGGATAAAGTCTTAAAAACACCCATGTCGATCTAATCGACACCAGGTTTGGTAAAACCTGGATCCGATTTACCTGCATCTATTAATAATGAATTCTCTTGTAGGTTCACATAAATGGAAGCACTTATGCAAAGGATTTCGGGGGTATCAACCTTGATAAGGAAAAGCATAGCAAACAGCTTCGCTGACTCGCCTTTTGTCGACGACATAGGTCTGGTCGAATTGCCTAGGAAGTTCAATTTTCTAAATATGAAGCAGTACGAAGGAACGACCGACCTAGACGACCACATCGTGCAATACAAGCAAATGATGTTCACTGCAGCAATTCCACGCAACCTACGAGAAGCATGCATGTACAAAGCATTCAGATCCAGTCTCAATGGTCCAGCTCTACAATGGTATACCAATTTGCCTAACAATTCAATTAATTATTTTACGCAGTTCACAGATACATTTGTGGAGCAATTTGCAAGCAGTCGAAAGCTTGAGAAACAGTCGGACGACCTCCATACAATCACGCAAAGGCAAGGCGAAAACCTGAGGACCTATGTCGGATGTTTCAACAGGGAAAAAATGTAGATCCCTCACTGTAATCAAGCGACAACAATCTATGACTTTAGAAAAGGCCTCAGGTTTGATTCTGACCACTACAAAAAGCTTACCAAATATCCATGTAGGACAATAGAAGATGTGTTAGCCAAAGCATGGGCCTAGAACAAATGGCAAGAAGACGAAGGCAATTTCTTAGGCAAGATCAAAAATTATACAAGTTGCAGAAACAATCGAATTGATAGAACATCGAACGACAGAAGGTCAGAACCCTATCCAACAAGTAGTAGATGGAATGCACAATCCCGGTAAGAGAATTCGAACGGCGACCGACCATATGGCCAAAATTATCCAAGGATGAGTCGATCACGCGTTGAAGTCCCAGAATACAATCTGAGCATTGAGCCAGTCGACCTCGTGGCAGTAATGAAAGATATGGGCAAGACCGTCAAATGGCCACGAAAAATGAATGCGTCACCAGAATATCGGGATGCAAAACTAAGATGCGAATTCCACGAAGACCATGGCCATCGAACAAAAGATTGTGTCACCCTCAGGCTAGAGGTTGTAGAGAATATCAAACGAGGACATTTACAAGAGTTTTTGACGGATATGGGAAAGCAAACTCTCGCTCGACGCGACGATAAAAGGCAAGCAATCAACAACGACAGTGCTCCAAAACCACCCCGACAAGATCGAGTGATCAATTACATTGCAGGAGGATCCGAAGTTAGTGGAGTCAGTTATTCTACAGCGAAGAGGCACACGCGACAAGTGTCGAACACAAAGATTCGACCTAACCGAGAACATCCTTCAAGGGTTGAAGAAACCATTACCTTCAAGTCGACAAACAAATTAGATTTGTTTTCTCCATACCATGATGCATTTGTTATCTCATTATATATTGCAAACTGTTTAATAAAACGTACATTATTAGATAATGTCAGTTCATGTAACATTCTATTTAACAGTGCTTTACGAGAAATGCAGGTCTACAAATCCAAACTCAGTTGTCGAACAACAATGCTAACCGACTTCAACGGAGAACTGAAAAGTACTATAGGTGAAATTGTACTACCAGTCTACACGGAAGGAGTCAACATTTATATTAATTTCCTAGTACTTGACTGCCATTCTCCATACAACGCAATCTTAGGAAGGCCTTAGATACACGAGATGAAGGTGATCTAGTCGACCTACCATCAGATGATCAAATTCCCAACAAAATGGTGAGTACGAGAAATAAAGGGTGAACAAAGGGTAGCTAGGGAATGCTACCAAAATGCCATGAAAAAAAGGAAGAATTATTATAGCAATTACAGAAAGCTGACGTCGAGTCGACCCAAAATATGCCAAAGACGGAAGAGCTCGACGAAATATCAATAGACCCCGAACCACTAGAACGCAAAATCTTCATTGGATCCAAACTACCAAGGGAGATCTGCGAGCAATTAATTGATTTCTTGAAGGAACGACGAGACATCTTTGCTTGGTCTCATTCAGATATGATCAGAATCAACCCAGAGGTAATGGTTCATAAATTGCAGGTAGACCCCGACCATCAACCCGTGTAACAAAAGTGAAGGAAATTTGCTCTAAAGAGAAACAAAGTGATCAATAAGGAGATTCAAAAACTGTTTGACATCGGATTAGTTAATGAAGTCAAGTACTCGGATTGGCTAGCAAACGTCGTAGTCGTTAAGAAAAAGAACGGAAAATGACGCGTTTGTATCGACTTCGATGATCTTAACAAGGCATGTCCCAAAGACTCTTTCCCACTTCCCCACATTGACATGATCGTTGACGCAACAGCAGGACATGAACTACTCAGCTTCATGGAGGCTTATTCGGGCTACAATCAAATTATGATACATCCTGACGACCAAGAGAAAACGACATTCATAACAGAGCGAGGTACTTTTTGCTATAAAGTAATACCTTTTGGTTTAAAAAATGCAGGTGCAACCTACCAACGTCTGGTCAATAAGATGTTCGCCGAAATACTCGGGAAAACAATGGAAGTATATATTGACGATATGTTGGTCAAGTCACTGATAGCTCAACAACATATTGACCACCTATGATAGTCATTCGACGTCCTCAACAAGTACGGTATGAAACTAAATCCTACTAAGTGTTCTTTTGGTGTATCTTCAGGGAAGTTTTTAGGCTACTTGGTCACCCAAAGAGGTGTTGAAGCCAACCCAGACAAAATTCAATCAATACAAGGAATTGAATCGCCTAGATGTGTCAAAAATGTACAAAGACTCACAGGTCGAGTTGTAGCTTTGAACAGATTCATCTCCAAGTCGTCTGAACAATGTCATCCATTCTTTGACACGCTAAGGAAAAACAAAGCATTCGAATGGAACGTCAACTTCGAAAGAGCACTACAAGACGTGAAAAACTATCTGATGTCACCACCACTACTGTCGAAACCCAAAGATGATGAAACACTACTCATATACTTAGCAGTATCCGACACGGCTATTAGCACCGTTTTAATCAAGAAGGAAGATAACATTCAACACCAGGTATACTATGTAAGCAAGGCACTTCTCGATGTGGAAACGCGATACAGTCGACTGGAGAAACTGGCGTTAGCACTGGAGAAACTAGCAGCGTGAAAACTGAGACCATACTTCCAATGCCATTTGATTAAGGTATTAACTGCTTATCCATTTAAGAATATATTGCATAAACCAGGACTTTCAGGTCAAATGACGAAATGGGCGGTCGAACTAAGTGAACATGACATCAGTTTCCATCCACGAACAGCAATGAAATCTCAAGTATTTACAGATTTTATAGCGGATTTTACTACTCTTGAGAATGTGCAGGCGGAACAGAAATTAGTAGCCCTAACGGAGAGTACAACGGCACAAAAATGGAAGTTGTCAATGGACGGATCCAGCAACATTAGAGGTAGTGGATTAGGGCTGGTACTTAAATCCTCATAGGGAGACATCTTGGAACAATCGATCCACTGCAACTTCCGTGCGATAAATAACGAAGCCGAGTACGAAGCCCTAATCGCCGAGCTCGACCTCGCAAAAAGTTTGAACATCAGGAAAATCCAGGTCCAAAGCGATTCGTAATTAGTCGTTCGACAGATGAAAGGTTCATACGAAGCCAGAGATTAAAGAATGATAGCATATTTAACAAAGGCAAAACAACTTCAGTTTACATTAGATGAATTCAATATCCAACAAATTCCAAGGTCTGAGAATTCTGGAGCGGATGCATTGGCCAGCCTTGGGTTGACAACGACAAACTGCTCGAAATCAATTCCAGTCATTCATTTTATGTCACTGTCCATTCAGAAAACTGAAGTTTTGGCACCAGTCGACCAAGGAAAAAGTTGGATGGATCCTATAATAGACTACCTTCAAGCCGACATTCTACCTGGGAACAGGTCCGTCGCTAAAAAGATCAAAGCAAAGGCTGCAAAGTTCTGCATCATGCATTGTAAGCTATATAAAAGATCATTTACGGGACCCTACTTGAGATGCATAACCCCGCAAGAGGCATACGACGTCCTAAAGAGTCTACATTACGAAGAATGCGAAAACTATTCTGCCGCTCGAAGTTTGTCGAACAGAGCCATCACAGTGGGATATTACTGGCCGACGATGTGTATTGATTTGCAAAACCATGTGAAATCGTGCGACAAGTGCCAAAGATTTGCACCTGTATCACATCTCCCACCAGGTACGTTGAATTCGATATCAGCCCCTTGGCCTTTTATGAAATGGGGAATGGATATTGTAGGCAAGCTCCCTGAAGAACCAGGAGGTGTCGTCTACATGCTGGTAATGACAGACTATTTCACCAAATGGGTCGAGGTTGGAGTTTTCCAGCAAGTATGTGACATCGAGTTACACAATTTTTTATGGAAAAATATTATCTGCAGGTTCGGCGTCCTCTGGGAAATAATAACCGACAATAGATCCCAATTTATATCATATGACTTCAAGAATTTCTACGACAAGTATGGAATAAAACTCGGCTTCTCAACACCACGTTATCCCCAAGCCAATAGTCAGGCAGAGTCGACAAACAAAACGATAATCAACACACTCAAAAAGCGCTTATAGGCAGAAAAAAGCAAATGGGCAGAGAAACTCCCAGAGATACTATGGTTGTACAGGACTATACCCCGTTGATCGATGGGTGAAACGCCATTCTCACTCGTATATGGCTCGGAAGCAGTAATCCCGATCGAAACAAGACTTCTAACAGTACAGAGCGAAAGCCCAAATGAAGAGCAGAATAGCATAGAGCTGAACTTCGAATTAGATCATCTGGACGAACGACGAGAACGAGCCGCAATACGAATACAGTCCTACCAACAACAAGTCGCACGACACTATAATAAGAAAGTGTGAAGCAGGACATTCAAGATAAATGATTGGGTTCTACAAAGCATCTTCCAAAATACAAGGGAAGAATGAGCGGGAAAGTTAGGATCGACATGGGAAGGCCTATACCAAATTACTGATATAAAAGGGAGAGGAGCATACAAGTCGCGAGGAGTCGACGACCGAGAAGTGCACAACAGCTGGAACGCTCTGCATCTAAAAAAGTATCATTTCTAAGCTTATTTCAATATATTTCATTTTTTTTTCATTTACAAACAATTCGACCCTCGAGGAGCAATGATGAAAACTTATTACAATGAAGTGTAAACTGAGCTCATCAAAAAATAACCTCTTTATAAATAAGATGTCGACATCGACAGTCAATATATTTGCAACTGTGAATTGTCCTGCAACGATGCCAGCACAACTCTCAAGATTTCATTCGACACTACATATTGCGAGTGGGGGACATACTGGGGACAAACTCGCCAAGTTGACCATGAAAACGCATGTACGCAATTATTTCTATATAAATAAAGGTCTTGTCGACCGTGAAACGCATGTACGTGATTATTTCTATGTAAATAAAGGTCTTGTCGACTGTGAAATGCATGTACATGATTATTTCTATGTAAATGAAGGTCTTATTGACCATGAAACGCATGAACGCGATTATTTCTGTAAATGAAGGTCTTGTCGACCATGAACGAAACGCATGTACGCGATTATTTCTATGTAAATATAGGTCTTGTCGACCATGAATGAAACACATGTACGCGATCATTTTTATAAAAATGTAGGTCTTGTCAACCATGAATGAAACGCATATACGCGACTATTTCCATGTAAATAAAGGTCTTGTCGACCATGAATCAAATGCATGAACGCGATCATTTTTTTGAAAATATAGGTCTTGTCTATAGGGAAAAAATAAACAAATAAAAGTGTTACAAGCAGCGGAAGCGATACTAAAGACGATTTAGTGACTTTTAAAATTTTTCCTTTATGAACCTTAAACCCTTTTAATCAATAAACATGCATATATATCAACAAAAGTAAATTACCTCTTGTCGCGTGATCCGATTGACTTACGTCGATGGTAATCCGCAAGACCTTCAATCCGAGCACGAACGTGGATCACCTAGGAGCGTGGTCTCCCTTTCCTTTGAATTGCAAACCTGTGAATGGACCAAACAAATACTTTCTTTTCTTTGTTAGTCACAAAACAATCAAAAGAATGTCAAAATTATTCCGGTCACTTTTGAGTTCACAATCTTATGATCGAAACTCGCGTGAACCTAGATCGATATCGTATACACAAGCTTATTGATGTTTAAGCAATTGTATACTATCAAAGAATAATTTTTCACTCCTTTTTGTCTCTCTAGAATAAAAACTCTCTTAGAATTAAGAAGAAGAAGAAAGAAAATAAAAACTCAAGCACCAATTATTGATGTGGCCGAACCCTATAAGAACATATATATAGGTTGGCCGAATTTTTCTTCTTTTTCCTTTAGGGTTGCCGAATTCTATGTAGTATCTAATTAGGGTTGGCCGAATTTCATCATGTCACTTATATAGGGTGACTGAAATTCAACCCTAATTCTTTTTAACTTTATAGACTTCAAACCCTAATCCAACTCTTTTATTTTTATTCTTTTATTTGACTAAATAAAAAAGACTCCTTATTTGATTAAATAAATAATACTAATTTATTTATTTACTTATCAAACAAGTCTTTTACTTTTAGGAAAGATTTGTTTCTTTAATTAAACAATTAATCAATAAATCAATTAATTCTTATTTAATTAAAACAAATGAAACAAAATAATATTTTTAGGTCAAAACTTTAACCTAGCCGCCCCACTTATATATAAGATGGGCCTAATATTATTTTCCTATTTCATTTAATCCATTGGACTTTAAATAAAAAAGCCCACATGTGAACCAGACCCATTCTTACTAAAAGAAACAAGCCCACATGTCTTTCATTAATATATTAATATAATTGAGCAGCCCATTACTTAAATAATGTGCAAATTATATTCTTAATATATTAAATGCAATTCTAGATGGACCCTTAAATTGGTCCGGTAGAATATATCAAGTGATCCATGCAAGTCCGTGTGGATTGGGGATCTTGGCGGGCCATCTAAATTTAAGCTTCAATAGACATAACCTAATCACAATCAACAAATGATTCACTTAGGTCCGATCCATTAATTTTAACTCATTCCACTAAAGAGCTAAAACTGAACTCTTAAATAAAGATAGAAAAGGAAGATGCTCCTCATTCATACCCTAGACAATCATATTGGAGATAGTGTATCCTCGTGATTAATATCAGTAATCGCCAAGAGTTCATAGACCGCCTATAACTCTCCAAGTTACCATATTTACTCATATGACCACGTTTTGAACTTGGATATTTTGACTTGTCCAGAAGCCATGTTTTCAATAGACACTATTGAAAACTCAACGTTGAGATTTAATATCCAATTACCTCAAAACATCCATATGATGATATTATACTCTCATTTAATTAAATGGAGCCACGATGTCCATATCTATAAATGAAGTCCTCTATCGATTAACAAATGAATATCACCAAACTATCGAGGATAGACTATGCGATATAATCGTACTCATTGATAACTCAAATGATATCACTTGCAACCATAAGTCCATCATTTATCTCAGGATTAAGATAGACTCTCCGATTGTCCTGATAATGAAAAGACTATTATCTATTGACGGTTCTAGATAAAGCTTTTCATTGTGATCCAGTTCAATGCACCCAGTGCACTAGATCCTTTTGCTCGAAGACACTCCGATGATTTTAGACTCATCATATCTCATTTGATCCCACTCAAATGCTAGCAAAAGAATTCTACAACTTTAACAAGATAAAGGTGCCCAACCTTTAACTTAAGTTGTGAACAATATTCAAGACTAACTAAAGAATTGTGTCTACCACATACATATCCAGATGTACGAACAATTCTTCTTTTCCCATAGTCTTTAGACCTTATGATTATTTACTTTGACAATTATAATACAAACTATAAATGCTATACGATTTGTTAAACCAGAAATCACTTTATTAATATGAAAAAGATTGTTAATTACAACATTACACTCTTGCTATTGAGCATAATCCTAACAATCTCCCACTTGCGCTATAGCAAATGTGTCATATCTCTCAAGCCCATATTCTCTAGATGCCCATCGAAACTCTTCTGAGGTAGAGCCTTTGTGAAGGGATCCGCTAGATTTTCTGCTGACGCGATTTTGGTAATCGTCACGTCACCTCTTTGAACAATCTCCCTTAAAAGATGATACTTTCTTTCAATGTGTTTACCTCTCTTGTGACTTCTTGGTTCTTTCGAATTAGCCACTGCTCCACTGTTGTCACAGTAGATAGTGATCTGCTTATTCGCACTAGGAACCACTTCTAAGTCAATCAAGAATTGGCGGAGCCAAACAGCCTCTTTGGCAGCTTCGCATGCAGCAACATACTCAGCTTCCATGGTGGAATCAGCAATACAAGATTGCTTGATACTCCTCCATATAACTGCTCCTCCTCCAATAGTAAACACAGCCCCTGATGTGGATTTTCTGGAGTCAGAATCTGATTGGAAATCAGAATCTGTATACCCAACGGGAACCAAATCCCCTCCAGAGTATACAAGCATATTATCTCTCGTTCTCTTAAGATACTTGAAAATATGCTTGACTGCCGTCCAGTGATCAGGTCCAGGTTTCGATTGAAACCTGCTAACTATGCCAACAGCAAAACAAATATCTGGTCTAGTACAGAGCATTGCATACATGAGACTTCCAACTGCCGAGGCATATGGAACTCTACTCATGAATTGCTCTTCATGCTCATTCTTAGGAACTTGTTCCTTAGAAAGCTTGATTCCATGTCTGAAAGGTAACATACCTTTCTTGGAATCCTGCATGGAAAACCTAGACAAGATTTTGTCTATGTATGAAGCTTGGGATAATGCAATCGTTCTATTCTTTCTATCCCTTATTACTTGGATACCTAGAATAAAACTTGCTTCTCCTAAGTCCTTCATATCAAATTGTTTTGCTAACCATTCTTTTACTGATGTTAATACACCTACATCGTTTCCAATGAGTAGTATATCATCAACATAAAGAATCAGGAAAACCAACTTGTCGCCTTTAATCCTTTTGTATACACAAGGTTCGTCAGGATTCTGAATAAATCCAAAACCTTTGACAGCTTGATCAAACCTTATGTTCCAGGATCTGGATGCTTGCTTTAATCCATATATGGATTTCTGCAACTTGCATACCTTATCCACTTGGCCCTTTTCAATGAATCCCTCTGGTTGCATCATGTAGATGCTTTCGTCAAGACTTCCATTTAGGAAAGCTGTCTTGACGTCCATTTGCCAAATCTCTAAATCTAAAGATGCTGCAATGGATAAGAGTATCCTAATGGATTTAAGCATGGCCACAGGAGAGAAGGTTTCCTCGTAATCGATACCTTCTTTCTGTGTATACCCTTTAGCTACCAATCTAGCTTTAAAGGTTTCCACCTTTCCATCCATACCTCTTTTCCTCTTGTATACCCACTTGCACCCAATGGGTTTTATCCCTTTAGGCAAGTCTACAAGGGACCAGACTTTGTTATCGAACATAGATTCAATCTCGGATTGCATTGCCTTTTGCCAATGGCGACTATCAACATCATCCATAGCTTCCTTGTACGTATAGGGATCATCGTCGTCCGGGAGATTCTCCACTGATTCTCCCAGACCGATGTATCTTTCGGGTTGTGTTCTAACCCTCCCACTACGACGAGGAATGGTAGGTTGTTGATCTTGTGTTGGATCGGAACTTACAATTGGGTTAGGTTGTGCAACCTCTCGTGGAATTGTATCTCCTGACATCTCATTCAGGACAATTCTACTTCTAGGCACAAAATCATTCATATAGTCCTTTTCCAGAAATTTAGCATTTGTCGAAACAAATACTTTAAGATCTGAAGGACTATAGAAATAATATCCTTTAGTTTCTTTTGGATACCCTACAAATATACATGTTTCTGAACGGGACTCCATCTTTTCTGTCTTTCCTTTTAACACATGCGCAGGACAACCAAATATCCTTAAGTGTTGTAAACTAGGCTTGCGCCCAGTCCACAACTCATGCGGTGTTTTAGGAACAGACTTAGATGGTACATCGTTTAGAATGTATATAGCAGTTTGTAAAGCATATCCCCAAAAAGAAATAGGAAGCGTTGAATAACTCAACATAGACCTAACCATATCCAAAAGAGTTCTATTTCTCCTTTCTGCTACCCCATTCTGTTGAGGTGTACCTGGTGCAGAAAACTGAGAAACTATCCCATTATCAATAAGATATTGCTGAAACTCACCAGATAGATATTCTCCACCACGATCAGATCTCAAGATTTTTATGTGTTTCTCAAGCTGATTTTCCACTTCAGCTTTGAATGCTTTGAACATGTCAAAAGCATCCGACTTATGTCTCATGAGATACACATAACCAAATCTCGAGTAATCATCCGTGAAGGTGATGAAGTACTCATATCCACCTCTAGCTTGAATGCTCATAGGTCCACATACATCAGTGTGTATCAGTCCTAAACATTCAGTGGCTCTTGCACCTTTGGCAGAGAACGTCCTTTTGGTCATTTAACCTTCCAAACAAGATTCACAAGTTGGTAGATCATCAACCTTTAAGTCACTTAAAGGTCCGTCACTTACCAATCTTTTAATCCTATTAAGGTTAATATGACCTAAGCGTAAATGCCAAAGGTAGGTTTCATCTGTTGATAATTTTACTCTTTTATGATTAGGTTTCGTTCTTTCTGTGTCTAACGAGTGAGAGATATTTCTATGCAAAAAGTATAGACCGTTTTCCAATGTACCTTGGCAAATAATTTTGTCATTCTTACTAATAATAAAAACTTTATTAAAAGTAACCGAATATCCAAATTTATTCAAACAAGAAACTGAAATTAAATTCCTCTTGAATTGAGGTACATAATAAACGTCTATTAAATCTAAATGCCTTCTAGAATCCAAATAAACTCTAATATCTCCCACTGCACTTGCAGACACTAACGTTCCGTTGCCCAAGCGCAAATTGATTTCATTCTTACTCAGCTTTCTCCTTTCTTGAAACCCCTGCAAGGAATAACAAACATGATTAGTGGCTCCTGAGTCTATGATCCAAGAATCTGTAGAATCAGCCAAAAAACATGTTTCTAGATAATTCAAATTACCTTCTTCCTTCTTGTTCTGGGACTTTGGGCAATTTCTCTTCCAATGTCCCTTTTCACCACAAAGGAAGCATTTCCCTTTGATCTTGGTTACTTTCTTGGTCTCCTTCTTGATAGGCCCAAGTTGCTTTTTCTTCTGTTGTTTCTTGACCTTTTGACGGGCCTTAACAGTAGCAACTTTACCAACCATATGAATCTCTTGACCTTTGCCTTTCACAAGGATCTTTTCAGCACTTTGAACATCTTGCATCAGGCCTTGTAAGGTGTATTCCTTTTTGTTCAAAGTGTAGTCCAATTTGAACTGATCAAAGGAATCTGACAATGAATTGACAACCATATCAATCTTTGTCTCACCATCTATCTCAGCGCCATGCAGTTCAGCAATGTTGAGATGTGCTATGATTTTCATCATGTGATCTTTCACAGCCTGTCCAGGTTTCATCCTAAGATTCATAAAAGCAGTCACTGCCTCTCTCTTAGTCGTCCTAGACTTCATAGCAAACATCTCCTCTAGAGACATCATTATATCAGCAGCGGACTCCATTCCTTCATGCTGCTGTTGCAACACGTCGGAGATAGTGGCCATAATGTAACATTTTGCCATATCATCTGAAGTCTTCCACTGCTCATACTCATCTCTACACATTATGCTAGATTCATTATTAGGAGCAGGTGGTTTAGGAGTAGTTAGAACAAACTTATGTTTTTCACTTTGCAGTAACAACCCAATTTTCCTTTTCCATGTGACATAATTATCTCCAGTTAAAGTGTTATCTTTCAGGATGTTCATAAGTGATGGGGTCATGATTTCTGAATAAAACAAAACATATATAAGTAAATAATCATGATAAAGCACTTTTAAATATTTATCTTGAATTAAATAAATAACTCAATCATAAAATTCAACGGTGATCTAACACCCATAAATGTTACGCCTCCTTTGGGAGTTCGCACCATTTACTAGTTAGACTAGGTCCCACCTAATTGTTAACATAACAACCAGCGTTTTTAATTTTAGCCTTGCAATTTTATTAACAAGAACTCTTGGGAGGATATCAATAAAATTACATTGAGTGTGTTACCAAGATATCGACCCTCAATTTTCTCTCACGAAAATCCCTCCTTGGGGAGTAGATCTCGTTTGAGTCCATTGTCTAGTCTATCCTTGTAAGGAAGTATGTTGCTAAATTCCATTCATGGACGCCCCTTGGGGGGATTACCAATAAATAATAAAGCTCAACTAACCTTGGAGGCCATAGGTGTTACCAAAACACCTTCTCCCACTCAATTATTTAAGGCGTGTGATTAAATCCCATAGAATGATTTACCGAGTTATCTAGATGCCAATTTAGATACCTAAATCATTCAATGCATGTTCATACCAAAAAAGATATATGCGTGGCACTCCTATTCTATATGTCATGTTATCATACAATAACAAATATTGTAATATTTAAGCATAAATTAAATAGCAACAATTTTGGCCCATCCTAGAAAAACAAGTAAATTACAATTTGTCAGGAATACAAGATCTTCAGGTGGCCCATCAACCATACGCTCATCCTTCGGCCTTCTCCCATGGGCGTGCGCAGCCCACAACCCCACAAAGGGGCTGCCTTGCGCAGCCCATAAGGCCACACAAGGCTGCCATGCGCAGCCCACCAAAGTTTGGGCTTGTCATGTGCAGCCCAATCCACTCTTAGGGTGCGCACGGTGCTCGTACTTGGTTCCGGTTGCTTCGTTTTGCTTCGTGTCTTTGAATCTCCAAGGCCTAAATATATTACGGCAGTATATATATAATAAATACTGCAGTATTAAATTTTTTTTTTTTTTTATTCACTGCAGTATTTTTACAAACCAAAAACTGCACATACTAAAAATAAATAAAAAAAAACTGCAGTAACCCTAAAAAAATACTGCACATATATAAAAAAAAATAAAACCTAGCAATCTACCAAGAAGGAATTATGGCGATAATAGACCACCCTTCTTGTTACAACTCCGAAACAAAAATTACATAGAAAATCTAGGGCCAAAATCGAGCAATAACAAACCACATAAAATATATATAAATCCATACATCACATGTAATTATATATTTGAATACCTAGAGTGCCATCTCTTTCTAAACATGCATAATCACAATAAAAAGAAATAGATCCACGTATATATATATGTTAATTAATTAAAAGGGTTCAACCTAGGCTTTGATACCAATTGTAGGGAAAAAATAAACAAATAAAAGTGTTACACGCAGCGGAAGCGATGCTAAAGACGATTTAGTGACTTTTAAAATTTTTCCTTTATGAACCTTAAACCCTTTTAATCAATAAACATGCATATATATCAACAAAAGTAAATTACCTCTTGTCGCGTGATCCGATTGACTTACGTCGATGGTAATCCGCAAGACCTTCAATCCGAGCACGAACGTGGATCACCTAGGAGCGTGGTCTCCCTTTCCTTTGAATTGCAAACCTGTGAATGGACCAAACAAATACTTTCTTTTCTTTGTTAGTCACAAAACAATCAAAAGAATGTCAAAATTATTCCGGTCACTTTTGAGTTCACAATCTTACGATCGAAACTCGCGTGAACCTAGATCGATATCGTATACACAAGCTTATTGATGTTTAAGCAATTGTATACTATCAAAGAATAATTTTTTCACTCCTTTTTGTCTCTCTAGAATAAAAACTCTCTTAGAATTAAGAAGAAGAAGAAAGAAAATAAAAAACTCAAGCACCAATTAATTGATGTGGCCGAACCCTATAAGAACATATATATAGGTTGGCCGAATTTTT